>OX392536.1:4035000-4635000 GCA_947623455.1 Mimachlamys varia
ATGTTATGATATTACGAGACCACCTGTATATAGAGACCAACTGTATATAGAGACCACCTGTCTATAGAGACCATCTGTATATAGAGACCACCTGTCTATAGAGAGCACCTGTATATAGAGACCACCTGTATATAGAGACCACCTGTATATAGAGACCACCTGTATATAGAGACCACCTGTATATAGAGACCATCTGTATATAGAGACCACCTGTATATAGAGACCATCTGTATATAGAGACCACCTGTATATAGAGACCATCTGTGTTAAGAGACCACTCGAAGGACTCATTAGTATAATAGCCTCTTAATGCAGGATTGACTTTTAAGAAATGTAACAAATATATACAATGTAGCTGGTTCTGTATCTGGGTTAGAAACACGTGTCGTTTTGCGTTTGTATTACACCACCTTAACGTCTCATTCACGCCGCCTTATTCCTGATTTGAAACTTTGATAAGAAGCGAAGATGGACAGTGCTAGCGTGGGTGATATATCAAATTTAAACCAGTTTTGTTTAATTGTAGTTCTAGTATTTAAAGGTACAACTACATGTATAATTATATAAATAGAGAATATTACATGGCCATTTCCATATCAGACCTTGTATCAACCCGAGATCCCAATATCGGCCCGAGGGCCGAAGGCCCAAGGGTCGATATTGGGTCGACGGTTGTTACAAGGCCTGATATGGAAATGACCATGTCATATTCTATTTATTACATACTTTGGATTTTGTGACGGTTCATAAGGATCTCTGTTTCTTATGATGTCTCTTTTTGTTCCCTGTTTTCGCATCGACTGGATGTTGATTAAGATAACAATTCATACCACTGGCTTTGGATTCGGAATTATTTACCTGTTCCTCTACATCGGCGTCTTTGTTTATGTCTCTTTTTCTTCTATTAATCCATTAAGCTCTAGTATTCTTGATACGATAAACTCCATAACTTTTTCGCCGGTTTCAACGTCAACATAAGTCCCCCAATCCATTTTCGATTGTTGTAACGTCATGAATGTCATATGACGTCACGGCATTCGGAAGCGGGCTGATACAGTGTATTCGGCCCGCTTAGCGAAGAATTGCCCACATTGGCCCGGTGAGCTGATATGTACTAAAACATGCGTATTTATCAAGTATACAATTTCCCTGTATTTTATAGTAAGTATATAATAAATAGAATATGACATGGTCATTTCCATATCAGGCCTTGTATCAACCCTCGACCCAATATCGACCCTTGAGGCTTCGGCCCTCGGGCCGATATTGGGATCTCAGGTTGACACAATGTCTGAAATGGAAATGGCCATGTAATATTCTCTATTTATTATAGCACAATGCAAAATTTGGCTGCAATATGAAAAATATAGCACATGTACAATTACTATGTAAATGAATCCTGTAACATGTGGCCACTCTATTGTGACGTAATAATAGAAATTATTATTTACGGCGTCACGTCGTTATTTCAGTAGTGAAAAAATGAGTCAAAGAGGAGAATAATTGAAAATACAATAGAACGTTAGCATGTTTTTCAAGCTACACTAGGTATATGATGAATATAATCTTATACTTGCGTTCATGCAATATGGAATTTATTAAACTCGTCTGATAATTCAATATTGCACGAACACTTGTGTTATAGCCTCTATTTATTTCACGGTGATAATGATCGTAATTGACTTACGTGTTAAATAAACTCTTTAGAAGTACATTTTCTTGCATGATCTTCATTTATTTTTTTCTCAATTTGTAAATTATCTCTTTTAATTAGGCGAACAAAATTGCCGCGTTGTGCCAAATGCGTTACAAATGTACTGCTAGTATATAAGTTATAGTAGCGACTGATTGCTCATAACATTGCAAATTTGTAATATCCAGTCTCATCACTTAAATTAATTGTCAACTTTTACAGCTTTGTGACTCAGTTAAATTTTTCCACGAAATCTATAAATTTTATTTTGTGATATATTTTTTCCGCTAATCACCACATTATACTGTACCGTAGATACGTACCATATACGTCTGCAGTTATTCTGTTGCTCATTTCAATAAATGTCGCCGCAGTTTTATCGCTTTATAATATCCTAATTCGAAATAAATGGAGTGTGTATTAGTTATTTAATTTACGATTTCATGCTTTGTTATAAAATAGTCCGACTGATATTTCTTAATTATCCAAAATTATACCGTAAATTACTTCGTTATGTGTATTTTAAACGACGTTTTATGTTTGTCAGAGGAACTATTCTGCTATTCAGTTATACCCTTTGCTCCATGATAAAGAAAACACATGTAGACAAATTAAGATTTTGGGGACCATTACAATGTAATTTAGACCTAATAAGACCCTAAGCAAGGATGAGCACTCCGTGATCTTACAATCAGTAGGATGACACGAACGGTACAAAACCTAGTCGTTAATTCTACTTAATCTCCATCAACTATAGATAAATACATCACACATTAAATCTAGACCAATAGAAAAGGTATTAAAGTAGGCATAAAATCGCTTCATCAGATTTATTCAGCATTAGGGAGTTTTAGGCGAACTTTTCCATACAGTTACCGCATAGTGAAAAACTCTTCCCGGAGGAATACACAGCCGAACATCGACAAAACGTCGTCAAATATCGAGTGAAATATTTTTAATTTGAATTTGAAACAAATAAGTGAGAATTGGTCCTAATTTATGATTTATAAGCGTCTGATTGATTGGGTGTATACAGCAAAACGTTTTGATAACACCGCCAGTTAAAATAGTCCCGTAAAACACTAATCCTCTCATAGAATTGAAAATAATCAGGCTTGCGACGATAACTGGCTTATCTTAGTAGTTTCTCTGATGTATATTTATCATGGAGGACTTCCGAACGACAGCGGAACCATCACCGCACAGAGAGTAAGAAATAATTGGTACGATCATTTGCTGCTCTTCGGCATCCCTCGGGAGTACTTCCGAACGGCACCGACCGGTATCACTACATCGTTGACATTGGAGGAAAAAGCAAGATCCGACTCATCAGTGGAGTTATTTTCTAACAATTAGGTTTTCCAGTCCCGACGGAGAGATTCGTCTTGCGGGGAACGACCCCCTGTAAAGTCGTAATGGTGACCAATATTGGGTTAAGTGGGAAAGGTATTGTATTGTACACCTTCAATGCTGGCGGAAACACTCTCACGCAATATTCGCACGATCCCTCCCAGTTTTATTTAATTTCAACTGTGATATGTCAGAAGACTTGCAAATATGAAACCTTACGAGAAGGTAATGGAGATATTATTTCGGTAGGGTGATTGGTGTCAGTTTCTCTCAGTGTCTCAGAAAATCAAAAGATGGAGGGGAAAAGAGAGGGAGTGTCGTTAGCGAGACCAATTAACTTAACATGGCATTTATCGATACGTACGGAAAAGTCGTAACAGAAATCTGGAAATCGGGAAAAAAATCTTATAAACCGCAGACTGATCGTTTAAACCACAGACTAAACGTATAAACCATTGAGTAATCGTATGAATCTCAGACTGATCTATAAACCATTTACTTATCGTATTAATCACAGACTATAAACCATTAACTTAACGTATGAATTACAGATTAATCTATAAACCATTGACTAATCGTAAAAATCACAGACTAAACTATCAACCATTTACTTATCGTAAAAATCACAGACAATAAACAATTGACTAATCGTATTAATCACAGACTAATCTATTAACCATTGACTAATCGTATTAAGCACACCCTAATCTATAAACCATTGACTAATCGTATGAATCACAGACTATAAACCATTTACTAATCGTATTAAGCACACCCTAATCTATAAACCATTGTCTAATCGTATGAATCACAGACAATAAACCATTGACTAATCGTATTAAGCACACCCTAATCTATAAACCGTTGACTAATCGTATGAACCACAGACTATAAACCATTTACTAATCGTATTAAGCACACCCTAATCTATAAACCATTGACTAATCGTATGAACCACAGACTATAAACCATTGACTAATCGTATTAAGCACACCCTAATCTATAAACCATTGACTAATCGTATGAACCACAGACTATAAACCATTTACTAATCGTATTAAGCACACCCTAATCTATAAACCATTGACTAATCGTATGAACCACAGACTATAAACCATTTACTAATCGTATTAAGCACACCCTAATCTATAAACCATTGACTAATCGTATGAACCACAGACTATGAACCATTGACTAATCGTATGAACCACAGACTATAAACCATTTACTAATCGTATTAAGCACACCCTAATCTATAAACCATTGACTAATCGTATGAATCAAAGACTATAAACCATTTACTAATCGTATTAAGCACACCCTAATCTATAAACCATTGACTAATCGTATGAATCACAGACTATAAACCATTTACTAATCGTATTAAGCACACCCTAATCTATATACCATCGACTTATCGTATGAATCACAGACTAATCTATCAACCTTTGACTAATCGTATGAATCACAGACTATGAACCATTGACTAATCGTATTAAGCACAGACTATAAACCATTTACTAATCGTATTAAGCACACCCTAATCTATAAACCATTGACTAATCGTATGAATCACAGACTATAAACCATTTACTAATCGTATTAAGCACACCCTAATCTATAAACCATTGACTAATCGTATGAATCACAGACTATAAACCATTTACTAATCGTATTAAGCACACCCTAATCTATATACCATCGACTTATCGTATGAATCACAGACTAATCTATCAACCTTTGACTAATCGTATGAATCACAGACTATGAACCATTGACTAATCGTATTAAGCACAGACTATAATTCATTTACTAATCGTATGAATCACAGACTATAAACCATTGACTAATCGTATGAATCACAGACAATAAACCATTGACTAATTGTATTAAGCACAGACTACACTATTAACCATTGACTAATTGTTTTAAGGACAAACTATAAACCATTGACTAATCGTATGAATCACAGACAATAAACCATTGACTACTTGTATGAATTACAGACTAAACTATAAACCATTGACTTATCGTACATGTATTAATCACAGACAATAAACCATTGACTAATCGTACGAATCACAGACTATAAACCATTGACTAATCGCATGAATCACAGATTAAACTGTAAACCATTGACTAATCATATGAATCACAGACTATAAACCATTGACTTATCGTATGAATCTCAGACTAATCTATAAACCATTGAATAATCGTATGAATCACAGCCTTAACTATAAACCATCGACTAATTGTATTAAACACAGACTATAAACCATTGACTAATAGTATGAATCACAGACTAAAATATAAACAAACGTTTTTAACAAAACGAGATCGCTAATGATTACAATAACTTTGTAATGAGATGACGTCATGTTCATTGTGACGAAACAAGGGAGATAAGTTTGTAGCTAAAATGCGGCTAGGAAATTCGTCCCTTAATACTCAATTGCAATTAGCCAGTCTAAGGATGATGACGAAACTCTTTTTCACATGCAATACAAGTGATTTCGACCTGTGACCTGTGATCTTTCCTGTTCATGTTTGATGTCCATATACCTCAAACAATATCTAGGGCAGATACAATTGAAATGCTTTCTGATTAGCCGATTGAGTGACGAAAAGAATGTTATGATAAAGTGTTATTTTAAGCGACCTTGACCTTTGCCTGGAAATACCTATAAGCAAACATATTCTTGTTTAAATTCATGGAATTCTGTCAAGATGTGTAGTCGCTGGAGTGATGAATATCAAGCCAGTTTAACTGTATCCTTGCATCACCCAGTGGGAGCATGAAGTTGGTTCCAAGTTCCTAGTTCCGTTTACGAAAAACGGATCTGGAAACCAGACACTAGCTCCGTCCGTTTAAGATAAACGGAACCGGGAACCTGATCCTAGTTCCTTTTTTCTTACACGAAACTAGGAACTTGGAACCAATTCAGGCTCGCCCGTTCAATGGAAAATCATGATTAGACAGAACTGGACAATATTCGACGACTACATTAACACGCTTATCCAGCGGTTACTTCTTGCCTCTCTCCCTCAACCGAAACAAATGGCGTTCAGTTGATCTGTGAATCTGGTTTGGTGATGAGCAGAGGTGATTTTGAAACATATTCGGCGAACTGAGTTGCTGCATTTCACTTTGTTTCAAGAGCAATTATTTACCACATAGAATCGACCACAACAAACGCCGTTCGAAACACCGATGTATTTCGGTGTGTGTATCGGCGTTAAACTCGTAAGCAAGCAACCACAACAAGATTCAGTCCTTATATTTCATTCAACAAGTGCTTAATGATTAAACAATTGTCTAAGATTTTGGGGCGTGTACAAGGTCTACGTATTGACGTTGTGCACATTTCATAACTGTATTAACTTTGACGCACCATTGCGGAAGGAGAATACGGCGAATCTTCGGCGGTCATCATTTTACTAGATCGAAGGTGAAACCCGCTAAATTTCGAGGTTACACGTGTTCTGGAACAAGAAATTTTAGTGAAAAATTGTCAAATAAGACAGGAAACCACAGAACGTGTCTATAAAGGAAGAAACACTTTGATCCGGCAGTTGACTGACTGCATCATTTATATGACGGGACAACATGGTGTTCGGATCCACGTTGTTTTCTATTTGTACTGGACACTAGTACAAGAGACAGAATGTGTAGCTGGAGGGAGATTATGTCTTGTTTGGTTTTACGTCCTTTCAACAGCCAGGGTACCCAGGAGTACCCGGAGAAAAAACACCGACCTACTGTCAGTAACTGGCAACTGCCCCACGGTGGGATTCGAACTCGTAACACAGAAGTGACGAGCTAGTGATAGAACATCACATTAAACACTCGGCCACCGCGGCCCTTACTGGAGGGAGAAGGTTTAGCAGTACATAAGCTGTGATTAGCGCTAGCAACAGCTGGGATCATGTTAAGCTGAATGATGTGTTTTCGTTATTCAAAAGTGAAACAGGACACTTGATAATTGCACTTAATTTAACTTAAAAGCCCTAATATATTTAACTTCGGGAAATTTTTTGTGATTCTGAAAAATTCTGAAAAAAATCCAGTTGATAACCATACAAAAATAAGCCTAAAACGAAATAAACCTTTGCAGTAACTGACAAAAACTCTTGACAGAAAAACCCAAAAGAACTGAAAATAATTCAGGTGGGGCTCACTTCAACAACAAGCCGAAGGTAGAAGAGAGTTCGAAATGGACGCGTGTTTACAAATACCTTGTTTCAGCTGCTTCTGTTACCGGTAACCGCGTAAGAATTCATCTTGAATATTGCTGATATCAGTTAATCTTAACTAAATCCATACATATAAGGAGGTATTAGGCTTGATTTTTGTCGAAAGTTACGTATATTGGGCCTTTAAAATAAAAACTGAGTAATTGCGCTTGTTTTGACTTTATTAGGAAGTGTCAATAATCAGCTTTTTGTTGTTTCATTCTTTGTTCTTTCTAAAATAAGTCAACATAAGATCAAATTTCATTTCAAACCAGAGAAAAAGAAAGAAAAAAAAAGAAAGAAATAGAACCATTTTTAACTTTTTTTGTTAAACCTTCCTTATTCTATTCTATTGTTGCATTACATTATGACGTCACAACTGGTATCGCAACACTTGTTACATTTCCAAAACGACTTTACCCATGCAATCAAAAATAGTCTTCCGGATTTTTTACTGGTGCCATACGTTCGTTTATTACTTTAGTACCATCGCATTCAGGTCCCTAAAGTGCCCGGTTCCGGTTTGCGTTTTAAAACATACTTTTCACGTTCAAAGGAGGGCGATTTTTATGCTACCTATGTTTCGTAAATTGAATCCGTCAGCTTGGAGGTGAGGATACGGTGTCGACAGTGATGTGCCTTTGGCTCTCCTGGAGGTGGTTTGTTACGTATTACTGCGCAATTACAGATGTTCACCAATGGCATTAACCGATCTGTTATTGCCAAGATTCTGTCGTATTGCACTCACAACGTTGGAATTCCGAGGTCACGATACTATAGTATCTAGATACGGAAAGGGATGTTACCCGATTTTTATAGTTTAGTTTGTTCTCCGATGACGTTTGTGAAAATTTGATTTTTAAAATTTCAGCTTAAACAAAGTCTTCATTGCAAAGGAAAACTACATGTTCAACTAGTTGCTTGAAATTATGATCGTCATATTCAGAGATATATTGACCTATTTCTTATGAAAGAATTAAAGTTAAAACGAAATCAGTTGTTCACGTTCCTCAAAGAAAGCCTAATGTCTAAAACATTCTACAACAGACCATGTGATTGAATAAAAATGTTTTATTTTCTTTGTTAATATTTAACACTGTTTGGTAATTTTGTTTTCTTTTTCGACACGAAAAACTGATGATATTTTTTCAAACAGTATTTCTATAATAAACTGATGATATTTTCCCTTTTTTCTTACAGTGTTTCTATAATAAACTGATGATATTTTTCTTACAGTATTTCTATAATAAACTGATGATATTTTTCTTACAGTATTTCTATAATAAACTGATGATATTTTCCCTTTTTTCTTACAGTGTTTCTATAATAAACTGTTGACATTTTCCCTTTTTTCTAATAGTATTTGTATAATAAACTGTTGATATTTTTCTAACAGTATTTCTATAATATACTGTTGATATTTTCCTTTTTTCAACAGTATATCAATAATAATTTAATCTTGTTTGAAACAAGCATTTTCATTGGCTTAAAAAATACGTTATCAGTCCATAACGTAAAAAATGACGTCGCCATAAATAACGTCGCTTTTGATTGGCTGATGCAGCAGCATAATGATTTGTAAGAGAAAAGAGTCCATCAATAAAGTTAATTTTCGAAGGGTATAGATTAAATTAAAAGAACTTGAATTTTTTTTTATGCTATGGGGGTATAACACAAAAAACGGAGTGTATACTCTAAATAAACCACAAAGCGGTTTATGATGAGAGTACACTCCGGTTTTTTGTGTTATAACCCCATAACATAAAAAATTGATTCCAGTTAATCCTTAAATAAACTGTTGATATTTTCCTTTTTTCAAACAGTATTTCTATAATTAATTCTTTACATTTTCCCATAAAGAGTTTAATAGTGAGTGTAAGCTACTTGGTGTCGAGGAAGGGGATATCAATAAGTCTTTAATACTCATTTACCAGTTGTCCTACGGGGTGACACGCCGGCTGCAATTTTTCCTTACCACGTGATAGCCGTTTGTTTGAGTGTTTGTAAATTAGATATAATTGTAAATAAATGATGTACAATCGCATTATAGTGAAACCTCGCTTAAAGACCACCTCAGAATTAAGACCATCACGCTATTAAGACCACTTCATTTCAGTCCTGAATTTTTTATCTATATATCTTTGTATTGAAAGTTTCACTATTAAGACCACCTCGCTATTAAGACCAGTTTTGAAAAGTTCTAAATACCACTTTTGCACTAAGTTTCACCTCACTACTCAGACCACCGACAAAACAAAAAGTCACCTGGTGTGTATTCCACTGTGTAAACCTGTCAAGTGTCAGATCATTTATAATGTAGCTGAATTTTGGTGTCAAATTGGTTAATCATTTACAAATACTGTGTGTAAACATTATAAAGCAAATACATAAGTTAATGGACCAAGAAAGCATGGAAAAAAGTGGATTTCAGAGAAATCTGTTTGCATGGTCACCCTCGGTATTAAGATCACCCCGCTATTAAGACCATTTGGTGCCGTCCCTAATGTGTCAGATCCTACACACGATGGTAATAGTGAGGATCTGTATTTTAATCAGATTGATCATGTACGATGATGACCATGTATAAGTACAATTAATCGTAATTATCAGAATGAAGTATATTTTGTAATTTGTACATATCAATTGTTATGAATAAAATCTCGTTTAAACAACTGAGATAACTTTTCCATATATCTCAAAATATCATTCCTGTTCGAAACGGAAGAAGGGTGGGCGGCCGAAACTTTTCTACAACGTTCTTAATTCCACAAAATTTGCTTGTCGAAACGTAATTTTCAACTATAAGCAAATTTTGTGGAATAAATCTCGATTTTTGTGGAGACTCTTAATTTTATGCAATGTAGTAACAGGTTTTTTTCAAGAAATAAATTAATTGTAAGACTGTACCACTGCCTTATTTACACAGGTAAAACAAATACTAGGGAACTCGGTGCCATGTAATCTCGTCACAATCCAATACGGAGGATGGTTTGGTTGGATTGTTTGTATGTCGTATTAACATTGCCCATGAGGGATATTTTAGGACGGCCTTTCACGTGGAAGCGCGTGTTGTGTGGGTGTATTTGTGTGTGTGTGTGTGTGTGTGTGTGTGTTTGGGAGGCTGTGGTATGTTCGTGTAAGCCTTCTTGCGATAGTCCGGATCGTTTGTCAATTTGAAGTGCAACAACCCTGAAGTATACTACCGAAGGTCCCAGCATAACACCCCACCCGGTCACATTATATACTGACAACGGGTGACTCCCGTAATGCTCGAGAATGCGGTTGCTCCGGCTGCCCGGCAAGGTTCGGTATATTGGGGGAGGAGGGGGGGGGGGCGTGAAAGTCAGGTTCAGGTTCGGGGAGTTACACTGTTTGGAGTTTGGAGAGAAGGTAGAGTTTAACTACGGAGTTCGAGAGAAGGAGCATGCTGGATAAGTATCGTCATAGCGAGAGAGCGTAATAATACCTTTTTGTAACCTGTAAAGATGTCATTCGAATGTTGTTGCTGCTGATTATAGACCTTGGAACTCATAATGCTTAGCGCCAACGGTGAGAAGTAACTACCATAGTTAAAGACTCTGGTACGTCTCGGTCCGGGGACAGAACCCATAGCCTTCCTCACAGGGAGTAGTAACTACCATTGTTAGAGACTCTGTTATGTCGCGGTCCGGGGACAGAATCCATAGCCTTCCTCACAGGGAGTAGTAACTACCATTGTTAGAGACTCTGGTATGTCGCGGTCCGGGGACAGAATCCATAGCCTTCCTCACAGGGAGTAGTAACTACCATTGTTAGAGACTCTGATATGTCGCGGTCCGGGGACAGAACCCACAGCCTTCCTCACAGGGAGTAGTAACTACCATTGTTAGAGACTCTGGTATGTCGCGGTCCGGGGACAGAATCCATAGCCTTCCTCACAGGGAGTAGTAACTACCATTGTTAGAGACTCTGGTAAGTCGCGGCCCGGGGACAGAACCCATAGTCTTCCTCACAGGGAGTAATAACTACCATTGTTAGAGACTCTGGTATGTCTCGGCCTTGGGACAGAACCCATAGCCTTCCTCACAGGGAGTAGTAACTACCATTGTTAGAGACTCTGTTATGTCTCGGCCCGGGGTCAGAACCCATAGCCTTCCTCACAGGGAGTAATAAATACCATTGTTAGAGACTCTGGTATGTCGCCGCCTGGGGACAGTCCCATAGCCTTCCTCACATGGGCGAATGCTCAACTAATGGTCAAAAGTGCGGTAGTGTCAAGGGAGACATTAGGAAAGAGAAAGTTGTTTAGAAAGAAAGGAAAAGACAAGATCCCAAATTTAGTTGCCTCTTACGATCATGCAATGGGGACAGCAGGTACAATTCTTACGCCCTACCTGCTGAGGGATGTTGTTGAAGGATGTCAGAGGTCACTTCTTCACTTAATTTTCAGATTGATCAAAGTAGTTTCCATTTGATTGGCATGTTGCATTCAGATTTGCACTTTTCATTTCCATAAACACGAGCTCCCTTCTTACCTCGCGTGCTGTATATACTCTGTGTGATCAGATATAGAAAATAATCTTTTTATTCCTAAAATGTAAAGTAGCCGGCCCTACTCCTAAAGTAGTATTTCCAAAGGCCTGCGGCTTTATCTAGCAGAACCATGAACACACTATATCTCTGAAGCATTGTCAGCTTAACCATACTGATAGCTGAATTTGTAGAATCCGATCCTGTCACATGTTCACATAAAAAAAACCGACAGAACACTTTTAGTGCAGCATTGATAAAATATCATGCAAATTTTAAGAAACCCACACGTGGAATTTTTCATGAGAGTTTGGAAAATTGAACCAGTAATTGACGTGAATCACTAACATGGCTGAGTCCAATATTTCGACTATTTCGTGACTCCATGTTTAAATGCGTTATCATTTATGAAGGAAAAACTCAAACTGAGTACTCGTATTGTCAGTTTCATGTGCCGAAGATTAGACGCTCACCCAGGCCTTTGAAAGTCCAGAAATACATCAAAATACTGACCCCCCACAAAGACTTATCTCAACAGGCAGGTGATCGCATCGTTATTCGAATATAACGGCAACAATGTAGAAATATATACTCCCTTAGTTCAGAAATAAAAGATTTTTGTCAGATTTCATTCCTTTCAAAGTTGATAAATTCCCCTTGTCAATGATTTCGAAGAAGGTACACGAGCTTTAACTGTTATTAAAATTCGGATAGAATTGCCTAGGTATTTAAATTAAATAATACATTTTATTGCATGTGTTTTTTTTTTTACAGGTATATAAGAAGTTTTATAAATCCTGGCAATATGGAGTTATTTATGATTGTGTAAGTAAAGCGGATATGGCCAGCAGCAAGGATATCTGTCCAGGTAAATATTAATCCCTTTGTTTTATTTTATCATTGGCGACCCGGATTTCTGTGCAGGTAAAATTAATCTTTTTTGTCTTGTGTTATCACGGACGACCAGGATTTCTGTCAGGGTAAAATAATCTTTTTTGTCTTGTGTTATCACGGACGACCAGGATTTCTGTCCAGGTAAAATAATCTTTTTTGTCTTGTGTTATCACGGACGACCAGGTCTTCTGTCCAGGTAAATATTAATATTTTCGTATTGTGTTATTACGGAGGACCAGGATTTCTGTCCAGGAAAACATTAATTATATTGTCTTGTGTTATCACGGAGGACCAGGATTTCTTTCCAGGTAAATATTAATTCTATTGTCTTGTGTTATCACGGAGAACAATGATTTCTGTCCAGGTAAATATTAACTAAATTCTCTTGTGTTATCACGAAAGACTAGTATTTCTGTCCAGGTAAATATTAACTAAATTCTCTTGTGTTATCACGGAGGACAATGATTTCTGTCCAGGTAAATATTAACTAAATTCTCTTGTGTTATCACGGAGGACGAGGATTTATGCCCAGGTAAATATTAGTCCTAATGTCTTCTGGTATCACGAACGACTAGTATTTCTTTCCGGGTAAATATCAATTAAATTGTATTGAGGTATTTGACAAACAAGATTTAAAATACATTAAAACATTTTTAATTTAATACCATATGCAGTGACCATTTTGCAGCAATTGTGAAATATGTTTTTTCAATGTTGCACATTTTAAGGTTAAATATATAGTCAATTTTGGGGAAAATAGAGAATACCGAAGCGTTAACAAAATCGATTAAATTAGGGGTAAAATATGAACGATGGAAAGATTTACACGGATACCCTTGTAAAAGTACAAGAGAATAAGACCAGGTGTACCGGAAGAGTAAGCGTCTTCTGCTTCATCGACGATACCCGTCATGCAAATCTTGGTCACATCCAAGTAATTATCAAGTCCTCAAAATGAGAACCGAGTCATCATTGTCAATCACCACAAGTAAACACACCAATGAGCCTAATCAAAAACGTCCATCTTCATATCACACAAAGATACTGAATATTTTTCAATGAGACAAAGATGGCGACCATAAAACTTGCCCATATTTCTGATCAACCTGGCTCTCTTGAATGCATGTGTAGTTAGTTTGTTTGTCAGCAGTCGACATGGATCATAAAAATCACGATATTTAGGGCAGGCCATGGAATAACGAATCAACTGCGACATGTAAACATCATAAGTTGGAGAAGTAGAATTAGAACTGTAAATCAGGTTTGGTAAATATGAAAATGAAAATGAATATTTAACTTGATGTTGTAAAAACGTTTCGAGGTTTAAATATTGTTTCAATGTCAATTCGTAAAACAATATGTTTATTAACGCGCTCCTCATATGTGCAAACATTTGTAACTTACTCAAACCTGTGAAAATGTGTATTATATGTGAATGTAAATTAATTCTTTTACAGAATATCAAAGAGTTACAGGAGGACGCATCGACTTTCAAAGCTATTTCAATTTCTTCCATCTGATGTTTTCCTCCATAAACAATCGGTGAGTGCAGGTTTTGATAAGTTGATCTGATAAAATATGACGAAATCTATTTATAAGTAAAAGAGTAAAGAAATAATTGATTCATTATGAAAAATAATCAAGAAAACTTGCACGTACACAGTATATTAAGTTATGATCTTTTTCTTTTTTGTTTTTTTGTTTCCCCCGCTTTGTGTCTTTGTCACATTGATTTCAGTCTTTATCCTTGTGCATATATGACATTTTTTAAACGCAATGACACTTTTTGTATCAACATATACTTGGTCGTTTTTCACTAACAAAATTGCACTTTTATGTCAATATAGATTTCTAATTTTGTCCTTTTTTACTTATGAAAGGATACTTTATGTGTCAATTTTGTTTTCCAAATTTCTGAGATTTGTACTGATGAGGAAGACATTATATGATATTAGTTATTTCTTTTGACCCTCGTCCTAAGAGAGCAGCATTTTTTTGTGTCAACAGTTGTTTCTAAATGTTAGCATTTACCTAACAGAGTGGCGCTTTGTTTCCTGATGTGTCCCTTGCACTGACAAAATGTTGCTCTCTGTGTTGACATCAATTTCTTGTTTTACGGCTATTTCACCCATTGTACTACATTTTTTTGTAATTCGTAGTGGCTTTTTCACTCGTGGTACTGACGAATCCGTATGTGTCAACATTAAATGGGTTTCACGCACCTTACCCTTCTGCTTCTGAATTAGTTTAGAAATTTTAGATTCCCACCTTTTGGCCCCTAGCATCACTGAAGAGTCCTAGGAGGACGATACAGCTGTATGGTGCAGTTTAATTCATTTTTTCGCCATACTGTATCTTTTACTAAATTTGAGAGATGCAGGTTGATCAGAACTATGGGCAAGTTTTATGGTCGCCATCTTTGTCTAATTCATTGAGAAATATTCTGTATCTTTAAGTGATATGAAGATGGACGTTTTTGAGTATGTTCATTAGTGTGTTTACTGGTTGTGATTGACATTGATAATCGGTTCTCATTTTGTGAACTTGATGTTTACATGGATGTGACAAATATTTACATGGCGGGTGTCGTCGATGGAACACCTGGTCTTATTCTTTGTACTTTTGCAAGGGCTTCCATGTGAATCTTTCCTTTGTTTATATTTTGCCCCTGATTTAATCGATTTTGAGTTCAGATTATAATTTTGTTTATGCTTCGTATTCTCTTATTTATTAAAAAGGTGCAGCACATGTGTGTGTGTAACGTCATATTAAATGTTATCTTTGTCCAAGTGTTCTGACAAAGTGGCTCTTTCTGCGTTAACTTGGATTTTCGTACGTATCCTTGTGTACGAAGTGGTTCGTTTTGCTTTACTATTCAATTCGGACAAAGTATAAACAAATCACAGCTTACTTATGGCAAAAAAAAAGTAATATAAAAAATAATATGTCTCACTGTGAAAAAAACATTTTTTTTTCTATCATTATTTTATATTGATAATTGTATATAAAGTAAAACCTTTACAAAGATGACGTAACACACACACGTATCGCACCTTTTAAATGTAGTAATAAATATAATATGCCGAAAAAATGAATTAAACTGCACATCATACAAATTGATATTTATCAGACAAGCCGTACCGCATTATCATGCTACCTATTTCACTACAGTAATATAAAAACGAATAAATCCTTAACTCAGATTATTCTCTCTCAGAATACTTGCTTGCTTTCAAAACGTAAATTTCCGAGTTTCGGAACAAATTTTACAACATAAAACCCGGTGTACGGAATGTTGTACGAACTTGCCGACGTTAACCTTCCCAGATCACCCTTAAAACCGAAAAAAACAATGCAGACGATTTACCGATATAATGAAAGCCGTATAATCAAATCAAGTATAATTCTTAACGATTTTCATTAGCCCGAGCTGTAAAAGGTAATTCTTTTGATCGCAAGAGATCCGTATCACGACATATTAAAATGGTTGAAAACGCCAGCGAGTAAAACTAAAGGAACACCGTAGATAGGAATTAACAGCGTTAGGGGACATGTCTCGTCTGGTTTAATCTGGTTTAGGTGTTAATTTTGGTGAATTGTCTGTCATACTGATTGTCTAACCATGACCTTTTCACCCCTAGACATGTAATTCTCCTTGGAAAACTGCAGGTGTGAGTAAAACCATACCGAAGCTGAAGTAATCTCGGTAGAATCACAAAATAATCAACAATCTTTACTTATATTCCTTGTTGTCTTCACATATAGTTCTATACTTAAACGGGAAACAGCGTTGCTTTCGTTGATATATGCTTATTTCAATATTTGAATAGGGTTTTGTGACAAGCGAATTCGTTAAATATTTATCCCCTGCTTTTAATGGTTAAATCGTAAGTCAATTAAATTCTGGCTAAAGAAACTAAAGGTAGATATGTTAACCGAAATCCCTTGGACTCCATTGATATCTGAAATAAAAATGGTACGAAAAACGATTAGCCAATCAGAAGCGAAATATTTAATTAATTAGGAATTGCTGTCGACTGATAATGTCGGTAGTTAAAAGCGTACTGAAGGATAAAAAGATATACAAGGTAATCAGATGTGACTGAAATCTATTCACATTTAGCTATCGAGCTGAAATTAAAGTCGAGCGATCAGACGGATACTCCTTAATTAGTATTTTCCTTAAATATTTTGAAATAATTACCAACAAAGTTAATTTGAATTTCGATTGATAGCTTATGTTGACCTGGATATGCGGAGGGACTTAATGAGGAAATAAACGTAGAATCCCGAAAAGAAATCCGTTCGGTCGGGAATCCAACCCTGGTCGCCTTTGTAAACGGCCAGCGCTCTATCCGCTTCAGCATTCGTTCATACTTTCGTACTTTTATTTAATAACACAATATATAAATGTAATCTGCTTTGATATGCAGTGAATTTTTCCTTTCAAAATTGATTGAAAGATGAGTAAGAAAAAAAAGGGACGAATAGCCACGAAAAATGACTTTATTTGGTAACATGCAATGTTCAGCGTTGAAAGAGTTGACAATAGTTCAAAAGGGTTTACGTAATCAACTGTCTGCTTGTCAAAACTAAGTCCACAATTGGCTTGAAGTATTTTAGCTGAAAAAAGAAAAAGGTGAATTGATTTTCAGATTTACCTTTCCTTTTATTTATTATATGCATTTCACAATTAAACAAAGAATTCCAACGCTTTAACAGTGTACAGTTTAAATGTTCGTTTAAAGACCAAACATCGTATGCAAAACAATTATTCATTATCATGAGAAAATATTATTTATAACCCCTTCCTTTTTTTTTTGTCATGGAGGACTTGAAAATCTTAAATCATTATCAAGGATGAACATAAATGCCCGCCATAAAATAAGGACTCTTTCAACAACAGTTTCTCCGTTTGGGATTGATAACCTTTCTGTCATTACCATACATACTCCAAGCCTTGCTGGTGATATACGGTTAATGGGTCTGTTGTCTTTGATTAGACTGTTTACTCAGTATATTTCCAGTCTGAAGAAGATCTTTCGGTCATCTGATTACAAAATTATCTAATTACTACCGTGCCTGAGAAATAAAAGAAACGATTTTCGCAAAAAGTTCTCCGCCAATCTTAGTCCCTCGACCGATAAATTCAAAACGACTCAATGCTTTATTAAGTGGTCTACTATAAGTGTCACATAGCCTGAACTGATACAGTAGCTGGAAAATCAATAATCTATATCATGATTATATCACGTACATTTAATATGTAGGAATACATTAGTTTCTGTTAATTTCTAGAGTTTATAATTAAGAATAACAGACTATAGATGTTCAACTAGAATATATCCAAAGCATTAGAGCATAAAGCATACACTATGTAATTAGAGCATAAAGAATACACTATGTAATTAGAGCATGAAGCATACACTATGTTATTGGAGCATAAAGAATACACTATGTTATTAGAGCATAAAGAATACACTATGTAATTAGAGCATAAAGAATACACTATGTAATTAGAGCATAAAGAATACACTATGTAATTAGAGCATAAAGCATACACTATGTAATTAGAGCATAAAGAATACACTATGTAATTAGAGCATAAAGCATACACTATGTAATTAGAGCATGAAGCATACACTATGTAATTAGAGCATAAAGCATACACTATGTAATTAGAGCATAAAGAATACACTATGTAATTAGAGCATAAAGCATACACTATGTAATTAGAGCATGAAGCATACACTATGTAATTAGAGCATAAAGCATACACTATGTAATTAGAGCATAAAGAATACACTATGTAATTAGAGCATAAAGCATACACTATGTAATTAGAGCATAAAGCATACACTATGTAATTAGAGCATAAATAATACACTATGTAATTAGACCATAAAGAATACACTATGTAATTAGAGCATAAAGAATAACTATGTGATTAGAGCATAAAGCATAATTAGAGATATACATACATGTACTGTAATTTTTTTTAAAAAGGCAAAATTTACAAATATTTTATCTTTTAAACGTCAAAAACAACACAAATAAACATTCTTTAACGAAATTTGATAACTCACATCAAATAAATATTTGGGGAAACAAATTAAATGATCAGTTTTAGAAATCATAATAGTATCGTTATTGCATATTTTTAATTCAACCCATCATGGCTTTCTCTATAAATGGACTAAACGCGTATTCATAAATATTACTGTATTGTTCATGCCAACAGGAACTACATTTTTTTTTTAATTTCTCAAACAATTTTACCATGACTGGAAATCTATTGCGGAATCACATTTCAATATTTCATAGAACGCGTTTTTACGAGTGTACGGGTTTATCGGTATGAAATAAAACTTTCGTTGCAAACTTTTGTCTAAAACTGACCTATTGGAGTTTAATTTATTGCCGTGATGTTATTGATAAAACAATAGAAACACACAATAATGAACATATGATATAGATATTATACGTTTTGCAGTTCTCCCTTGGGCGGACCTCTCCGAAAGATAGTACAGCTTGACTAAAATAATGGACATTAAAATGGCGATGATAAAGGCCCAAAATGTCCCATTCTTTGGCATATCTCGCTAAACGCCTTCACCGAATGTACGCCTAGTCAATTTTCCTGAAAACCTGTCCATTATAAGCGAAGCGGTTTCAATTATAATTCTCTAAAACGCCAGATATCTATGAATTCATCAGATACCTTGTGCATCTTTAGCAAGGGTGAGTTACAAAACGGGGCACATATTACGTTAGTGAATTTTGAAAATAGTCAGGTGCGTCACTCCGGATGAGATAGGATCCGTCAGACCCGAGATTCCGTCTGTATAGATCCCCTCACTAGCGTCCATGCTTTGGTGAAGCTGTCAGCCAGAGGAGCGGGCACTTGAACAATCTGGAATTGCATGTCAAATTGAACATTTAGGTCGAAAAATAAACATTGGGCAACTGTCATTGAAGTTTGTTGAATATGCATTTATTTTTATTATTATTTTTTTTTATTATATGTATATTTTTTTCATTCATTCAAATAACGATACAGTTTAATCTGTCAACTATGTAAGAGCTTTTTGTCATTAAATGTTATAGCATGTAGCTGTATCAGAGGGACAGACATATACGTCACTTCAATACATTATACATGCTACCATTTATTGGAACTGGGATGCTGATTGACAATATGATATAACAGTACGAATTGTTTGTTTTTGTACAAAACTTCGGCAAGCCATTTAAGCTTGATTGACAATAATTTACTTTCATTGGGGTATGAAAAACATTTTGTTTGCTAACTGTATGAATCCGCGTAAAAATAATATTCTCTAAAGGAGCAATTACAATGCTAAGAAACAAAAAAAACTCTTTTCGATCAGAACAGTACACTGTTACGATTGAAAATTAACTGTCAAAAGATATAGTGTCTGCAGTTAAGGTTAATTCTTTTAAAAATCAGTTGGATACTCATTGAAAAAAATCAAAATTTGTTTTTCAATTATAAAGCAGAAAGCATGGCATTGAGAACAGTGTACATGAATACCGAATAAATTACTCAGTTTTTATTTTAAAGGCCCAATATACGTAACTTTCGGCAAAACTTGAAGCGAAAATCAAGCCCAATAACTTTTTTATATTTATAGATGTAGTTAAGATTATCTCATATCAGCAATATTCAACATCAATTCTTAAGCGGTTACCGGTACAGCAGCAGTTGAAACTTGGTATTTGTAAACACGCGTCTATTTTGAACTGTCTTCTAACTTCGGCTTGTTGTTGAAGTGGGCTCCACTTGAATTATTTTCAATTCCTTGGATTTTTCTGTCAAGAGTTTCTTGTTAACTACCGCTCAGGTTTACTTCGTTTTTGACTTATTTTTGCATGGTAATGAACTGGATTTTTTTAGGATTTTTTCAGAAACACGAATTCTTTTTTGAAGTTACGTATATTGGGCCTTTAAAGTATATAAGACTTATTTTTGCATGGTTCTCAACTGGATTTTTTTTCAGAATTATTCAGAAACACGAAAAATTTCTTTAAGTTACGTATATTGGGCCATAAAGTTTATTATTTATGTATCTATATGAATCTGTTATAGAGGATTTTAACAGTCCTGAAACGGAAGTCGGCTGGTGGGAGGTGCCATCTTTATACACACTTGGACCTCACAGCAGACATTAGATCTATTGTGATATGATATTTTGAATTATTTTTTGTTATTATAATTATTAATCACTTAAGTCACAGGTTTATTGAGATCATGCTTTGTTGTATATATTTCCGTGTAATTGGTTTATCGGTGTCTTTGATACAGTATACATTTTAGTAGATACAATGTATTATTGATAGTGTATTATCAAAACTATGTCACAGGGCCTGGTTCAATTCACACCAAAAAAAACATAACTTCTTTTATAAAAAAAAATCAGAGAATACCAAAGCGTCAACAAAACCATAATCCGAACTCATAATTGATTAAACTAGGGGCAAAAAAGAAGCAAAGGAAAATTTTACACGGAAACTCTCGTAAAAGTGAAAGAGAATAAGACCAGGTGTTCCGGAAGAGTAAGCGTCTTCTGCTTCATCGTCGACAACCGCCATGTAAGTCTTTGTCACATCCAAGTAAGCATCAACCCTCAAAATAAGAACCGAGTCACCATTGTCATCACAACAAGTTAACACACTAATAAGCAAACTCAAAAACGTCCATCTTCATATCATACAAAGATACTGAATATTTCTCGATGAGATCAAGATGGCGACCTTAAACTTGCCCATGATCTTCATCAACCTGCATCTCTCGAATCCCTATGTCGTAAGTCTGTTCGTCAGCAGTTGACATCTATCACGAGAATCTCGATATTCATAGCAAGCCCTAGAATAACGAATCAACTGCGACATGTAAACACCATAGGATGGAGAAGCAGGGATGTTGCTATCAGTAAAGAGACATTTCACGATCGGAAAATCGAAATCGTCACGTTTATCATATAGCTTAGTAGCAAGTTGCCCGTGTTGGTCATAGTTTAAGTAAAGATCGAGGTAAGAAGCTAATGAAGGGTGTTGTGTCTTTAATCTCAAGTTCAGTACAGTATAAACGATCGACTAGGTCAGCAAACTTCTTGTTGTTTATAGACAACACATCGTCAATATACAATGTACCTGAAAGTGAAATTGAAAGATTTGACAAGGTTTTGGTTATCCGTCCTGATAAGCCTTTCGACAAATTCAGCCTTTATGACTGATTGTTACCCTATATAACCCTGTTGACTGATTGTTACCCTATATAACACTTTTCACTGATTGTTACCCTGTATAACCGTGCTGACTGATTGTTACTATATATAACCCTGTTGACTGATTGTTTCCCTGTATAACCGTGCTGACTGATTGTTACCCTATATAACCCTGTTGACTGATTGTTACCCTATATAACCGTGCTGACTAATTGTTACCCTATATATAAATGTTGACTGATTGTTACCCTAAATAACCCTGTTGACTGATTGTTACCCTATATAACCCTGCTGACTGATTGTTACCCTATATAACCGTGCTGACTGATTGTTACCCTATATGACCCTGTTGACTGATTGTTACCCTATATAACACTGTTGACTGACTGTTACCCCAAATAACCCTATTGACTGATTGTTACCCTATATAACCCTGTTGACTGATTGTTACCCTATATAACCCTGTTGACTGATTGTTACCCTATATAACCCTGTTGACTGATTGTTACCCTATATAACCATGTTGACTGATTGTTACCCTATATAACCCTGTTGACTGATTGTAACCCTATGTTACCCTGTTGACTGATTGTTACCCTATGTAACACTGTTGACTGATTGTTACCCTATATAACCCTGTTGACTGATTGTTACCCTTAATAACCCTGTTTACTGATTGTTACTCTATATAACCCTGCTGACTGATTGTTACCCTATATAACCGTGCTGACTGATTGTTACCCTATATGACCCTGTTGACTGATTGCTACCCTATATAACCCTGTTGACTGATTGTTACCCTATATAACACTGTTGACTGAGTGTTACCCTATATAACCCTGCTGACTGATTGTTACCCTATATAACAATGTTAACTGATTGTTACCCTATATAACCCTGTTAACTGATTGTTACCCTATATAACGCAGTTGACTGATTGTTACCCTAGATAACACTGTTGACTAATTGTTACACTATATAACACTGTTGACTGATTGTTACCGTATATAACCATGTTGACTGATTATAACCCTATATAACCCTGTTGACTGATTGTTACCCTATATAACCCTGTTGACTGATAGTTACCCTATATAACCCTGTTAACTGATTGTTACCCTATATAACCCAGTTGACTGATTGTTACCCAATATAACAATGTTAACTGATTGTTACCCTATATAACCTTTTTAAGTGATTGTTACCCTATATAACCCTGTTGACTGATTGTTACCCTTTATAACCCAGTTGACTGATTGTTACCCTATATAACACTGTTGACTGATTGGTACCCTATATAACCCTGTTGACTGATTGCTACCCTATATAACCCTGTTGACTGATTGTTACCCTATATAACCCTGTTGACTGATTGTTACCCTACATAGCACTGTTGACTGACTGTTACCATATATAACCCTGTTGACTGATTGTTACCCTATATATAACCCTGTTGACTGATTGTTACCCTATATAACCATGCTGACTGATTGTTACCCTATATATAACCCTGTTGACTGATTATTACCCTATATCACAATGTTGACTGATTGTTACCCTATATAACCCTGTTTACTAATTGTTACCCTATATAACCCTGTTTACTAATTGTTACCTTATATAGCAATATTGATTCATTGTTACCACTTACAACAATGTTGACTGATTGTTATCCTATATAACCATGTTGCCTATATAATAACATTCATCTGACGTTGATGCGTTATCTTTAACACCTTCACATATTAATCAGAATCAATAAGACGTGTACTTCTTTTATTCAATTGTTTATCTCACACTGTTAGTCTGATATCATATCTGATAGGACTAAGACCACAATTAAATGCTTCCGGGTTTAGTACCCTTCCGGGTTCAGTACCCACGAATGAAGTCCCTTAGAAATCAAGGTGTTTTAGTAAAAACTATACTATGTCTGTTAGAACTTGGTATTTGTGTACAAGTTTGGTGTTGAGATATTCTAGAGATAACATTCTAACATTTACTGTGTCATTTTTTATACTGTGCATGTTATTTTGGTGTAGGGTTCTGTATGACAAGTCCTGTTTTTACCTCTACCCCCTGACCCGGAAGTTTATATTTGTTCTTAGTTGTTCTTGACAGGTTAGAAAGGAAAGTTGGCTATCGGATTGTGGGAATTTGTTAAAAAATTCAATGTTACAATGAAACATATAATGAAATTAATTTTGGTCTTAGTCCTTTATGACGTGATGTAAGACCTTCATACACCATGTTGAGTTGATGATACATACTAGCAACATCATACAACATGACCAACAGTAAGCGGGATATTTTGATTTTGCATTCGTGAACATTCCTTTTCCTGATAGTATCATCATGTTGCCCTTTCTTTACGGTGTTTAAGTGAACCAGTAGATTCGGTACCCGAGAGGTTGCTACGGATATTATGACTTCTCTTATAGGTGTCGACTGGTGAAGTACAATCTAAATGCACAGTGTTTAGAAGATGCAGATTGATGAAGACAGTGGACAGGTTTTATTGTCGCGTTAAGCATCTCAGAGGGAAGTATCCTTTTTTTGTGTGTTGTGAAGGTCGATGTTTTCACTCATTAAGGAGCCTGTGGTTTTGTTGACATGGCATTTGACTGAAATTACACGTCGTCTACCGAAGATAAAGCAGAAGACGTTTACCCTTCCGGAACAACTGGTCTGGTTTTGTATTTGGTAATGGTTGAGATGTTTATCTGTTCTTTATCCATGTTTTGCCTTAGTTTTATTGCCTTGAGCTCGATTTTGAGTTTTGCTTGCATTATTTTCATCTGAGTTCAGTGAAACACACAAATATGACAGTTATAGTAAGGACTAGGGTAAACATAAGTTTGGTTAATAACATTAGCTAAGAAATGAACGTGATCGTATAACGAACCATTTTTTTTAAATTCTAAAATTGTATCGTTTTATATCAAAATCTGGAAGGAGATATTGTTCATAGTATAGGTGCAAATTTTACTCTAGAAGCATTCACGTAATGTGTATTAATGTTCAGAAGGAAGTATAGGAATTGGATGTGTAGAGGTTACACAACGAGTAGTTGTTGGAAATGGTATTTATTTCACTCGAGTTAGTTCATTTTCAAAAGTTACAAAAGACACGAACTGTAGCGAGTGTCGTTTGTTTTAAAAACTAACTAACGAGAGTGAAATAAATTCCATATCTACTAAGCACGAGTCATGGGACCTGTTTCTACCACCATCTCATAATCAGTCGGAAACAGCTGGAGAGAACCTCAGACTATGATATGCACAAAACGTATCATCTCGATTATATTCCCGCCAAGTGGTGACGACGTCAGCAATCGATGACGTCGTAAACAATCAGTAAGTGACGTTGTTCAGGTCAAAGTTCATTATGTCATCAAATCAAAATGCGATTAGAGTTTATTCCACGTGTGGTTTAAACAGAATGTTTTTCAACAGTTGTAATGATTATTTGATATCCTGAAAGTTGAATAACACTCACCTGTTGTGGTAGAAATAAGCCGCCAAACTCATTAACTATACAACTTCTATGAAGTTGACGATGAGACAACATTACGATCAAAACTAGAATCGGTAAGATTACGTTAAACATATATATAGGGCTGATATAGTTAGAGATACACAGGAATTCGAAAAATACAGGTTGATAAAGACAATGAAAAGGTGTTATGGTCGCCATAGAACTTATTCCGTATATTCATTAAAGGTAATTTTCTTTCATCAACTCCCCTTTGTTTTATAGTCGTTTTATGAACACAATATATATATAAACAAGAAAAGAAGCTGATCATGAAATACTCACTTTTGATTACATTATCTCCTTACAAGCTCACGGATATTAAATTTCTCATTCATCGGCCCGTATACACAGTTCAACATGTATGTTTTTTTTTATTATATATTATAATGCTTACTACAGTATACATATAATAAAATAATTGACAAAGGGACAGATGACCATTAAAAGTTGATAAAGTTTCTTGTTTGTACAGTCGTTATAACTTCTTTAATATAATGAAAATATGTATGTATGCGATTTCATAAATATCCATTTTATAAAAGATTTATGAAAGGAAACATGAAATTTATTAAATTTCCCTCAATGTGACGTCACAATATTACTATGAAGTCTATTTTAATGTTGTTTTATCATCATTATGAAAAAAATGTAATGTTAAATAAAATCATAATGAAAATTATGATTGCATTCACTAAATGATACGAAGAGTACGAGATAAATATATGCTTGCACAAGTTGAATACTTACTAAAGAAAATGTGAATTATCCACCATGTTTCTTTCTTTATGTTGTCTTTACCAATATTTTATGAGGCTTGGTTTAAAATGACTTACTCATAGTTTTTAAAATGAAAGGAAATATTGATAAAGGTTAGTTTCTTAACCTGTATATGATTTCAGGCAGCCCTCCAAGTCTAAGCATTTGGCTTCGAGATCACGAAACCATGTCATTGTTGATTCTAAGTTTTGTTTCATCATCATAGATTAAAAATCCATTTAGGATATCCGTTCAGACCTTGTAAAATTGCCCTGAATAACCAATTCAAGCCTTGATGTATACAATTTGTACATGTCTTGTTCTATTGTCCAGTAATCTGATTTCGTTTCTTCTTTTCTGAGTTTTCAATTGTCTCCTCTGGTTTTGATGGCTCATTTTCCTGTTGTACTGTCAATACATCTCGAACTTTCATTTTTTCTTATTCTAAACGTGAACAAATGTAGTTTAATTGTTACGATGATATTTGTATGTCATTTTATTCTATTGTCAAAATTTTATGTCAATATTTTATACTGGACAAAGGCAAATTGATCACAAACCTATCCATTTGAAATACAAAATAGTTTACAAGCAGTCAAAATAACAAAACCAGCACAACTGCTAATTAAATAAAAGATCAATTCCATGCCCTGAATTAAAATGCTTAGTATGTCTGTTCTACATTTAAATATATAGATGATATGAAATAATGATCTTAGAATATAATCTCCTTGGTTTGCACTGTTCATTCATAATATAACACCTCCTTGAGGGCACTTGGTGAAATAAATTTGTCATTTAGTTTTAAAGTCGCCAAAGGAATTTGTCATAATAATTAATTATTCTTATATAACAGCCACATTTTAATTATATCATTCTGTTCCCATGGTAACAACATTATTGATCAATAAATATTGGTATACCATCATGCCAGTTATAGCTATTCGTTTATCATTTGTCTTTATGGTTCAGCTATCAATTCGATAATAAATGAAATATTTATCCAAATATAATGTCTAACGATATGATAAAATGCCTGTACAGTTAAGAAACTGCAATCTAACTTTTTTATTTAATTGTGTATATGTCGAGATAACAACAATCATTTCCCCTTTCGTTCATTATCTTGTTCTTATTCGGTAGTATCATCTTTCATTATAAGTTTATGATTACATATGACATAAATAATGCTCCTATAATACACTACAGTATTTTACTGTACTGATAAGTTATTAATTCAATGCATATATTGTTTAATTATTGATACACCTTAAGTTTACCTTTTCATCATATACACTTATAGATACTACTTATATTTATTTACTGAAACAATGTAACATTTTTGTCAATAAAATTAATTGTCTACTCTTTGATATATTATAAAAGTATATAATAGAAGTAATATATCATAATCACATGCTGCAATTACACTATCTTCTGATACACTGTCGTTGTTTCTCTATTCAACTAATTGTTTACTTGTTGATAACAATACATTGTCGCTGTTTCTCTTTTCACCTAATTGTTTACTTGTTGATAACAATACACTGTCGCTGTTTCTCTATTCACCTAATTGTTTACTTGTTGATAACAATACATTGTCGCTGTTTCTCTATTCACCTAATTGTTTACTTGTTGACAACAATATATTGTCGCTGTTTCTCTATTCACCTAATTGTTTACTTGTTGATAACAATACATTGTCGCTGTTTCTCTTTTCACCTTATTGTTTACTTGTTGATAACAATACATTGTCGCTGTTTCTCTATTCACCTAATTGTTTACTTGTTGATAACAATACATTGTCGCTGTTTCTCTTTTCACCTTATTGTTTACTTGTTGATAACAATACACTGTCGCTGTTTCTCTATTTACCTAATTGTTTACTTGTTGATAACAATACATTGTCGCTGTTTCTCTATTCACCTAATTGTTTACTTGTTGATAACAATACTATAATCCTACACTACAATTTACCGATTTCTGTCGAGACAGTTTAACTATATACAATAATTATAGATTACTATTTACTTGCTATCGCCGTCTGCCTTTACTTGTTAAAGTATGACATTGTTGACACTTTAGTATCTATTGAATTAATCATGTGACAGAATTCTGTCATCTGCCTCAGTTGCCAATCGATAAATTTTAAACCACCCGAAGTCATGAATATTTGATTGAAATTCACGGTTTCTGAACCGAGAATTAATTTCTATCGGTATAATATATTCTCTTGTTTCCATAAATGTCTATAAATGATTCTCTGTCAGCACGTGCTGTATGTACTTATACGACAAATGCCAGTGACTGACACATGCTCCTGTTGAGATTTATATGTGTCATAAGCGGTAATGTTCATTTAGCTACGAATGTATGTGACCTGTGGCAATGCATATTATCGTATTATCATCAAAGTATCGATTTTTGTCAATTCATAAACGTCACATTGAAAACAAAATATGTATTTCAATATTCAGTTGGTGATACTAACGATAGTATGTACAGAATATAAAACAAGTTGATTGAACTATATATACATCCATTAAATGTAAATGGGTATGGGTATATGTTATGAATATAATTCGATCAACTTAAGCGATTGACATTCAGTTTTTGTAAGCTTTTTAAAAAAAAAATCAAAAACATTTTCCGGCCAACTTCGTGTATATCTATTTTGGAGAATAATTTTTAAAGTAGCATGTAATATGTTACAGGTTCTAAAATCGGTTTATTTCTCGATAAAGTCATATTTTCAGGGTTATTTCTGAAGAGAGTCAATACATGTATTCTTTTGAATAAATGATTTGCTTCATTTTTAGTCAGATATCTATATATTATATTAAATGATGATAATAATATCTTAAATATAATATAAATATTATCTCCACATAAAAAAATTATTTCTTCTATAAAATTTTTAATTTTGTGGATTTGTCTGACAACCTCATCAGATATTCTCGAAAATTTAATTATGCACTGTACAGTATCACTGTTTAAATGTTTACGCTTTTCAATCGTTTCCTCTTCTGGTGCTGTATTGGTGGTGATAACGATGAGGTTCAGCAGGGTCAAAGTATCTTAATGTTTTAAAACTGATATATTTCAAAGGTTAACTCGGAAACCGCATGTATTTAGCCATGTAACATTTACAGTTTCTTGTTTTCGTTATTATTTTACTTTTTGTTACGCTGATGTTATACAAATATCACAACCTTTCTAAAGTATGCAATTATAATTCAGTAATATATATATATATAAGTGTGTAAATTTAATTCAAATATGTTTTTTGGTATCAAAATTTAGTTCATGATCTATGTAATTTTTAATAATCGTATATATTTGACAATGAAGAACAGGTTCTAAATAAATAGCTTGTGTTCATTTATAACAAAGGTATCGTAAAAAAATAGTAACAGAAATCAATGATAGCAACCAACAGCAATAAGTTTTGATTCTCTGGGAAAATTCTCGAGTGTTTCATACTTTCTTGGGAAATGTCCTAATAGACAGGTTTGGCGTGCGCTTACTGTCGCTTTGGAAACGTCAAATCAAAATTACTTTTCCCAGATGATGATGGAGGTGAGACTTTCCCACGAAGAAAAACTATAAATACGGGACAATTCTGACGCTGATCGGCTTTAAACTGAAGAATATAGGACATTTTTTTATTTGCATATCATGGTTTGTACCATTAATAAACTATCATAGTATTTGTTATAATTTCATGAACGTGTATCAATTCATTTTATCCTGACATTATTTTTGTAAAAATATACAATATTGATGAATTTACAAAAATGACAGTATTGAGAAATTTAGGTGAGACTAGGCAAGAAACAGATTGCCCTAATTTCGTTTTTATTCAGATTCCAAAAATATATACGACATTCAGGTTTAAAATTTTTTAATAAAAAAATAAAAAGATAAAAGGTAGGGGGTGGGGCCAACAACTCGCAACAGCCGCCAAACTTCTGACAGGGCAGCATAAGACCGAGTAAAATATTTAATGACGTACACAGAAAGATTTGTTTTAAAAGGGTTTAATTGTTTTGGAGGATGCGTCTTCCTTACTGCAATAATGGTTATTTTTAAGGTTACTGTGTATGTATTTGTTTGTTTGGTTTTTTTATTCTGATGTTTAGTCATCGCATTTGATGTTAATGCGCTATTTTATAGTTAAAATTAACATTGTTTTATACATATATAATAAAATAAATCCTTGCTGATATATTAGCATAGTCTATGCTTTAGTTGCTGTTAATCCAATGATAAGACATATTTGATATAGCATAGTAAATTCAGGGTTTACATTAGCACAAAGCTTTCTTAGAACATTATTGGTATCAGTTTGTCGTAAGACTTTCAAATGAATAATCAAATTTTAAAAATCGGCCATTTATTTTTTCTATAGCATATCAAAGTGACCATTGATAAATAGTCGGTTACCTACCTAGAATATACGAGAAGTTACTGACAGTACGCAATGATACGACAAAATATAATATAGTTTTCATTGAATTTTATACCAGGTTTGGGAAAACTTTTGTCTCAGATGTTTCCAAACATTGGGGCATATTTCATAATAAATAACATCTGATGTATCTTATTATGTTGTGTAGAAACTTATTTTTCATTTCTTCGTCCATTTATGATACTTTGTCACGTGCTGTAAAGAAGTTGGGCGATATAAAGTTAATTGATTTATGGCATTAAAAGCACAATACATAGCAGAATCCTTTATCAGACATTCATGTTCAAACGGAATTTATTAATACGTAATTCTTTGATTCTAGACTTCTCAATAAACTACTATGACGTATATGCGTGCATGTAGCATACACTGGCATTTTTAATAACGAAACGCAATTGAAGCTGACACCATCTATTCTCAGTTGTATATTTCATTTCCCAAGAAATTCACAACATCGCCAATTTATGACTTTTCCCCAATACCGACAATGTCGATTGACACAAGAGAAAATTCTTATGCAAAACTGTCAAAATCAATTAGAGAAACGTGTCAATTTATTGCCCAGCCTCCAACTTCCAGGAACGTGCGTTTCTTGGATGAAGAAGACGCTCACATCCACTTAATTTCCATTTCTCACGGAGAAGTCAGCCATTAGAAAAAACTATATAAATCGACAAATGATAATGATACAAATATACACTGGAAAAAAGTAGAGACGAAAGAAAACACGGACTGTGATAAAATGAAATTTATCTCTCTTTAAAATGTTCATTTACAATGGTCACATCCTGAAAACTTTCACCGAACTCCCTTTTCGTTCCTTAATTGGGTTGTATCGATTTCCGTCTCGTCCCGGGGATTTGGGCCGTTAGGGGAGGCATCATTATATTGACATGTGGTGTAGAGGGAGATCTAAACTCTGTGCAACCAGATAGATAGAGACACGCTAGCCTCACGCCAGTGCTAAATTATAAAACGTACACAGTAATATTAGATGGTCCCTTTGAGGCGTCGAGGCGTTTTAAGAAGACTGGATCCCGCATGTGCGGCACGTGGCTGTGTCCCCGACCGGGAGTCAATCTAAACTCCTGATGCAAGCGGATAACCAGGGTCCCTAAATGTCTCGCTTTTTTCTTTGGTCTGATTTCGCATGGTACCATGGGGGAAAGATATGATAGCTTTAGAGCAGTTTTTGAAATAATTACTATTCATTTGGGTTTTTCTTTTCGCATAATGTATCAAAACGGTACGATAAACAAACTGCGGAATGCTATAAAGGCTTTCGTTTAACAGATTAAAACCAGAAGCACATTAAATTCTTCGTCAGAATGTTTGCCGAGTATTGATGCTGAATTTCGCAAGGTGAGTAAATCAGCATATCGTTTCAGTGAAGCAGGTTTAATTATTATGTAGAAAATTAACACTGTTAATTTGTGACCTGCTAAAGAGTAATTATAGATTGTCTTCTCTAACGGAAATGCAGTAAAATCTCTCGTTTAATTGTCAATATTGCACCAAACTCTCAATCGCCGGGAAGAAATTGCTTCAAATACTGTTATTGCTATTTTTTCATGTTCTGAATAATCAAAGTGATAGTTTTTGTTGAATCAGTAAAATTTAAAGTCGATGGGGAAAAAATTGTGTTTGACCTCAGAGATAAGAAAATGTTTTTGATGTTGCATGTACGATGCTAGGCCTCCCGTCGTAGGTCTCTCCAGAATTTGTTAATTATTCCTCCATTAAGAACAGGTAGTTTGCACGAAATGCTTAATTTCCCCTTTGGACCTTTACTTTGAGTTCTAAAAGCACTGAACGACCTCGTTAAGTCAATTTCACTAGTATACGCGTGGATTAAAGTGGTACCACTGACGATAAATAGGAGAGTATAGTCCATCAAAATTTTTTATTGCTTTCTGTGATTTCCTTCTTTGCTCATTTCCGCCGTTTTATACATTCGTCTGTCAAAACAATCTTATATCTTGTGACAAATCATTGTTAGTTGATGTCACGTACCTATATAAATACGTATATACATGCACAGTGATAATGATATAAAATGAATTACCAGGATATACATTACCTATCCCGGGTAGGGCTTCTTTCCAATTTGTCTTCATTAATCTGTTACGCTAGCTAGCTAACTGGCTACAAAGGAAGTCCACTTAGTTTCATTGCGAAAATAATTCTTTTTAATTAATTTAACGTTTTAAGTACAATTGATAGTAATAATTCACCGATGTTTTACTCTAATTTATAATACTTGCTTCGTTAATGTTTTAAATTTACTACGTTTTATTCAATTAAACTAACATATATGTAACAAAATGCGTAATATCTAGTTACTTTCTACTTTTTGTTTTACTGGTATCCCAAATATTGAGAAGATAAATTAATATTGTTACTTTTTTTCAACGTTGTATCTTAATTTTACACATAGAGTAAACTATTATTAGACTTTATACATGGTGACAAATAAACTGTTCATTTTAGAAATTTTCCCGGTATGACTAGATGAAATACCGAAGGTAAATTAATTCAAATGCAATTAATTAAGGTCTTTGTTTTGTTACAATTCATATCAATTACTTATGTTATAAAATGTAACAGGTTTTAGTACTCAGTGATAATTTCAAACAAAATATTTCAAATGTTATGAAAGTAGAACGTTATTTTTACTTAACCAATTTATCAAAATTGTGAAGAATATCTATGAAATAGTGATACGATACAACATAAAGATTATCTCACGTATACAACATTTATAAAACTCAATGATTATGTTAAAGACAATATTGAGATAAAATACAACTAACATTCTGTATCCTTCGGCAAATTATGTAATTGTTTTCTTTCCCTTTTTTAATGATCTCCATAAAAACATATATCTCGTCATTTATTTATTTATCATTTTTGTTTTTTATTGATTTGCTATTTTTTACTGTTATGCAATGTTTGTCTGTCTTATTTTGAAAGTATTTATATCTGCAATATATTCTTATGATATATTATTTATTCAACTGAAGGATTCGCGTATGTTACATATTTCCAGTAATAGTTTACCATATACTCATTTCGGAAGTTGTTAATTAATATTATATTATTAGGAGAAGGAACTAAGATTACATTAAATTAATATTAGTTTTATTAAAAACAAACATTCTTTTATCATGTCAGTTTAGTATATACCCATTTCATAAGTTGTTAATATAACTTATATTATTGGGAGAAGGAACTAAGATTATATTAAATATATATTAGTTCTAGTAAAAACAAGTAACCTTGTATCATATCTCGTACAATATATGCTTCTGTTGATTACGTACTGTTAAAAATCATTAGACTTGGTGACATTTTCGTACTAATAAATTAATAATGCTAACACGCGTTTCGATATGGGATTGCTTCAAAATGTCAAACTGATCGACATCATCACGCTCTGAATATTTTATAATTCCGCGCTTCAAAGTGTTAAATGCCATATTATGAATACTTTCTTTTCGTTTCCTCATCAATGCAATGGTCATGCTTCCATTTTTTTAAATTCCACTTTAATCGAAATTCCGTTAATCTGACGTCACATCACGTCCTGATGAGAAGATATTTTGCCCCAGTGTTACTTAATAAATGACTTGTAGGGGTTAATTTTCAATCTAATTTCTGCGATGTGTCAACTGTTGGTGTCGCTTCTATGGTTACACGTCTGAACATTTAGACAACACGAACACGGCGATAAAACGATTATCACTAGTGACAATACATTGTTATCATTTCTAAGAGAATACTAAAATACTCATTTTGTGGAAAATTACAAATACCCAAAGTAATTACAATTCATTTTAACTAATTCACAAGTTTTTGATACAAAAAACTATAATACCGGATTTCTTTCCCCATATTTTCTCGCGTTATTCAATGTGTTAATCTGGTCTATGTATCATCAATGTCATAGATAGAAAGGTATATGTAAAATCTAATAGACATTGTATAATATATATATATATCATCAAACAAAATAACTGTAATAATATATATTAATATAATATATTACCATGCTTCTTTCGTTATTTTCATAACTCCAAATCACTATATTTCTCACAGGATGTAATTTTGGCATTCATTTATATGTATATAAGTCTGTTTCGGTAAGTTTAAGCGACATGAAATTGTCTCCAGTAATTCGTTTGAAACACGATCGCGTAGACAATAATTGTAAAATCTATTTACAGAATAATAGACAACAAAAATATCCAAATAGTGAAGATTTGCAATATCATGATATCGAATGCCGATTTATGATAAATAATAAATTTTAAAAATCCCGAATTTATTCTGGTAAATATGTTTCCGGTGCCTTTCCTAATGAAAATAACACCGACAGCAGCATAACATGAGATCACTACAAATCTTGTCAACTAAAGATTTATTCATAATAAAGCAATTTCTAATAAGGAACAATAACCTTTCTACATTTATAACAGGTACATTTTACTTAAACCGCTATTTGGTTACCCTTATTCAAATATAGCCTACATAATTCAAACATGTTCGAGATTCATCTGTAATCTTGATTGGTGTCTATGGTTTTAAGTGATCTTTTTAAAATTCGGATTTCGTGCAAGAAAATTCCCAAATTGTCAAATAGTCATCATTTTGGAAGGACGCCAATTTAATTTTCAAAAGCATGCATGTTCGCATGAAATTCAGATATTTTATTCATGTTCCATTCGGAATGATTCGTTGATAAGATTAAAAATGGGCATGGCATTGTTCACCCATCCCCTCCCCCCCCCCCCCCCTAAAAAATTATATGACTTATCGCTGATAGAAAATTATAATTCATACTGAAGATTGAATATTTAAATTACGATCATTCTTTGAAAAGAAGATGAAGGCATTGTTTCCTGTCATTTAACACATTTTGCTGATAAGTATTTCAACTTCAAAATAATAGATCGAAAAGTTGTAATGACAATTTTGAAAACATTGACCCGCTTTGGGTTGATATAAATTATTATTCTTTATTTCAAACACATTAACTGATTGAAAACGGAAAAGAATAATAATTTTCCTAAAAGTTGAAATACTTGATCCGTGTGTTAAAAAATATGATATTCTACCTAAGACTTTAAAAACGTATTCATTCAAGAACATCAATTCAATTTCAATGTTCATCACATATCTTTATGGTATAGCATTTATGTTGATATGAAATTAATTTATTCTTAACTTCGATATCTCTGCTATAGATGTGAGTCTAAAATAAGAAGGACTGTTTGTAAATACTAATCGTAAACATCCGTAATTAATAAATGTAATGATTCACAAACTGTCAGCTCAAACCTCAGTAAATCTTTTGCTGCTGATCACAGAAGCTGAGTATCGTTTCACTATTATCGTTGTTTTAAACATTTTAAATACAAGTGGAAACTGATCACGGCAGAATTCAGTGGATTTGGAATGATTTGAGATGAGGATGCCTGCTTATTAAATTACCAAGGAACGCCTAAACCACGGTAATACGGGCCTGGCATGCTAATTGTAGTCCTTTGTCTTGACACATGCTGTTTTCATCACCAATTCTATCTTAATCAACGTGTGAAATTCACACAATGACGTAGAACAATCTGACACCATCATGTTTCATATGTGTGGGTACGCATATGAGTGTATTGTTTATCTAAAGGAAGAATACCTTATGCACATATATTCATATAGACTATTATTACTGAAGTTGTTCGGATTATGGTTTTGTTGACGCTTTAGTATTCTCTGATTTTTTGAATTTTTTTTTCAATGGAGTTTTGTATTCTACGTTATACTTTGTATACATGTCAAGAATATCAATATTTTATCAGAGTTTTGTATAGCACGTTTGTAGTTATATATAGTATATGGTATAACACGTTTGTATTAATGTAAAGTATATTATCTTTTTGGTTTGGTATTACACGTTTAATATATGAACAGAATAATATTGGTTAATTGGACATTGGTATTAAACATTTGTGTAGATTCCAGTCCCAAGATTATAATTATTACTTAAAGATGATAATAAATCCACACATCAGAGCAAGATTTACATCATGTAGATAGTAGACACGTTGAAAACAAATCCTCTTGGTAACATTATATATGAACATCATGCTAAGGTTTTCGTAGATTCTATACACATGCATTAAATAAGAAATACTATCATTTGACAAATATCATGGACCTAAAAATAAATGTGGGCTCAATTTTGAAATATGACATAAAGCACAGATAGGAACATCAAGTATCCAGCATAAATGTGAATTTGTCCAGAATTGTAGCATACACAGTACAAATAGCGATGTACAATATTTGATAAAAATATGATATTGTACATCGATTGGAAATTAACAAGTAGTTTCATAATACATACATTCCAGATGTGAAAGAATTACTCCAATTTCCTGGAATACTATCTCGGTTAATTTAATACTTTCGTCCTAATATGATTTTGGACACAAGCAATATCGATAACTTTGTACCACGTGACTTCTCGTACGTATTACGACTTCGGTTGATACCACCTATAACTCAGTTAAGGGCGAGAGTTGTGTAACGTAAGAGTTGGCCAGTGTTAAGAATTTGGAATGGTTTCTCGTGAAGTGGATGAGAAACAGGAGCCACGTATATGTCTGGGTACATACTGATCATATTGTAGATGTATATATTACTGTAAGGTGTGTTATTGGCCTGTCATGTGAGGCTTCCCTAGTCCCTCATTGTCGGGAAACAATTAGTCCAAGATAACTGGGATGATACAAAAATTGGGACAAATTAGGAAAGCAAAATTATACAAGCGGATAGATATATATGAAGTAAAACACTTTACAAGTGCTATCAATTTATATTATGTTTTGTTCTTCTATCAAATTTTGCCTTTATTTTAGGTCTATTATTGTCGATATTTCTCCATGTCATTTTAATATATTACTTTATTCCTTTAAATTCACTTTACTACCAAATGTAAGATAATTTACTTCCCAAAATCCCTTACAATTTGAAATGTACAAAAAATTACTAGTTTCTTTTATTTTTCTGAAAACGCTTTCAATATCAAATTATTAAAGATTATTTAATACTATTTTCTTCATAATCGTTTAGTAGTTAAATAATTTAGTAAAAATGGTGATGTAATTAGGTTTCTATTACGTATCTTGTCTAATTAACAAGATGATATTATTTGTAAGGAGTTACATTAAAAGAAATATTGTTAAATATAGTTTATGAATAAATTTATATGCATATACACTATTTCATATAATGTCCGTTGCTAAGTTTCAAATGACAATGTATGTCTGTTTCCCTTGTGTACAGGTTTAATTCCCAGGGGAGAACTTTAATATTTATGCGTTTTGACTTTTCTTTAATTGAAAGAATGATGACCTTTCTTTAGTTGAAAGAATGACTATTATTTCATTGTAACCATACCGGAAATCACAGATGATTGTTAAATATGTTAAACGTATTCTTAATTGCGTATTATAGTTGATCGCGTGTGATGTTTTTGATTTTTTTTTTTTTAAATAATGCTGTAGATTGTAGTAAAAGATATGAAATATATTCTTCCAGTACATTATTGTGTCACATGTGTCCAAGGAAACGCTTACACTTCCGGTCCACTTAGAATGTCTTGTGGTGACCTTTCCTTTGTCCAATGCAAAATTGTTTTGTATGGTGTCAACTTAGTTCCTCCATTTTCTGTATTTGGTCAAATTGTGATATTTTGATTGCATGATTTTCAATCATTTGAGCCGTTTGTCAACGGTACCTATCACATACATATAGATATACATATGTTATTCTGATATCTAGTATATAATATTCAACCAAAATCTATATTGAACGATATAAACAAAAAAAGGTTGTTTTCCATATCAAATATATTTCAAATATAAATACTGTCTGTAAAATTGGTGAGTGTTATGATCAACAAAGTAGAAAGGAAACAATTAAAATATTCTATTTTGAATTGTAGAAAAAATTGAAATACCGATTTGATCAAATGTATATCAGACTATAAACTTGAAAATACCTTATATAAATCTTCAATTGTGTAATTGTATCAAAGATACCTAGGAGTCGATTTTGTATGATCTTTTCCTTCGATCGCTCTCTTTGTAAATTTGCAGTTGACCTGTTCTGTTCATGGATAATTATGCATACAATTGTTACGCTTGTATTAGGACGACTGTTCCAGTTACTTAGAAACACAAAATCAAGAATATGTGTCTGATATGTATCATCATGTAACTGTGCTTTGAAAATACTTGGCATAATTCTGTCCTCATTATTTAAGTCAGCGATCTTATACACTGTCCTACATTGTATGTAGTGATATACATCCTCCCGGATGGTTCTAAAGCATTTTTGTACAATGCATGCTCAATCATTTTACATTTCTTTAAATTAAATGTTGATTCCGTTGATAATTTCTTTATGAAAAGCAGAAAGTATTTTAATACGGACACATGTTCCTAAATAAACAGGACACATCACCAATGGAACGTCAAACAATATTGCTGATATGACGTCACAATGGAACCACGGCTTCGTATTATGATTGTGTAATTTACTTTTTCATTTTATTTCTAGAGTAGATGTTGTTCTTTTATTGGTTAACATTATCGTGAAAAGGAAAAAGATGACAATTTGCAAACTATCAAGTAGAAAAAAAAATCAGAGAATACCGAAGCGTCAAAAAAAACCATAATCCGATCTAAAAGTACTAGAGAATAAGCTCAGAGCATACTCTTTTTAAACAACGTGTGTAATGCATCTTCAATGTTTTGTGTGATGTTAGTTCATTGTATTGAGTTTATTCCTACAAATGACTTCAATGGAAATTATAATAGTTCTGTCAAAATTAAGAAACAATTTTACCAATTTCCAGTCATCATCATACCCATAAACTCTAAGTTGTTCAGCATAGCTCTTTTATATAACCTGTTTCTTCAATATATCTGATATCTGTTCACTACGTTGTCTCTGTTTTCCCCTGAATCAGCTCTTTTTTCCTTTCGGTTTGTTTGTTGATTTCTCTACAGTAACTCGGTCAGTCGTTCCCTGTCATCCCGGGGAGAGCAATGTCGTGTCCAACTCCGCCCCGGGGTCTCACGTGGAGCGTCCTCACATACTGCGAGTAGATACGTAAACCATGGCCCGGAGTAAATTGTCCTAGAATGGCTCTTTCTCCGGGACGTTTTGTCGACTTCGATATACATCAACTAAAGGAGTGCAGTCATGTAGTCATTCATAAGCCACCATGTTCGATTAATTTTACGTAAACACTCGTGTTTGATAATCGTTTCGATGGTGATTCTAACCAAATACCCTGAGGTACTTGAGCGCGCACGCGCCGTTGACGAATATCGGCAGACGGGTGGCACTTAACATGACGCGTGGCACCGCAATACAATTGTATGTTTAATTGGCTATCCCGGCCACTCGAGTCCGACATTTGGCGTGTTTCAATGGCTATTTATCAGCATATCTTGTGGTTCACGTAGGGGAACACTTGTATATTTGTTCTGGGACGACTTTGCATACTAGGAAAGCAGCACGTCTCCTCTTCTAGGAATTTAACGAGCTTTTAATTGATATTGGAAAACACTTGAGTCTTGGGAAGCTAGTAATATAAATGTCAGTGTGGTGGGTGGAAATTCACCCATGTGGAAAATAATAATAACCATATCAAACATGAATGGATGAATTCATTCTTATTTCTTAAAGCGATCTTTATATTCCTTATTTCTAAACTGATATTCCAAGTAAAAGTATATCAAATGTTCTGTTTGAGAAAAATATATATTAATGACAATTGAACTTATCAAAAATATAGTTCTACTCAAATTGTTCATGCCAGTCCATGAGAACTGTATCTGTGTATGTCATTACTTCATGCTTACATCAGTGCCTAAAAGCTCCTGTAATAAAATGATAATAATAATATTTATCATTTCGTTCTGCTACAGATTTATAAGGATTTTTTTTGGGGGGGGGGGGGGGGGCAAAAATACCCATGCATAAATAGATATATACTTTGATTTTTGAAGAAGCCGTGTGTCTTGTCTCATTGGTCAGGATGTTTACGATTTTCAAATTATTACTGGAAATTATCTGACTAGACTAATATCAGTGAGTTTAATGGTAGGTTGTTCAACTTAAAAACTGTATTTTTTATTGAGAAAATGAATAAATTAATTAGACTCTTAATATCATATTTTTTTTATCGTAGTGCCATAATATTCCTAAAATTGTATCGGTAAGAAACTGCAATTTTATCTGATATAATCAAAGATTAATTATTAATAGAAAAGAAAATTATTATTATTACGTTTTGAAAAAGACAAAAGGTGTGCATCACCTTGTGAGCAACGAACTTGGCAACGTAAAGCCTTTAAATTTTATCTCGTCGTGGAAATGCTGATACCGTCTTAACAAAATAAAAATTTAAGTGGGATGAAAGGAAATTTTGAGGAAAACATATGTTCTCATTTGACTATTGTGGTATACGTGTTTTGAATTTTATCGTTTATGTAAGTGGCCATTTGCTGATATCAAACAAAGTGTGTGTTATATTCTAAAATGATGAAAAAAAGGATGTGTAAAACTGTGTTTCGTATTTCCATTAAATCGGACAGCAAGGCCCCAGTATGACTGAGGTCAGCTCTCTAAACGTGTTTGTAATATGTTGGACTCAAGCAACATTCGCCAAACGACATCAACAGAGCAATATTTAAATGTTGAAAATATTTTCATTTAACTAGTAATAACACTTCTATTGATAACAAATTAATTTGTTTATCACTCCAAACAACAAAAATGGATTAGGTTTGAAGTTTTCCTAACCATAGTATTTTTTGTCAGACTTACGTGAGGATGTGAATAACATTGGCTAACTTGAGTCCAATACCTTTGCTACATTTGGTATGATAAAATACTTTACTTTTTCATAAAACTATTATATTACAACGTAACTTTCATAACTGTTCTCAAAATATAATACGTGTTACTGGAAATCCCTTGGCTGATATTTAGATAGCGTACATATGTTGGGTTTTTTTCAATTTAAAAGACCATTTTATCTTATCTCTTGTACGATTTCAAGGGTCTCGTGAAAATCTTTCCTATGTTCATATCGCGCCCCTAGTTTAATCGATTTTGAGTTCAGATCATGGTTTTGTTGATGCTTTGGTATTTGCTTTATGTGATATGGTTGAAAAACATTCATGTAACTGCTTGTTTATAGTCTAGTTTCCAGTGGTTGTGACACCTTTTGTCTTCTAAAGGCTCGTTGGGAACTATTTGTGTGTGTATATCCATTCATCTGTCCTTTGTTTATTTTGAGACTGAAAACTTCTTACATCAAACATAATTACGATCTTTACCGTAATTATCGTAAGTTATCGATCTTAATCTTTACTTTGTTCATGTTTTGCCCCTGGTTTAATACGAATTTGAGTTCGCATTATTATTTTGTTAACGCTTCAGTATTCTCTAATTTACTTCATCACTTGATATTATTTTATTGAGCCAATGTATATTTTCTGTGAAAGCCAATACAAGATTCAGCTATCAAGATTTGAATTTCTTTGTTTCAAACAAATGTACTGCTGAATTGACGTTCTTGAATTGATGTTTACAGAAAACAACTGAATTTTCTTTGCATGATTTATCTTCCCTTCCAGTGTAACTCTTTAATTTGTTTACTTAAGCTTGCCATTAGTATCACAATCATTTACTCGTGATCGTTACCACAAGCCAACAAATTACAGTTCTGTAAAGTTTACTGAAAAAGACGACCACTATTAGTTAACATAGGAGGGTCACTATGTCATTGTCAAACAAGACATTTAAACATTTTGGCTCGATCATTCCTCACCTTAAGAATAACTAGATATTCTTGGGACAAATAATTGGATTCGTGTGCGTTTGTTGGTGTGTGACATGCGCTGGTACCATGGGAAAACCCTCGACATTGTGGTAATCGTCTCCCCACCCCCCGGGACGAGCCCGTCAAAAGCCAGCCCTTTGTCAATGTCGTCTTAGAGTTTGACGATAAGTCAACCAGGGCACTAATGGGGCGAAATATTAACATCCCTATTCTTCAGCCTGTCGACTTATCCTATTGCTCGGTGCTTGATAGATCACGGATAACGGTTCACCGTATCTGTTTTTCTGACAACAATAATATATTTTAACAGCTTCATTTCAAACCGTACGGTTCGTATTTGTCTTGTCTTTCTCATTAGAATAGGTCTGTTATCGATCATGCTTGATCACGTGGAAATAAACGTTCATCTTGTCCACTTACATTTATGTCAGTAAAACCTTCTTTTTCAAAGTTCACCTCCAGACCAGATCTTGTCGTTGTGAAATAATGTTCGTTATGTTTCTGTTATTCAAAACCCATATTTCCTGCACTGTGTTTTGAGTACATTAATATTTCGAACTATTTCGGTCTTCTCTTATGAATTGAAACAGAAATGTTATATGTATTTGGTTCCGAGTATGATCGTTCCAGCAAGTCAGAGCTATATTTTCGTTATATTTTCCGACTTTCTTCGGTGTTTCTGCCAGGTGTCTTAGTTTTACATTCTTTCTTGTGTATCATACATTGTGTTCGGTGCAATACCACAATTTTATATGTGGCGATAAACAACAAAAAGCATGTTATCATCGTTGGTGCTTAGTTCCCGGGTTTCTGCCGTCTGTGTCGAGTATTACACACCTGTCGACTGCTTTACCTGAGGGGTTTGTTTGTGTGTGGATTGTTTCAAATGAGCAAATATTACCTCAGGAGGTGATATTGTACTGACCAACGAATCCCGGCAAAATTATAACATATTTTCGCCAACCTTAAAACTTGTCGAAATATATACAATGTATATATGTCCAAAATAAAAACAAAAGCGTTATCTTAGATTTCAATCATTTCTTTATACATTTGAATATGGAATACAAGATATTACAATTTATTTTAGTATTTGTGACTTATAAAGCAAAAGTGTTTTTGATAAAACATAATGCGATTGTTATCAATATGTTTTACTGTATCCAAGCGTAACGCTTGGATACAGTAAAAATAACTCGGGTTCATTGGTCAACTTAATTGATGCTTTGTCTGATGTTGACAATCATTAATTCACATATTCAAGTCAATTCAATTCAGATACATGTATGTTTATTAATGTGTCACACATCAGAACGCATATATATAACACACCAAATAGTACATGTATCAAAATTATCCACACATACCCACTTGTTACCTTTTGGACGTCCATTCATTTTAGAATTACGAGACACAGACTAATATTTTAGCATTAAAAATTCAATATCAACATTGTGTTAAACAAAATTGTTCAATGTTAATAATACCAATAGCATTTGTGTTAAAAAAGATTTATTTTATGCACCTAAAATTCACGCAAAAAATGTTGTACATTGTATTTCAAAATTCACATAACAGATACAAGCAAAGCAGAGTTGTGGGGGATAATTCTTAGGATATAAGTTACTCGTCAATACATTAAATTGATAAAATTTGGAAATATTGTTAACGTTTAAGCGTGCAAATATTGTAAATTATCTCAATTTTACGAACAGTTAATGTGGTTTACAAACCTTCCTACATTTGTAAAATACCACACGTAAGATTTTGTCCAAGTTTCACTTGGTGTGTATTATTAATATGCTATGTTTTAGTATTTAATTAATTGAATCTTCAATGTGATTTTTACAAGTATATAAGAATAACACAAGAATAAGTACAAGTCCAAATGTATGTAAATATTTTCATGTATGTAACCCTTTAATTACAGATATTTATGCAATTACATCAAAAATATTCACCACCTTCCTATAATTGTATCTGTATATAAATTTTTGATCTATGATAATATTGTTTTAAGACACTAAATGAACCTAAGGGTCTTCATACTTTCGCTTTTGGATTCTATGTGTGTGTTTAATTAATTAATGTCAAGAGCTATTAGGTAATAACATAATAAAAACCGTTCATGCGCTTAGTTTTCCTGTTATTGAGTATGCTCAGTCGTAACTCGCGTTAGACAGAAGAATAAGGTAATTATAGAGACATCTGCCCTTTGTTAGAACTCGAGTTAAACACGCCTTAGGTAGTTGTGTCTTTAAGTCCAAATTGTCATCGTATTAACTCAACCGTGAATTAATAGGTTCAGCCACGCATGACGTGCTTTGTTAGTATTGATAGATTCTATGATAATAAATCTTAAATATCCACGTATATATTATTTTTCCTAATTGTTTATTCATTGATATTCAAGAAAAATGTTTTGTGTGCCACCTAAACATTTTCACACATTTTATAAAAATGGTATTTGTATGGGTTACTTTCTAAGATAAATGTACATTTATATTAGCTGGTGTAATAAATACTGTATAAGCTGCTATCTATAATATAAAGATACACATGATTGATGTATCGTATGTTTGCACGGTAAAAATAAATTTACAAATATCAATATTTGATGATATTAGTTGACATATATTTGCATTTACGTAGCATTATCACTGAATTACCTATATGCACTTGAAAATTGTGTCGTTTGTGAGACTTTAAATGACATCTATCACGAGACTAAATCTCAGCCTATCAGTCAAAACGTTGTATTTGTTATTGAACTTAATCGTGCAGATTGTCTAGTAGGGAATTTAAAAATATATGCATAATTTGTTCATTAAAATAAACTATCAATGGCAAACAAAAAATATATATAAAAAAGATTAAACTGTTTTGTATAACATTTATTATCTTATTAAATTATACACAGCTTTGCAAGCCAGTAAATCATATATCCCTTGCTTAGATTATAGTTACTGTTTGCTTGGAAACTTGTGTAAATGAAAAATATCATATAAATGCCATACAAAAACAGTCTATTAATTAAGTGATTTTGGTCTTATACTTCAATATCTGGCTTTCGGTTTACTTAACATAATTAGTATTTCATTTTCTATAATCAAATATACATCTATCACTGGATATCATTTCACTAAAATGTATCAAAGAGAAAGTATCCTTCATTATTTGTTCTAGACGTGTAGAAAGTGTTGCATTGTCCTTATAACTGTTAAATTTTTATTTTGGAACAACTGACAAATGATAACTATAAAGATAGACAAGAGGCCGCGTCGTACTTTATGTAAGTATTCTTACAGCATTTCCTGTCACGTGGTAGTTTTCAAACTATATTTATCCAGACTTACCTCGGCTGTTTCCATGAATTTCTTAAAAAAAAAAAATCGGCAAGCACATCGACCTCAACTTTGCCTTGATTTTCTGTTTATCGCACTTTGTTTTACCGTTGTTTATTTTTTCTCTTTCAATACAATAGCAGACGAGTATAGAAATACGCCTATTTGTTCACCGAGTCCTGTATACGGCTACTTCTGTCAGACAAAGATCTAATGTACGTATAACGGCCAATTATACTTCAATATATACAAATGACTGTAAAACCAAAGCTACGGTGATCATCAAGTCTTGGGAAGGATTCTGAAGCCTCATTTCTGGTTTGTTTCTGCTGATGACATTTTCGTTCGGAATGTCTCTAGAGTCTTCCGTCCAGCCATCTGCATGAAAACGTTCCTATCACTTCTCGCCGCGTCTGACGAAACAATCTGGAAATATCCTAGAATTGATAATTACACTGGTAGTGTGTTCTAGTGTGTTCCAAGACCAAACAAACCAACGAGTAACAGGGCTGATCAGTCAGAACCAGGCACACCGTCCTAGGGGGAGATATTATAGAAATATTACCATACTAAACGTTTAATTGTCTAATCAGTAGAACACTCTCTCCAGGGTGTTGGTGTTTGACATTATACCGTCGCCCCTGTATTTCCCCAGATGTACAATGTATAGTAGGCTTTTCTCCTCTAAAGCTAGACACAGGAAACAAAATACTGAATGCTAACAGTAATTAAAATATAAATCAACATTATTGATATAAATTATTAGTTATAAATATGTTAGTTTTGTTCTTTTCGACGAACAAACATACACTTTCAAATGTTTTTGTCTAAGATTGTTCGGCACTACAAAATAGGTTATTATCAAACTTTCAAATGTTTTTGTCTAAGATTGTTCGGCACTAAAAAATAGGTTATTATCTGTTGTGAGGGATGTCATTGGAAACATCCAGGAACGTATTCCACGGTACGGGTATCATGTAACATCATATAAACCATCAGATTGCCCTGGGTTTCGTCTTATTCGGATATTGAAGACAAAAAGGAGATCTATGGCCCCCGATGTCCCGAATGACATATTTTTTGTTCATTGTCTCTTATTTTATTATATATTAATTTTACCCTAGTTTACCGTCCTCATATGACCCTGACTGTTGTGTCTCCCTACAAACCCGTCCTCATATAACCCTGACTGTTGTGTCTCCCTAGGTACCCGTCCTCATATAAACCTGATTGTTGTGTCTTCCTACACACCCGTCCTCATATAACCCTGGCTGTTGTGTCTCCCTACACACCCGTCCTCATATAACCCTGACTGTTGTGTCTCCCTATGTACCCGTTCTCATATAACCCTGGCTGTTGTGTCTCCCTACACACCCGTCCTCATATAACCCTGGCTGTTGTGTCTCCCTATGTACCCGTCCTCATATGAACCTGACTGTTGTGTCTCCCTAGGTACCCGTCCTCATAAGATCCCGACTGTTGTGTCTCCCTACAAACCCGTCCTCATATAACCCTGACTGTTGTGTCTCCCTAGGTACCCGTCCTCATATAAACCTGATTGTTGTGTCTTCCTACACACCCGTCCTCATATAACCCTGGCTGTTGTGTCTCCCTACACACCCGTCCTCATATAACCCTGACCGTTGTGTCTCCCTATGTACCCGTTCTCATATAACCCTGGCTGTTGTGTCTCCCTACACACCCGTCCTCATATAACCCTGGCTGTTGTGTCTCCCTATGTACCCGTCCTCATATGAACCTGACTGTTGTGTCTCCCTAGGTACCCGTCCTCATAAGATCCCGACTGTTGTGTCTCCCTACAAACCCGTCCTCATATAAACCTGTTTGTTGTGTCTCCCTACACACCAGTCCCCATGTAAACCTGACTGTTGTGTCTCCCTATGTACCCGTCCTCATATAACCCTGAATGTTGTGTCTCCCTAGACACACGCCCTCATATAACCCTGACTGTTGTGTCTCCCTACACACCCGTCCCCATATAACCCTGACTGTTGTGTCTCCCTAGGTACCCGTCCTCAAATCACCCTGACTGTTGTATCTCCCTATGTACCCGTCCTCATATAAACCTGACTGTTGTGTCTCCCTACACACCCGTCCTCATATAACCCTGGCTGGTTCGTCTCCCTACATTCCCCTTCTCATATAACCCTGACTGTTGTGTCTCCCTAGGTACCCGTCCTCATATAAACCTGACTGTTTTGTCTCCCTACACACCCGTCCTCATATAACCCTGACTGTTGTGTCTCCCTACACACCCGTCCCAATATAAACCTGGCTGGTGTATCTCCCTATATACCCGTCCTCATGTGACTTTGACTGTTGTGTCTCCCTTCACACCCGTCCTCATATAACCCTGACTGTTATGTCTCCCTAGGTACCCGTCCTCATATAATCCTGACTGTTGTGTCTCCCTATGTACCCGTCCTCATATAACCCTGGCTGGTTCGTCTCCCTACAATCCCGTTCTCATATAACCCTGACTGTTGTGTCTCCCTAGGTACCCGTCCTCATATAAACCTGACTGTTGTGTCTCCCTAGACACTCATTCGCAAATAACCCTAACTGTTGTGTCTCTCTACTCAGCCGTCCCCATATAACCCTGGCTGTTGTGTCTCCCTACACACCCGTCCTCATATAACCCTGGCTGTTGTGTCTCCCTAGGTACCCGTCCCCATATATCCCTGACTGTTGTGTCTCCCTACACACCTGTCCTCATATAACCCTGGCTGTTGTGTCTCCCTACACACCCATCCTCATATAACCCTGGCTGTTGTGTCTCCCTACACAACCGTCCTCATATAACCCTGGCTGCTGTGTCTCCCTACACACCTGTCCTCATATAACCCTGGCTGTTGTGTCTCCCTACACACCCATCCTCATATAACCCTGGCTGTTGTGTCTCCCTACACAACCGTCCTCATATAACCCTGGCTGTTGTGTCTCCCTACACACCCATCCTCATATAACCCTGGCTGTTGTGTCTCCCTACACAACCGTCCTCATATAACCCTGGCTGTTGTGTCTCCCTACACACCCGTCCTCATATAACCCTGGCTGTTGTGTCTCCCTAGGTACCCGTCCCCATATATCCCTGACTGTTGTGTCTCCCTACACACCCGTCCTCATATAACTCTGACTGTTGTCTCCCTACACACCCTTCCTCATATAACCCTGGCTGTTGTGTCTCCCTACACACCCGTCCCCATATAACCCTGACTGTTGTGTCTCCCTATGTACCCGTCCTCATATAACCCTGACTGTTGTGTCTCCCTACACACCCGTCCCCATATAACCCTGACTGTTTTGTCTCCCTATGTACCCGTCCTCATATAACCCTGGCTGTTGTCTCTCCCTACACAACCGTCCTCATATAACCCTGGCTGTTGTGTCTCCATACACACCCGTCCTCATATAACCCTGGCTGTTGTGTCTCCCTACACAACCGTCTTCATATATCCCTGGCTGCTGTGTCTCCCTACACACCCGTCCTCATATAACCCTGGCTGTTGTGTCTCCCTACACACCTGTCCCCATATAACCCTGACTGTTGTGTCTCCCTATGTACCCGTCCTCATATAACCCTGACTGTTGTGTCTCCCTACAAACCCGTCCCCATATAACCCTGACTGTTGTGTCTCCCTACACACCTGTCCTCATATAACTCTGACTGTTGTCTCCCTACACACCCTTCCTCATATAACCCTGGCTGTTGTGTCTCCCTACACACCCGTCCCCATATAACCCTGACTGTTGTGTCTCCCTATGTACCCGTCCTCATATAACCCTGACTGTTGTGTCTCCCTACACACCCATCCTCATATAACCCTGGCTGTTGTGTCTCCCTACACAACCGTCCTCATATAACCCTGGCTGTTGTGTCTCCCTACACACCCATCCTCATATAACCCTGGCTGTTGTGTCTCCCTACACAACCGTCCTCATATAACCCTGGCTGTTGTGTCTCCCTACACACCCGTCCTCATATAACCCTGGCTGTTGTGTCTCCCTAGGTACCCGTCCCCATATATCCCTGACTGTTGTGTCTCCCTACACACCCGTCCTCATATAACTCTGACTGTTGTCTCCCTACACACCCTTCCTCATATAACCCTGGCTGTTGTGTCTCCCTACACACCCGTCCCCATATAACCCTGACTGTTGTGTCTCCCTATGTACCCGTCCTCATATAACCCTGACTGTTGTGTCTCCCTACACACCCGTCCCCATATAACCCTGACTGTTTTGTCTCCCTATGTACCCGTCCTCATATAACCCTGGCTGTTGTCTCTCCCTACACAACCGTCCTCATATAACCCTGGCTGTTGTGTCTCCATACACACCCGTCCTCATATAACCCTGGCTGTTGTGTCTCCCTACACAACCGTCTTCATATATCCCTGGCTGCTGTGTCTCCCTACACACCCGTCCTCATATAACCCTGGCTGTTGTGTCTCCCTACACACCTGTCCCCATATAACCCTGACTGTTGTGTCTCCCTATGTACCCGTCCTCATATAACCCTGACTGTTGTGTCTCCCTACAAACCCGTCCCCATATAACCCTGACTGTTGTGTCTCCCTACACACCCGTCCTCATATAACTCTGACTGTTGTCTCCCTACACACCCTTCCTCATATAACCCTGGCTGTTGTGTCTCCCTACACACCCGTCCCCATATAACCCTGACTGTTGTGTCTCCCTATGTACCCGTCCTCATATAACCCTGACTGTTGTGTCTCCCTACACACCCGTCCCCATATAACCCTGACTGTTTTGTCTCCCTATGTACCCGTCCTCATATAACCCTGGCTGTTGTCTCTCCCTACACAACCGTCCTCATATAACCCTGGCTGTTGTGTCTCCATACACACCCGTCCTCATATAACCCTGGCTGTTGTGTCTCCCTACACAACCGTCTTCATATATCCCTGGCTGCTGTGTCTCCCTACACACCCGTCCTCATATAACCCTGGCTGTTGTGTCTCCCTACACACCTGTCCCCATATAACCCTGACTGTTGTGTCTCCCTATGTACCCGTCCTCATATAACCCTGACTGTTGTGTCTCCCTACAAACCCGTCCCCATATAACCCTGACTGTTGTGTCTCCCTATGAACCCGTCCCCATATAACCCTGGCTGTTGTGTCTCTCTACACACCCGTCCCCATATAACCTTGGCTGTTGTGTCTCCCTACACACCCGTCCCCATATAACCCTGACTGTGGTGTCTCCCTACACACTCGTCCTCATATAACCCTGACTGTTGTGTCTCCCTACACACCCGTCCTCATATAACCCTGACTGTGGTGTCTCCCTACACACCCGTCCTCATATAACCCTGACTGTTGTTTCTCCCTAGTCGTACCTTTTCTGCTGATTTTTTTTCTTTTTGAAGCCTCATGGCTGAATATCTTAGACATTTTATATCTAAGAGTCTTCATATATCAGACTCTTGAGCAATACAAATGAACAGTCAACTGTGAAAGAGGGTGTGTGGATGTTACCATTGGTTACAGGAAAGTTAACTATCCTGATCATCATAGAGCTTGGCGTAGGGGTATATTGTACTATATCATGTTAATTAATTTAAAGATTGGAAAGTTTACAAGTTTATTTCAAAAACAACATCCTTCTTCACAGCGAAACTGTTATATTGGTGGATAGAAAAAGTGTCTCCTTCAGTACTTAAAATGAAATAATAAAATTTTGAATTTATAACAAATTACAATGTCATAACGTCTTTGCTTTTCTTTCTTCTTTCTTTTTTATCGATTTCATGTCGTTTGTGATGAGACAGGGGTAGAGGGGGTGTACTTGTTTTCTTAATTTGATTTATTTTCATGTTTTGGAATCAATATTGAGCGAAATGTGTTTTGCCGTGTAAACCAACGATGCATTGTTATTCTGGGGTGTTGTTATTGTGTTCGCCAGTAGAAATGATACACAGGCAGGGCTATAGATAACATTTTATTTACGACGGGGTAGCGTGCCTGGTCAGAATAGACCACAAACTACTGCAGTAAGTTCATTCCAATTTGACAATGAATCGAAGCGGGATTAACTTTACTCCGTATTACAATCTGTAAATAAATCATAAAGTTAAGATATTCTAAAAAAGATAAGTCACAATTTGAAAGCAATTTTGTGAGCTCTTTTTACTTTATTACTGAAGATTATCGAAGTATTGTACTTTAACAAAACTGGAAAACATGCATTACATAAACGGAATATTTCAATATTCGTTTTTTGTTTGTTTTGTTTTTTGTTTGTTTTGTTTTTTGTTGTTGGTTTTTTTTTTGTATCTTATTTCAAATTGATTAAACGGAAACTGCTTTTTTTTTTTATTATTATTATTTAAAATTGATTAAACGGAGACAAAACGTACAATTTGTTATTTCACCCATGTTAGGTTTGATAATCCGGAGCTGTGCTCCCTACCCTCGCTAATCTCTACTTCTCGGGCCCTAATCAACCCAATCGTACTCTGTAAAACAATATTGCAATTCCAAACCGAACTGGAGCGTTATAATTGTTCGTATATCTTGCTTTCAGTTTGATTGGTCCCACGAGACTTCAGGAATATGCTAACACTCAACAGCACACTTTAATATTTAATTCCACCTCGACCCGTTCGTGCTTCGGCTGAATGTCTAATTAGAATGCATAGATAGAATCGGGCTTCTTGCTGCCTATATGTTATCAATTTCAATAATTTGAAGGGAAAAAAGCAACTCTTGTTTTTAGAAGGAAAGAAAATTTAGAAGAAGATTTCGTGTTTAAGAATAATGTTTTACCGTCATGGACAATTGCCAACTTATGAATTTAATAATTTTAATGGTATTCTAAATGAAGCGGCATATGGTTATTGTGTGGGACACTGGGCTTATTAGAGATTGGTTTCAACGATCCAACAACATGCTAAAATGGCATGGTCCGACCTCATCTATAATGTATAAACATGAAAGGTCATTTAACAATGAAACTGACATCACTGTTTGACCTTTAAAAAGATTTTAGTTTGTTACACAACTTAATAGAAAACTACAGCAGGATGAATCAGACGTCACCGTTCATTTCCGAATATCAAAACGAAAAATCCGAGAATGGATATCGTAATACATTGACTATGGTTCTAATTGTCATTTTCTCTCCTCCTCAGCTTGAAGAGTTTCACAATATCAAATGGAAGAAGGTTTCTTTCAAGATTTCGGGAAAATTGCGAGTTGTGCATACAGATTTCTTAAGAAACGAATTGTCAGTGAAAAAATAAAAAGAATACTTAAATTAATTTGATAAAATGACAAAACTTCGCTTCTTGGTGTTTGTATAGAAGATGAATGGCTTGACTTCATTTTAAATGCAATTGTTAAAAATACTTGATCTGGTAGATTTCTACAGATTAGCAATCAATAGGCACTGTATGTAATTAAAAAAACAGAAATCTGAAGAAGAATAATGTCTAGAGTTTATGAAAGTAGGAAACAAATGCACACATTAGGATGCTACAGTAAGAATTTTTGAGCAACTAAAAACTCTGCTTAAAATTGTGTCTGATCGCATGCCCAATCCACTATCAGCGAGCTGGTCAATTATAAATATGAAATCAACTGATAGTTTAAGTGTAGTGGTTTTGTCCTCATTTAATATCGGACCATATGGTTGTAACAGAGATGAGAAATGAAGTGCATACTTCTCCTATATAGGACGTTTGCGCTATCGATTCTAGTGTGTCATTTATATCGCTTGCAGCGAAGATGATGAATTCCTAATCAATTTGCTAAAGATAATGTACGGAAACGTATGCCGGTGATGGAACCAAGGTCCGGAGGGAAATATTAGTAAACTATCTACTACCGATCATAAAGATTCATACTGCAGACCAGGGACTTGTCCCATTAGATCAGCATTTTTAATGAAACTGGTCATTAAACAGAATTTCATTATTAACCACCAGCAATTAAACTTGTAGGGGTAAGCGCGCGGCTTAAATAGGACACTTCCTGTCTCCGAATCTTATCTCTACAAACATATATACAAGTATCAGGATAACCTTTTTCTCTCGAAAACTGCTTAAGTGTTGACAGAGGCACATTATGCAATTAATTCTGGTCATAAATTCCTCATCCCTACAACGATTATCTATTTAGATCTGACTTCAAAAGATTGATTTTGAATTTAACTGGCTAGCAAAAATATTTTATCATCTTTCCTTGTAAAATAGTTATAACTGAAATATTTTGAACACATAGATTACACATGACTAGAAATATACACTGATGTAAACAACAAATCAATGAATTATTTGCAATACACAATGAAATCTACAACAGATCAACATACAAATGTATCATGTTAACAGCAATCAAAATCGTTATAATGAGAGTAATAACAACCAATAAATCATCAAACGCTAAAGTTCACATTTTTACAAGATATCAAAGTCTCCTGGACGTTTTCGACAACTATTGTAACAGGGGCCGCGGTGGCCGAGTGGTTAAGTTGTCCTAACATTCTACCACTAGCCCTCCACCTCTGGTTCGCAGTGGCTGAGTGATTAAGGTGTCCTGACATTCTACCACTAGCCCTCCACCTCTGGGTCGTGCTGGCCGAGTGATTAAGGTGTCCTGACATTCTACCACTAGCCCTCCACCTCTGGTTCGCAGTGGCTGAGTGGTAAAGGTGTCCTGACATTCTACCACTAGCCATCAACCTCTGGTTCGCAGTGGCTGAGTGGTAAAGGTGTCCTGACATTCTACCACTAGCCATCCACCTCTGGTTCGCAGTGGCTGAGTGATTAAGGTGTCCTGACATTCTACCACTAGCCATCAACCTCTGGTTCGCGGTGGCTGAGTGATTAAGGTGTCCTGACATTCTACCACTAGCCATCAACCTCTGGTTCGCGGTGGCTGAGTGGTAAAGGTGTCCCGATATTCTACCACTAGCCATCCACCTCTGGTTCGCGTTGGCTGAGTGATTAAGGTGTCCTGACATTCTACCACTAGCCCTCCACCTCTGGGCCGCGGTGGCCGAGTGGTAAAGGTGTCTCAACATCCTACCACTAGCCCTACACCTCTGGTTCGCAGTGGCTGAGTGGTTAAGGTGTCCCGACATTCTACCACTAGCCCTCCACCTCTGGTTCGCGTTGGCTGAGTGGTTAAGGTGTCCTGACATTCTACCACTAGCCCTACACCTCTGGTTCGCGTTGGCTGAGTGGTTAAGGTGTCCTGACATTCTACCACTAGCCCTCCACCTCTGGTTCGCGTTGGCTGAGTGGTTAAGGTGTCCCGACATTCAACCACTAGCCCTACACCTCTGGTTCGCAGTGGCTGAGTGGTTAAGGTGTCCCGACATTCTACCACTAGCCCTCCACCTCTGGTTCGCGTTGGCTGAGTGGTTAAGGTGTCCTGACATTCTACCACTAGCCCTACACCTCTGGTTCGCGTTGGCTGAGTGGTAAAGGTGTCCCGATATTCTACCTCTAGCCATCCACCTCTGGTTCGCAGTGGCTGAGTGATTAAGGTGCCCTGACATTCTACCACTAGCCCTCCACCTCTGGCCCGCGGTGGCCGATTGGTTAAGTTGTCCCGACATTCTACCTCTAGCCCTCCACCTCGGGGCCGCGGTGGCCGAGTGGTTAAATGTCTTGACAATCTACCACTAGCCCTCCACCTTTAATTTGCAATGGTCGATTGGTTAAGGTGTCCCGACATTCTACCAATAGTTCTCCACTTTGGGTTCGCAGTGGCCGAGTGGTTAAGAGGTCCTAACATTCTACCATTAGCCCTCCACCTCTGGTTCGCGGTGGCCGGGTGGTAAAAGGTTTCCCGACATTCTACCATTAGCCCTCCACCTCTGGGCCGCGGTGGCCGATTGGTTAAGTTGTCCCGACATTCTACCTCTAGCCCTCCACCTCTGGGCCGCGGTGGCCGATTGGTTAAGATGTCCCGACATTCTACCACTAGTTCTCCACTTCAGGTTCGCAGTGGCCGAGTGGTTAAGAGGTCCTAACATTCTACCATTAGCCATCCACCTCTGGTTCAGTGGCCGAGGGGTAAGGATGTCCCGACATTCTACCTCTAGCCTTCCACCCCTGATTTGCAGTTGCCGAGTGTTTAAGGTGTTCCGATATTCTACCACTAGCCCTCCACCTCTGGTTCGCCGTGGCCGAGTGGTCAAGGTGTCCCGCTTCTACCATTAGCCCTCCACCTCTGGGCCGCGGTGGCCGATTGGTTAAGTTGTCCCGACATTCTACCTCTAGCCCTCCACCTCTGGGCCGCGGTGGCCGAGTGGTTAAGGTGTCCCGACATTCTACACCACTAGCTCTCTGGGTTGCGAATTAGAAACTCACGTGGAGCAGTTGCAAGATACTGAACGTAGGTCGCTGGGTTTTCTCCGGGTTCTCCGGCTTCCTCCACCTCCAACTCCTGTCATGTCCTTAAAGAACCTTGGCTGTTAATAGGACGTACAATAAACCAAACAACTATAAACTATACGTCCACGAATCAGTATCTACACTTCGAGACCTAATGTACAACACATTAATGCCATATTCATAGTTCGTATGATCTCCTGTTTACAACACAAATCAATATATGATGTATAATATAAATATACATAAAGCATTACCTTTATTACATTAAACAAGGTACAATACGGAATTAAATCTCATTTTAACCCTTAGATAATCGACACTAAGTGAATAAGAAACGTTATTTTTAATATATTTATAAATAACGCAGAAACATCGATGACGAAGGAAGACAATTTTTTGACTCGTGCCCTGTCCGGGCCTCGAACTCACGATCTACAGCATCAGGTCGCCTAGCCAGAAATACCTGCGGCCGTTACATGTACCAATGCACCAACTGGACATCCCTAAACAGGATGTTTCAATGTTTTCTACATGCCAATGTGTTATTTTAAATAATGCTATGCAATGGAGTGGACTTTTCTTAGCAACCACTATATATAACTTGTTGCTTAACTTAATTTTCGACTGTAGTAGATTTTTTTTTATCCAAAGACACGTATGTACGTGATGTTAATTTATTTATATTGCTAGGTTTGAAAGCTGTCATAAAAAACTCCATTCCAGAGTCCAGTGTTTTCAATACTTACTGTCGATTTGTCAGATCATGCAATTGAACCCAAAGCGCGTGTACTGAAATTTCTCGGAAATGAGAATGTTTGGTAAATGTTTTCCACAACGTTCCATGAATAATTAATTTTTAATGCATTTGTGACAAGAAATACATATTTACAAACCCCCTTTTATGATAATTGTGCAATGAAAAAAAAATAGTTTTAAGAATGCCAAATTGAGAGAATTTCATTTATATATATTGAGCTTTATGAATGAAATATAATTACATTCCCTCTGTGAAAGATTGTTCGTTTCTTGTTACTGGTGATAGACATTACCTTCTTCCTCGCCATCCTCATCAGCAGCCTCATTATGCAGCCTCATCAACAATTCAACTGGAATAAACTAGGTCTCGCTGTTCAATTAGGACAAATAGAGAGCTCATAAAACAATCATGGTTAAGGTATATTTAAACAACCTAAATTGCATTATTCTCTAAAAGGTCTGCGTGACTTTACCTTATTTGGACAACGTTGACAAATTATCTTGATCAACGGGTCTTAAACCTCATGGCGTAATGTGACTTTTCGGCGAAAACTTAAAAATATTCATAAGCAGTATTTTTTCAAGCTTTTTAATTACCCTGGGGAGAAAAAGATTATGAATAACTCCAAAAGGTGTTAGAAGCGATGTAATATGTACATACTTAGGGCATCAGTTATTCTCTCTTGTATATTCTCAATCGTTTTCTTACACTCCAAGAAAAAGGTGTTTGTATAACGGATATAAATGTTTATCATTATCTTTTCAATGTTGACTTTTTCTTGGTATTCCCAACGCTTCGTTTTGAACGGAGAAAACAAAACCAATGAGGGTTTTTTTTGGGGGGGGGGGCGTATTCGAAAATCATTACAATACAGGTCGAAGCACAACATGTTGGTATACACATACATGGTACTGGACTGCAATATGTGGAATCACTGGTGTGTGTCCAAAAAAGCTTGTACTGTCACCTGTGGAAACCGGTGCGTGGGGGAGTTTCGGCCACGCAATCGGAACATCTTGGTGAAATTTCCGGTATTCTTCGGAAATCTACCGGAAATTTCCCCAAGATGTTACGATTGTCGGCCACGTTGTAGAATAGCTATAGCTATAGCCATTTACTATAAGGGCTCACAGAACTAAATTAGTATATGTATGTTATTACTAAGCTATCGAGCTACATGTAATAACTTTAATACTTGAAGTTCAACACTAGTGACAACTGTATAGATTCACAGATACATTCATAACAAAGGCTTCAAAAGGCATTGTATGAGGATTTTCGTTTCATTTAGGTCGCTGCAGCCGTCTGCTTCTGACAACCGGAAGTTTACATTTTTAACCGGTGAAACGGGACGGGAACACCCTCTAACATTTGACCCCATATCAATCCGCCACCACATATCAAAATCTACCAAAAGTCTTCATTTTTGTAAAGTTTAATATCTATTGATTTCATTCAATGCTGAATAAGTATACAATTACCTATTTAAATTACCCAGAAGCATCGTGTTTAGCCGGAACAAATTTTCGGTAGGGACTACATCGGTGACTGGCTGATTCAGTTGCGTGAGTCCAATAAAACAGTTAAACACCCTTGCCAAATTCCAAAATTAAAGGGCTACATATATATTGTTTATTATTATCAACATCAATTTCAAACAGGTACACCCTCAAGCAAATAGGGAAATGAATGTAATGAAAGCAAGACCTACAAAGCCCATTCTTCCTTTTCTTCTGGGCGTGAGCGGTCAACAGCACTTTGTAGTGTATAAGATATTATCAGTAGAACTTACAGAAAATATAACTACCGAGGGAGAAATTTCGAAATTTCGAAATGGAATTAAGTCAATAAGTTTGCTTAGCATTTTCCTTCGTATTTGCCGTTCCTCTGTCGTATAACTCAATAAAAAAATCATATCGACAAAAATTTCTCTGGTAAAAATGAAATTAGCAGAGAGTATGTAGTACAAATCATCTTCTGTTCACAGAAACATCTAACATTGGTGTCACTATACGTTTAATAGCCATATCCAGAACTGAAACTGATACGAAGTGTGGTATACACGCCGATACATATATATAAAATTGTTACATATATGACGTAAATAACAATTTTCATTTAGTTTATCTCTTATTGTTTTATTAATTTCGCAATTTCGAAGTTTTGACAACTATATATTCCTGTTATTGTCTTCCAAGACAAATATACTTGGAACAATTGCGGTCGACTTATCGTTGAAATGGGGACGCGAATAAACTCATGGGATTCACAGTGGAATAAACGACACCTAGCATGGTTTTAACATCAGTTTGTATGCATTACAAACATCGCCTTACATTTTATATCTGTTTTCAAACAGAAATAATTCATATTAGTACATATAGCGGGTTGTAAAAACTCTTACTTCATGAAGCAATGCTGTATCGATTTCTATATACAAACAACTTTTCAGAGGGTCAACATCAGTGATAATTTCAAAAATTAGTTTTCCACAAACCAACTATTACATATCCATATAACATTGATAACCTTTACCGTCGCCAGATGGCGGTGCGCTACTATTAAAGGCCCAAAATACGTAACTTCATGAATTTTTCGTGATTCTGAAAAACTCTTAAATAAAATTTAGTTAATAACCATGCAAAAATAAGGCTAAAACTAAGTAAACCTGAGCGGTAATTAACAAGAAACTCTTGACAGAAAAATCCAAAGAATTGAAAATAATTCAGGAAATAATTCACTTCAACAACAAGCCGAAGTTAGAAGACAGTTCAAAATGGACGCGTGTTTACAAAATAACCGAGTTTCAACTGCTGCTGTACCAGAACCACGAAAGAATTCATCTTGGATAGTGCTGATACTGAAACAAACCTTCTACTTTCAGTTATTCTACTGTAAAGTGTCAGGAAATGTAAATTGCAGTATATGTATGCTATGGTACACATTAACTCCTTCATCCGTCCGTGCAATTTCACATTGAACTATTCTACCTTTTATTTAGAAGAGTTCCAATGTGACTTCAGTGGTGAATGAGTGAAGAGACCCTTTATTGATTATCATGGAATTAAATGAACATCATCTCTATATATTCTATACATTGCTAACTGTATCATGTGCTGATAAGCCTAAACTTTAAACAAACATTGAAATCTCAACTTAAGATCACTGTCTACTGACAAACACAACACCCAGGTTTCCGTTTCTGACTGTGAAGGGGGCGCGGTGGCCTAGTGGTTAAGGTGACATTCGACCACTAGCCCTCCACAACTGGGTTGCGAGTTCGAATCACACGAGGGGCAGTTGCCAGGTACTGACCGTAGGTCGGTGCTTTTTCTCCTAGTACTTCGGCTTTTCTCCACTTCAAAAACCTGTCTTGTCCTTTAATGATCCTGGCTGCTAATAGGACGCAAAATAATGATAAACCAAATAGACTAAAACCGTTTCTGTGTCATTGCAATGGCGGTGCGGTGTTGGATACAGAGTAACTTTACCAATTTGGGGGTTTAAGATCAATTTTCGATAAAAATGCCCCCTCAGTAGTCATAATAGCTTTTATGACTATTGAGGGGGCATTTTTATCGAAAATTGATCTTAAACCCCCAAATGTGTAAAATTACTCTAAACACCCTATTTTAAGTCCAAAACTAGCTGTAACAAATTCTCAGGTCCCTGTGCTCCTAACAGGTGGACACACAGGCAATTAAAGACATGGGATAAATACACACGGTTCCCATCAACACGTGTTTTAATGTTTTATAACATGCATGGGTTACGGTACAGAGTTTTTTCTCACATTATCCATGTACTCTTTAACGTATTTTCATGAGCATTTCAAAGTACAGACAGGCGGATTAGTACTCATCTTCTGTTGAACACAAGACTCCATCTTGTGATCCAAACCGAGGCTCGTCTCAAACACCAAGTGGCGTCTCCGCCTGTGTGACGGGCGTCCTGGGAAGATACCGCCTCTGTGTCCAAAAATCTGCCAGCTTTTTCACTCGTAAAAGTATTTTTTTGATCAAATATTATCACCTTTAAGTGTTTAGTGTTGTCGCTCATTGTGATTACGTACAATTACACAGTTAGGTATTTAAAGTTTTGTAAGATGCGAATTTATCATCACCTTAAAAATGCCGAAACAAAACAAAAACAAGGAAACACACAACAAAATAACAAAGTTGTCAAGGCTTAGAGTACGTGGTCTCTTAAAGTAAACTTAAACAGTTACAAGGAATCTTATCAACGACGAGTTTGTAATATTCATCAACGTTCTGTGCGCACGCAGCTGTGTAAGATTACAATAACAGACATGTGATTTGAAATAGAGCTGTATTCCCCGTGTGTTGGCCACAGCGTCACCAACGACCCGTGTCCCGGGGGTGGGGGAGGGGGGTCTCTGTAGTCAATAGATTGCTAGGCCATTACAAGCGGGGTGTATACAAACTTGTCAATATTGTTATCTCCCTTGATCAAACGCACTCGCTTTCGAAAGATTACGACAAAAACGCCAGCTCCATATCTCCATCTGAAGATAGCCCCATCTGATAACTCACCATTCATTAATTTTCCATACTTCTATTAAAAATATTGATATATTATAAAAAGAGATATATGTTTGACAAACCATGTGAAATTTTGAAGTGTCGATAAGGAGAGCTGAAGTACCTATTAATGACTCCTAAGCGCCTGCGCGGTCTTCGCTTCACGGCCAAGATTCATCCAGTCCCTGTTTGTATATGCGTAATAAGAGATAAGCGAACGAGTTTTCACACGGGACATAGATGTATGTAGTGATATCCATTTTTATTTTCATAACTTTTTTTCCTCACTTTTTTTTTAATTTCTTTCTCACACAATAATGGTCTCATTCGAAAATAATTTAAACTGATAGAATGAAATCTTTCAGCATGAACAAATATATATTTCAGATGAAATCTCTGAAATTTATGAGAGGCGATATTACAGAAATTGAAAAAAAATCATTTTCCATTCCGTGTTTAACTTATGATATTTGTCTCTTGGGAAAGCCCAGTTCTACCTTGATTTGAAACAGATTAATACTGAAAATTTGTAAAACCCTAGCTGTTTGAGAGAGACAAAAATTGTGCGCCATGGGTTTCTGATTTTTTTAATAGCATGATGTCTGTTAAGATGAATCACCGTCCATCGATATTGAAATACCGGTTAGCTAACTTAATCAGTGAGTTCCGGCATTTGTTCCACACACGTGTACACTGACTAGGGGTCAAGCGTCAGTCCGGGGATTTAAAGGAAGATATTTCCCACGCGAATGTCCGCGGTTTTTTTCAACTGGACGTAGCGCAATCTGTAATGTTACAGGGACTTTGGAAAAAGCTTTAACAAATCTAGGGAGAAATCAAGTTATAACGAATTGGTTAATATTGAAATGCAGAACGCGTATTTCTGTGTTGCTTTAAAATGAAAATTTTTATTATGAAAAACAATAAAAAGGATTGGGCACAGGTTCGAACAACTTACTAGGACCTCTTCCGAAAATACTGCACAAATTGACTAAAGACATGACACGTGATCACCAGAACGTACGACATATATACATTTACATGCAACTATTAACCTAAAAGCTACAAAAAATGGAATAAGTGAGGTAAGGGGGGATATGGGCAGAAAGGAAAAGTTCTTTACAGTTCATAACGAAATCGATTTGAACTTACGTTGGTACATGATATAACATTTCAAAGTTCATTTATCTCTTAAATAGTGTACATTATTACTTTTAAAATGCACAATATACGTAACTTTCGGCAAAACTTGAAGCGAAAATCAAGTCTAATAACTTAATATATTCATAGATTTAGTTAAGATTAACTAATTTCAGCAATATTCGAGATGAATTCTTACGCGGTTACCGGTACATCAGCAGTTGAAACGCGATATTTGTAAACACACGTCCATTTTGAACTGTCTTCTAACTTCGGCTCGTTGTTGAAGTGGGCCATTTCTGAGTTATTTTCAATCCTTAGGATTTTTCTGGCAAGGGTTTCTTGTTAATTACCGCTCAGGTTTACTTCGTTTTAGACTTATTTTTTCCATGGTTATCACTTGGATATTTTTCAGAATTTTTCAGAATCCCAAAAAATTTCCTGAAGTTACGTATAATGGGCCTTTAAGGTTGTATGCTACTTTATACATTATTCCAGTTATTTGTGAGGTTACCTCCCTTGATTCTATTCAGATTGGTTTCTATGTATTCTTGCTAAATTATTTTTTTCATCAGAACGAGATGTACCTAAAAGACTAAAAGATCCAACCTAACGAATATCTGAATTCGGCAAAACTCTGTCGCTGTTATAAAGTGAAATTTGACAACAAATGGAGTTTTTACGGTTTTAATTATAGTCAATGAAACTTATGCTCCATTTACGTACTGAAAACCTCCGAGTTTAACCTTTATTTTTACGATCGACATATATAATCTGAAAATTGCACGCACATTTTTTTTTTTTTTTGGTCATTGTTCCCGATTTCGATACATGATTTATTGAGATATGATACAACTTGCTATCATCGCGTTATAACGACAAACCTAATTCGACTTTGTGTCCTTACATATGGTTTTCCTCGTCGTTATCATTGTCGTCCTTGTCACATTTTGTGATTTTTGTGACACGAAACATCGCGTCAAATATTAGAACAGGCCATCTTGTGTCCGAGATAAACGCGTTAGGAGGGGACGAAAAATTTAACCAGGGGAGGTATCCCCTACCTAAAAAGAATTAAGGAGACCTCCCTTTGACCCTATCTAGATCTCCTCAATAGAGGTTATTTTCTCTGTATTTCGTTTTGGAGGAGATTCGGGCCCCTAGGGGAGTGTTCCTTGACCGATAAGATGGTGGGTTAATATTCCCGTGTCCCTATCTCAATTCTTGATTTACGATACAGTGTTCTTGTTAGTTTTTCCCCCCGTTTTAGGAGTTAGTTTGCTATCTCAATCGTAGTCTGATCTAGCAGATTACTACCTCCAAAACACAGAGAGTTCTGATCTAGCAGATTACTACCTCCAAAACACAGAGAGTTCCTTGTTTCTAAAGAAAATGAAACGACACCCCGTAATCTCTTATAAACTAGATGCTGTATTGAAATTTCTTCTATCACGCGATTGCAGGCCTAGGAGAGGCGGCCAAACGAGCCTTTGGGGTTTTAATTAGATAAATTCGGGTCTGGAGAAATTCTAACATTTCACACGATGTAATGTATTTCGGAAAAGCATAGATCTCTGGATTTCCTTAACATCCCGATATCATGCTAGCGTCTTTTGGAGTCTCCCAAGGGGGTCCGGGCTTATTACGAGAGGATCGGAAACTCATTTATATGCCATAGAATAGTTGTTTTCCTCTTCGGGTGATCCTCTTATGTTCTGTCGTACAAATGAGGGTAATCGTATAAACTTGTGTTTGCATGGTGGTTTTTCTGCTTGTATAATTACAGGCAAGATGCGTTAGACTGACGATTCCGTGTTGTCATGTGCATCCGGATTTCATTCACCGGTACCCTTTCCGTCGAGTAGACTATCCCTTAAAAATAACGCTTTTTAAGTCAGTATGATCCTTATGAAACCATCACTTAGACGTATCGTTAACGTTGGTAAAACATACCTTGTAACTCTGTCGTAAAAACTAATCTTCTTTTTTTCTGTAATGTCAACTACCATATAATTATCGTTTTACATCCCCTCAGAACTCTCCAACTGATGGAGGAGGCTTTCTCTGCCTACATCTGTTTCACTACAACGCTTAAATGGTAAATGGAGGGGCGTGGTCACATCAATAACATGGCGGTAGTATTAGAAAAATAATCGTCACCTCTCCAAAGTAGAGTGAAATACTCCGTATTCTCAAGATAATCCCTTTAGCTTTTATGGACTTCGTCTCCTTGTTTCGTCTCCCTATCATATTTCCATGGCCTAATTATCCACGGTATCCTCTGAACTACCTCATAAAAACTAATGCTTATGTCAAAAATCGGATTTCGAAAAGTCACGTTTTTTTTTTAAATCGTTCGAATACTTTGGTCTGAAATTTTAAATGCCAGACTACATATACAATGTATATAGAGATATCAACGGTATGGTCCATACTATGTTACTATAGGGTCGTTGAAGTAATAGCGACAGTACGGACAAATACATTGTAAAATTCAAGGCCATCTGCCCCTTTATCAAGACACAAATACGCTCCTTTTCTCGTCCGTGTAAGACTTCTGATATCGCTCTGTCTTTGAAAGTTTAAATGCCAGACTATATATACAATGTATATAGAGTCTAGTAAGAAATATCGACGGTATGGTCCATACTATGTTATTATAGAATATATATTTAAGTATTAATTTGAATTTATTTTTTATGTTATTTAGGTATAACACAAAAAACCTGAGTGTACTCTAAATAAACCGCGATGCGGTTTATGATGAGAGTACATTCCGATTTTTTGTGTTATAACCCAATACATATGTAACATAAAAAATAGATTCAAGTTAATCCTTATAATTTAATCGTTACCCTGCGAAAATTCAATTTCTTGGTGGACTCTTTTCTCTTACAAATTTATACGCTGCTGCATCAGTCAATCAAAAGCGACGTTATAAACGGCGACGTCATTTTTTTACGTTATGGGCTGATGACAAAATTTTTCAAACCAATGAAAATGCTTGTTACAAGCAAGATCAAATTATTTACATATAACTTTAGATGTAACGTCATCTTCTGTGTACTACATCAACAATCATATATCAATATATATATATATACAAGTTTATGTTCAGATTGTCTAAACTGCAGAATTGAATATAATAAAAACAACTAAATAACCCTGTTACGTACTTTGAAAAAAAAACTTCTTGAAAAAAGCCTATTTAGTTATTGCAGAGCGATATGAGAAATCATAAACAGGTGAAAAAAATAACTCGTTTTGGTAAACTAATGAAGGGAGACTTAGACATGTCGCTATCAGTTAAATATCTACAGGACAATTTAGCGAGTACAATGCATTGAGCACGGTCAACATGTAGTTTAAACGGTGGAGGTGAAGACAGCCAGATCGGACTTCTCGATAATGTTATCATAATCAATTTAATCGATCAAGTTTAAAAGGTGTGCTAGCCGCAAGGTATATACTGTACACGGTTGTGATACTCGCATCCATTACAGGGACACCTCGCGCAAACGTAGATACAGAACTTCGTTCATACAATTTATTTTAAAGTTTTATCTCAATATCCATCTTCTTTGTCTGGTGGCTGTGCTAATGCCATCTAAACATTAAAAGTACAAACTCATTAATATTAGCAAATATTTGTTGAAATAATCCATTAGGAAAAACATCATTTAAAGTAATAATCTAAATGGTTCGGTACTTTTTTTTTTTTCATTTTTCATTTCTTATTTTCCCTCCTCAAAAATCAATTCTCAAACAATCCCCAAACCCCGATGAAGATGCCAAAGATTTCTTTCCCGTCAGCGGAATTAATTTCACTAAACATGAGACTGAGACTAATTAGACAAATACAAGCGTCTCCGTAATGATAATATTGAAAAATGCAGCATATTGCTTGCGCGTGCAGAGATTAGAAATTCCTCCGCGCACGTGGCGAGGAAGTGATACGGACATCGGAAGACGATGAGAAGTGACTACTTCCTTCACACATATCTGAGGTTTTGATATAAACGACTACCGGCTCGACAGACTCTCTTTATCATAAAGAAAACATTACACCGGGGCGATGTCATTGGATGACGCGCCATGCCCCTTATTATATAGAAAATTATCCTCTTTATCAATGGCTGAGGAGAAGGTTCAGCTGTGTGCATTAGACCGGGCCCGTAATTAGAGCATTAGGCACGTGCATCCTTAACACTTAAACCGGTTTATTTCGACTTGCACCTTGTCACTGGTATCGCATCCAGTACTTCACACACATAAAAGTATTTTATGAATCCTGCATTTAATCTGATTTGTTATTTACTTGAATTGAAATATCTTTCATTTTATGTCGTACTAAAATATCTTAATTTTCTTTCCTATGACACGAACTCGGCGTATTTTGCGAAGTTTCTTGTTCGAACCAGCTGTCAATCATACGACGGCGTAACGTGTAACGCTGTTTGCTTTTGAGTCGTAATTAGTTAAGGCTATACGCCTCCTTATTTCATACCCAAGAGTCCCAAACGAAGAAAACATATTTTTTATTAGAGTCACTCACACTGAGTTAACTTATAACTAAAACATGTTTGAAAATAATCCTAAACTGATAAGGCACAATTTACACGGACATTAATATAATAATAATAATAATATACAATATTTGATGTAGCGCCCTATCTAGCTAACATAAGCCACTCTAAAGCGCTTTACAGTACATAGATATACAATTCTTATACAATCAATACAATTAACACATACAGTTCTATCATATACAATTCTGAGGGGTTCGCAGGAGCTGCCTTATCGGGCGCTAACTACTTGTCCTATTTACCTGGCTAATATCTCCATATGTGTGTATGCATGCGTGTGTGCTGGAGATGAATTGTGTTCTGTTTGTGGTGGGACCGTGTTTCCAACGGTATCTTTTATAGTGCCACCACACTTGAATGCTACATCACAGATACTGCAACATCCACCCCAGACCATTTTATACTCCACCTGGGTTGTTGGAGTTGTTTGGGCAGGAGAAACACACTTTTCTCTGAAAGTTTCATGCATATGACGATTACGGGGGTCGAACCCCGGCCGCCTGCATGGAAGGCCGGAGTGTTAATCACTCGACCAATCCGCCCATAAACTCATTCGTTATATTTAATACAGATTTTTTTTCTTTTTTTGGGGGGGGGGGGGGGGAGGCACAAATAGCAGATACATTGTGTATTCTGATCTTTATATTTAAAAATAACATGTGTACGAGTTACATGACGTATCACAATTGTTTTAAGCATTGATGACAATTATTTTTAGTTTCACTGGGGTATGAAAAACATTTTGCTTGCAAACTTGTGTAAGAATCCGCTAGAATCCGCTACGCGGATTCATACAGTTAACAAACAAAATTTTACTATGAAACTAAAAAATAATTTACATCAACGCTTATAATTAATTTTTTAAACTTATTTTCAAATTTAAAACATGTTTATGTACAATTTCACTGATGTTACAATGGATTATTTTTTACAAATCAATACGCAACGTCAATTGTCGTATTGTGACGCCACATTTTTCGTGCCATTTTCGGATTTTTTTATTCATAGAGGTATGAAAAGAAAATCTCAACCAATCAGAAAGCCGCATTCTGCATACAATCAATTGAAAATTAATTATAAGATGTATGGCTATGACAAATTGACAAAATATTAAAAAAAAAAAAGACAAATAAACACTAACTAATGGATACAGTTCATTGTGTTCTGGGTTGTTGGACTGTGCCGAGGATAGCGCTCTTGTCTTTTAACTAATGCGGACGGGGTTCGATTCATTGACCGGACATGAATAGGTTCGAAATCCACCTGTCCAAACACGTAGGTTTTCTCCGGGTACTCCGGTTTCCATCCACAAGAAGACCCTACTTATTGCCAGCACTTGAGACAATAAGAGTGATTATTCAAGTTGAATAACTTGTTGACTATTGTTGCAAAATTAATTCAGTTTATACAGTTAAATATCTTTGACTGAAAAACGGTACACTATCAAACAACCACATTGATCACGTGATAAAAATGCGTCATTCTCCGGTTACGGAGGTCAAGACCTAGTCCATTGGTGGGTGTGAATGCTTTTTGACCCGAATGGTCTGGAGTTCGGGATATCTCACGCGATTTGAACGTTAGCAAGTCTGTCTGATGGTTTGCCATCTACCGAACGAACAAATTGCTTCCTAATGTATATTGTATATCCCAACTCTGGTGCGTTCCTTTAACTGGCGATTCAGAATGAAAGAATCTTTTATCCCCTTGTGGGTGAGACTGGGGGAGGGGGGTGTCAACCCTCGGGGCTAGATTCTTAAGTTGCCAAACACTAGGCTTGCCGAGTGTTTGACAGCTTAAGAATCTTACCCTGAGGGTTGAGATCTCCTGTCTCACTACCAAAGGGATGGATTATTATTTTTCTCTAACCCTGCTACATCATTGTATCTTTTTATTTATCTGATAATGACGTTACATCAATGTAAGACAATGTTGATATGATGTGATTGAATGGTCGACGTGACGTCATGGTAATGTTGCCATGATGTCATGGTACAGTATTGTTGCTATGTTGTCGATAACGTGCGAAGAGATTCTATCAACCCAAGGGCGAGATAAGAAAATCATCGCATCGGTAAAATTGTGCATATCCCCACCCAGGGAAAGAGAATTTGATATTGACACGTGTGTCGCCTCCCTCCCACGGTCATGCTATACTGAACATAAACTACAGATACTGCTTTATAGTATAGAAAATACGTTATTTTTTCTGTATATACGCATTCATAAAATAAAATGTCGTTTGATGCTGTAGAAAATACGCCGCTTTCTCTGTATTCAGATTAAGTTTGATAGTTCCACTCTAAAACGAATTCATTATATCGCTTAATATACTGTGGAGAATATGAGACACGGTGAACTAGTGGTAGGTGGCGGGCTCGAGACCGAAGGGTTGTTGGTTCGAGTCCGGTACTACACTGTGTTGTATCCTTGAGCGCGATACATTACTCCGCTTGTTCCAGTCTAGTCATGCACTGTAAATGAGTACGATGCTGGACAGTACTACCTACAGTAGAATTATGACAACACCGACTGAGTACGCCCTTAGGTGTCAGACGTTCTGCTACCACCAGCCCTCCACCTTTGTGTAACAATGGCTAAGTGATAAGGGTGTCTGGCATCCTGCTACCACCAGCCCTCCACCTTTGTGTAACAATGGCTAAGTGATAAGGGTGTCTGGCATCCTGCTACCACCAGCCCTCCACCTTTGTGTAACAATGGCTAAGTGATAAGGGTGTCTGGCATCCTGCTACCACTAGCCCTCAACCTCTGAACCGCGTTGGCAAGTGGTTAAGGTGTCTGATATTCTGCTACCACTAGCCCTCCACCTCTGGGCCGCTTTGGTCCAGTGGTTTAGGTGTCTGGCATTCTGCTACCACTAGCCCTCCACCTCTGGACCGCGGTGGTCAAGCGGTTAAGGTGTCTGATATTCTGCTACCACTAGCCCTCCACCACTGGACCGCGGTGGTCAAGCGGTTAAGGTGTCTGATATTCTGCTACCACTAGCCCTCCACCTCTGGACCGTGGTGGTCAAGCGGTTAAGGTGTCTGATATTCTGCTACCACTAGCCCTCCACCTCTGGACCGCGGTGGTCAAGCGGTTTAGGTGCCTGATATTCTGCTACCACTAGCCCTCCACCTCTGGACCGCGGTGGTCAAGCGGTTTAGGTGCCTGATATTCTGCTTCCACTAGCCCTCCACCTCTGGGCCACAGTGGCATAGTGGTTAAGGTGTCTGATATTCTGCTACCACTAGCCCTCCACCTCTGGACCGCGGTGGTCAAGCGGTTAAGGTGTCTGATATTCTGCTACCACTAGCCCTCCACCTCTGGACCGCGGTGGTCAAGCGGTTTCGGTGCCTGACATTCTGCTACCACTAGCCCTCCACCTCTAGGTATTGTGTTCGAGGCCTACGTGGGGCAGATGCTAGGTACTGGCCGTAGGTCGGCGGATTTTCTCTGGAAACTCCTACTTTCCTTCACCACTAAAATCGGGCACGTCCTTCAATGGCGTAGATAGCTGTGTATCGGACGTAATATACAAACCAACCAAATCCTGCAAGGAGTCGACAAAGATATTTGCTGGCTGCAAAGATAACCATATATAATAATTTGTGAACAGCTTTGAGACGACTCACGAAAGAAAACATAACCTCATAGATCCACAGCTTAATGACGAAAGAAAGCCTCGAAATTAATGAACTTTATATCCTCGGTATATAGCAAAAATCACTTTTCGATTCGATGGATGAAAATGCTGAAAATTTCTTGCAGAAATCAGTTATTTTTGAGATTTCGATAACAGCATTGATTATTTCGGACAATGACAAAGACCCTTTGTAGCATAGTTCATTATGTTTTTCGAGGATGCTTCACATATATACATTTAACAGACAGCACCCGATATTCCTGTTGTCGTCAATTAGGTGATTAAAATTCTGTGTTTAAGGTTTAATGCCCAAAGATATATATTAGCACGCGGCCAATCTTTTTCTCTGCCTTTTTAATCAAAGAGTTTCAATCATATAACTGTCCCATCACGTAAATGCATTTCTTGGTGCTTTCAAAACGCTTCGTTGATCTAGATCAAACAACCGACATTTAGATTTACAGACGCTTAACTATGGCCATAAAACCTCCCACTTAGGGCAGTTTACCTGGTACACGAAGGCATGCGTCACTGCACATGGACGAATTCGAGAGAAATGCGATTTATCTTCCTAGTTCGCCGTAAGCGCGTGCTCCTCCCCTCTTTCACGTTGATATCATCATTATTAGTTAACATTGAAACAAAATGAAAACGAGGTCGACCGACTGTCTTATCTTTGTGTTACGATGCCTTGAAATAGCTGCCATTTTTTTATTATGTAGCTGAAGGCAAGGTCTATTTTAAAATGTCACATCAAATAAAAAAAATATACCATTTACCCGAATGGCTTGTATGTTAGGCACACGTTAACAATACTGCTTCGGGACATTTTCGGAAATACACACTTCGTTAAGACCGGAAAATCTCCACAATCTAGCTTGTTTGGACTAAAAAGCCTGCTGATGAATCAGGTATCAATTATGATATTAATTTCCTGGCTCAATCTTTATATTCCAGTGCAATTACGCTAGTCTACCAGTGTTACGACTCGCTACATTGGGGTTATCTTTCCATCACAATATTGTATTGGAAAATAACATCATTTTAATCGTACGCCATACCTTTTGAAGTCCAATTACCAAATAGCGGCGAATGAGTTGGTGGAACGCACGCTCGTGCGGTGTGAGATAAAATGGCGGGTGCTTTATTGCAGTGAACGTGCGTGAGTTCCATATCGATCCAGAGTGAGGTTCGGACGATGGAAGAGCAAGACACACGGTCACGGATATCGGTCCATTACCACACCGATCTATTTTGACACATGCACGTCCATCAATAAACATGTGACAATAATAAAAATTATTGCATTATCAGTCATCGAGACCAAATATTTCCATGGCGCTTCCCTATCGAACCTCGTCTTTCTGTTGACGAGAGGGCGGTGACGATACCGAGGGAAAGGTCCCTGATATTTGATACGTCCCATACCCAGTACACTGCCGTGTATGGTTGTCTTCAGAGCAGATTGGCCTGACTTGGTCTGTCACTTTTATGTTCGTGTCGTTGTGTTTATTCTATCTACCTATCGACATGGAACAATGGCAGTCGGCTAACACCCTCCACGTCCACAGACAAAGAAACGACCCTTTGTTTTGAGCAACATGAATATAAACAATCTGTAATGACAGTGGTTTTTTTTAACATTTTGGCTCTAATAAAAATCGAACACAAATATTGACATAAAAAGTGTTTAACTCACTGAAGACGCATTTGAACTTTTCCAACTCAAAGGTTGGAATAGTTCATTTTGGAATTTCAGGGGGATGGGTGGGTTAAGGGAATACATAAACGAAATGTACATTGCAAAAATTGATAATGAAGACCAACTGTTGAATTCAAAGAAAATTAACGACTTTGGAAGAGAACTTTTCATGTTGTTGTTTGTTTGTTATAAAGGTTATTTGATATATACAGTATTTTTACAATATCGCGCGTCTCTCGGTAGGAAAAAGTCGAATATGTTTTAGTTCCTTGTATTGTCAATATTGATATCAGAGTTACACAAGTTCGTACTTATTGTCATAGACCCACTAGAACTGGGTTTTTTTTCGTTTTCGTATATAAATTTTTTTTTTTTTGGTAAAGATCAACCCATGGTCACTGATTATTATCTTCAACTTATTTCCCTTTTTACTCAATATTTTTACTTTCATTTCCGACTTTCCTAATTACTGAATATAAGTTTTCTATTCCATTTACTTATACTGAGATAAATCAATGGATATTTAAGAAATAATATATTTGTCGTTTTTGTTGTTTACTGGCGTGTAAACTGAGTTTTTCTACAGATATTTTAAATGACGCGCGTCAGCGCGTTATGTTGAAATATCTGTATAAAAAAATCAGTTTACACACCAGTAAACAACAAAAAAGACAAATTATTTTTTTATATTTACATTTTGACACCTTAAAAATTGATTTACGCAACTTACAAAAGTAACAATCGTCATTTATTGAACGTTATACACACTGACGGAACAGCCGACAACTGATTGAATACCAAAACAGCTGATTCCAATTTTGCGGTAAAGGTTGTCAACTTCAAGAAGTAAACAGAATATAGTCCACATTAACATTATTTGTTACCGTGCGAAATTGAAGATATTTTATATTTCATTATTATATTGCTATCATTTGCTTATTAAAGTTTTGAAAAATCAAGTTCATCCAAAGTGTGAAACAAAGGTAAAAAGTAAACAATGCGCATTCACAATAATAGCGGAAGCGTGATAGTGGTTCGGCTTGTATTCCTACGCGCAGGACTAACGTTTACCGAAGTGTAAACGTCAAAATCGTTGGTAGTACTATATAGAGACTACACACCGGAAATGTAAATATATTTTACTTAACTATTAACTTTTCTCATTCGTATCTTCCATGATATAACCCAATAGAACTTATTCTCATCTAGGACTGTCCCTGCTATTTCATTTCTCATTTATTGTTGTCAATCACTTTGCCTATGATGTCATTTTACTTATCGAAAAAGTCTGCATTGGTATTTATCCTACAAGTGAATTTAACTCTAAAGCGACATTATTGTATGTGTTTTGTAGGGATTTAGAGGTACATGGTGTGTTATAGCAGTGTTGGTTCAAGAATTTGTATGGACAAAGAGGTACATGATGTAATATAGCGGGGTTGGTTTAAGGTTTTATATGGACAAAGAGGTACATGATGTGATATAGCGGTGTTGGTTCAAGGATTTGTATGAACAAAGAGGTACATGATGTGATATAGCGGTGTTGGTTCATGGATTTGTATGGACAAAGAGGTACATGGTGTGATATAGCGGTGTTGGTTCAAGGATTGGTATGGACAAAGAGGTACATGGTGTGATATAGCGGTGTTGGTTCAAGGATTTGTATGGACAAAGAGGTACATGATGTGATATAGCGGGGTTGGTTTAAGGTTTTATATGGACAAAGAGGTACATGATGTGATATAGCGGGGTTGGTTTAAGGTTTTATATGGACAAAGAGGTACATGATGTGATATAGCGGTGTTGGTTTAAGAATTTGTATGGACAAAGAGGTACATGATGTGATATAGCGGTGTTGGTTCAAGGATGTGTATGGACAAAGAAGTACATGGTGTGATATAGCGGTGTTGGTTTAAGGATTTGTATGGACAAAGAGGTACATGATGTGATATAGCGGTGTTGGTTCAAGGATTTATTTCAATATATATGCATGGATTACATGTAAGCCAAACATCTTTTCATATAAAATTTAAAACATTTCATTTTGGTTAACGTTTTTTAAGCCTGTTCCCGTTGTGAGTGAAATAGAAATGCTTCTGTTTTATCAGTATTGGACAAACTAGTTTTGACATCAGTATGACGACTTCTATGAGAACATTTGTCAAGTTTGTTGCCATGACAACGTACAGGAAACCACTAACAGATATCAAGGTCTATCTGGTCGGTATTTCCGACACATCGCTATTTAGAACCCCCATTACATTCTGAAGGAAACATCACCATTGTCTTATCTAGTTGGGGCTGGGTTTTCTTGGTTTTTTTTTTCATTCCGTTGCTTTAATCCATTTTTACCAAAATTCCGGTAAGTATGTCTTTGTATGTTTTATGATTTGGCATTTTGAATAACCGTCCTTTCTTCCAATGTATTTCAGAGCATGGAGCTTTAAATGTCTCCCGCTGGTACTAGATATTGCATAATTTCGCTATCAATGTCTTTTCTTTAGCGCAGAATATAAAACGCCGTGACGAATCATGTAGAACTTTACATTTCTATGAAATAATGATGATCTTTAGTATATCGTATCCTTGTAAAGAAAAAAAAAACAATGTATTTAGATTTCTGACAAAACTTATAAGACGCTTTTGATAAAATTTGTCATGAATTTCTTCTGTAAGACCAAGGATTTGAAGGAGTTTCTGACAAAATCTAAAAAGGACTAAAATGATAATTGACATTTATTGCGTCTCTGGAACGAAAATTATACCGAGATTCCTGGAAAATGTCAGAAAACAATGTTAACGATTTTTTGTAGCATTTCGATAGATCAAATAAATTATTGTTTTTTGGCACTGGCTAAATAGCACAAAAGGTCAAGGTTAAACGTAACAGCTATGCAAACGTTTGAAATGGCTTGAAAGAAAGACAAACCATTTTTTAAAGAAATCATTGGAATAAAAATCAACAGGCCACAGCTTTACTATTCCATTTATTTAAAGAAAATTTAGTTTTATTTATGTTCATCTCAAAGCTACGATGACAGGCAAAAACAAGCATTCTAAAGACAGATTTTAATAGTGAAATTTAGTATATTCAATTAGATGTAAGAATGTCCATGAAAATCCGTGTCAAATCTGGTGTGATAGAGATATGTGTCTAAATAAATTGTATTTAAGATTATCACCTTGTACGAGGAAGGAGATTTGAAAAAGAAAGTATTCAGAAAGTGACAAACAAGTTAGATATATCAGAATGTGATTTATCTTTACGGTAATAACGGATATGATGATGTATGGTAAACAGGTGTCACCTACCACAACGGCAAACATCAATTGTAATGTTAGAAATGAAATAAACGTTTCCCATACTCCGATCCGCATAAGTGTGGTCGTCTTATATAATTTGTAAAGCTACCCTATCTAAACAGCTAATCAATAATAAAACAACATCGCATCCCTTACTACTAATTAGGCAATGGAAATGGTAATTTGTCGCTGTTTCCTTTCCATAAACTTCCGGAAGGATATCAGACTCTCTTTGATACTTCCTTCCGCACATGCGCCGGTGGTTTCCGGGCTTCCGGCGTGCCTGTAATAATGCTGACGGTTGGACAATTTCCAGACATTAAACCAAAGATCCGGCCCGGAGAGCTCCAGACAATAATCCAATTCACTGATTACACATACATGAACTGGCCTGCGACTAAAACATTGATTTACTTTATTTTCTCTCTTTATGTAAAAAAAATGATAGTTTCACTGATATAAATATGCTGTTGACAAATTTTGATATAAGACGAAATATTTTTGCCTAAAATGTGGTTGATTTTGAGCAATTTTATCAGCTGACATAAAGTATATAATTATTATATCGGTGACAACGCATACGTAACACTGTGCTAGCTCCCGATTTGGTTAGTGTAGTATACCTTCATCACTGGGTGACATTTTAGGCAGGGTTTGGTTATCAACAGTATACACTCACGACCATGGTGAGATTTGTATTAAAGATCTACTGTATCAACAGTATTTATACCGGATTAACCAGATGTTTCCTGGTTGAAATATCCTCAGTAGAAACACTGTACACTGTACGCAATAACACACAAAATAATGCGGCCCAGGGTCCATATTCGTTATACCACTATCATGCTCAAGCATGGGTCCAATTTTATTTGCTGGGTATAAATTCTTCAAAACATCATATTTTATCAAAGCTTTAGGACAATAATATAGAGATATGACGGCAAATACCGTTTTCAACATTTTCAATTGACTTGTTCCTTTCTATCTGTTATGAGAGTTACAAGAAAACTGACTCGAGCCCAGAATCCATGCTTGAGCATGAGAGAATGGATTCCGGAATAAAGGCTCTGGTCTGACTAAAATTATTGTGCGATTCGAGGTGTGCTCCACAGGTGTTGTACTACAGTGAAAAACAATGATACCGGGCATTTCTTAATTGAAAAAATGTAAACAATGCTAGGTGAGAGGCCGGACCAGAGATGCTCTTCTCTTGTTAAATATTATTTGTATACTTATGTTATGGTTATATCAAAACTTACATAGCCTACCTCCCACTTTCATATCCTATATGATTTTTGTTTTCTTTCATCATAAAATTTGTCAATCATATTTACAGCTAGACTAATGCGTTATCATGCATTGTTTTATAATTCATTTGGGAAAAGGTATAAATAAATTGTGACAATTTGCACCTAATTCCTTTGTTGTTGAATGCAATAAAATTTGCTTTAAAAAAATACTCCACAAAACCTCAACACCGAGTGTGCTGTAATTACTACATACACACCTAATTACTCAGTGATAAGTGTACCCACTGACCTGGATCGTGTGTATGACACAGGCTAGCTCAGTCGCTACTGCTTGCACTTAGAGCAATGGTCATATAGTGTGGTTTAACTGTAAAAGTGAATTTTTCGCGGTGTGGAAATTTTAGCTGAATTCGCTGTCATTAAATCACCGTGAATATATCCACATACGAACATATTTAGCAACACTCAAACTCTACAGCGTATAATAGTATTATTGTATACAGTGCGAAACAGCAGGACTACAGCGCGAAATATTTCCACATCGCAAATAGTTGGTAGAAAGACTAGGAGAAAAATTCGAAGTGCGAAAATATTGGCTTATAAGGTATTGAATTTGATATTGTAACCCTTCATTAATGTCATGTAAATGTTAATACATGTATGCCATGATAGATTTGCTTTAAGTATATCAAGGTCAATATGTTTATAGATTATATCATCTCTCTGTTGTCATGATACAGTAGCATTAGGAGTTTATAATCTGTATTCGCAGTTGCTTTTTATTTGAAAAGATATACAGTCAAACCTCGATTAATCGAACTTCGATGATTCGAATTTCTCGATATGTCGAACATTTGACAAAGTCCGATTTTTTTTCATTATATAACACTATTAATTTACTTTTCATGAATCGAACTTCTATGAATCGAATTTTTCGCTGTATCGAAGTTTTAATCTGGTCCGTTCGTTATAAAAACATTGAAAAGTACAACTAATAAATCGAAGTGAAAATTTTACTTGCTTTAAAAATTAAGTTGACGTACAAAAACATCTTACAAGATTATCACGTTACAAAAATGACTGTGTATTTTAGAATATTATTCTTTATAAACGTGAATAAACAATTTCTTAGCATGTGTTACGTGACACTAGCACTGCATCGGTTGTTCTTATGTACAGTACATATATACATATACATGTCGATGTTCGATGTTCAAAATTCATGAGTCGAAGTCCCGATGTTTCGAAGTTTTCACGACGGTCCCGCAAAGTTCGAAACATCGAAGTTTGACTGTACTAGCATTGAATCTTACCACCAGAAGTATAAAGAATAGTCTAATGTTGGAACACTTTCCTAATTTGTGCTGATAACAGTATACAGGGTATCCTGTACCCTAAAACAATAACTCTATCTAAATCAATTGATTGTGTCTTCATATGTTTGCTCTTACAGGTATTTCTATATATTCCTTTCTGCTCAGTTTATCTGTAGACACATTTCGATTTTAACTGTTTTTACCCCTAGAATTAAAAATGGTAGTGTAAACCAACTTATTTTAGCGTGCGATTAATGTTCGTTTATTTCAGATATAATCTTAATCACTGTAGGAGTACTTTACTGTACTGTACATAGGATTGAGGACCGTATTTATCGAAATTAAATCGCCACGAAAAAGTCGTTTCATATGAAAACGCGGAATCAAGTCGCCGCGAAAAGAAGTTGGTTAACAGTATATTGCAGAGTAAGTCACTTGTTTTTGGCACCCTCTATCAACAACAAATTACATATACAATTGCATGCACGTGTCTTACGTAAACACAACGGAAAGAGATGTCCCTCCTTTAGTTTATATGGTTGTGTACGTGATCACTAGGTGTTATAATTGGTCCACTGGGTGGTGATAATTAAGGCCTTCACCACCATACTATCTGATGACACGTGCTCCATTGATACAGGTGTTTTATACCCTATCACATCTACGTGTGTAACTTATTTTCTAATAATGAAAGCAAATGAAATTAAATATAGTTTTCATCATCCATGACAATCTTCATTAAAAATTCACAAAATAATTTCTGAGCTTCAAACGATTTCTATATTAAATCGGATTTTTATACATTCAGGCGTCGGCCTTTTGGAATTGTTTATTTACAAACAGTCAACATGCAGCTATTATTTACGCTCTCGTACCTTCCAAACTCATTAATGGCTTGATTGCTATCTCTACCAGGCGTGGGTTCCACTACTTTTAATCCACAGGGATTTTTATATTAATTTGGGAAACCAATGGATTGTAATTGTGATTACTGACTATTGTAAATGTTTTAATATTTGAAAAACGAAAACCTAATCAAAACCATAAAAGTTTATTGGTGGTTTTACTGTAAATAATGAAGAAAATTATTCCCCTAAGAGTGTAGAGAGCGACATCGGCGCACCTTGATGTGAATTAATCGTTTCACCTATCATAACAACAACACTCTCTATGTTTATTTATCACGTATAAAATGAGAAGTTATATTGACATTGAAAACTACGACATACCTCATTGTTGGCATTAGTGTTGTTTTATTTTATAATTCGTATCTTCCTTCATTTAATGTCAGGTCGGTACCTGCTATTGCTTTGTGGTCCATGACGTCATAGGACGAGGTCCTACTAGGTCACACATAGATATATTGATTATTATCAGCAAATTATTATTTTTAATTTCTATTGTATTTTTGACGTTTATAATTTTTATGTTCTTCTAAAGCTTTGATACATTTCTGTTTTTAAAAATTACAAAGAACGTTTTCTTGTGTTTTAAAAGCTTGAAGTCGTTTGTTTTCCTGTTGTTCGTGATAAGCCTCAACCTCAGTATATCGATCGTTTAATAATAATATTTTACATACATTTTGTATATACATCATAATTACATTGAAGCGATTTTAAGCTATTGATTTTGGTTATTTATTTTTTTATTTTTTATCTATTAAATTTTTATATTATTCAATTTTTTGTCTTTGAATTGATCCATACTCGCCAAAAACAAAAATATGATCATTTGTTATGCAAATTAAGATTTAATATATAAGGAATGATAAAGTAATATAAGAATGTATTTGACACTTTAAGTTGAAATTGTCTTTCGGCGCAATCTTGCGGAAATTTTAATATTTTAGACTTCTGCTAACTTTCATAGATAAAAGAGATTTTATGGGTGGACAAACTGTTGTAAAATTGACACGCACATTTTGCATCATAAGATAATGTAACGAGGATATTACCGTATCCAACCATTACATACAAACATATTACACTTAAGTTTTAAAAAAATCGAAAAAGATTTTCGAATACTAAATGTTATTCGAAACATGGCCTTATACCTGTCAATAAAACTAAACTGTACTTACCAAATTTAGAGGGTACATACCGGTACTTAAAGACTTAGTTATTGACCAGTAATTAATTAATAATTAATATTCTGTTAAATAATTTTGTTTAATTGATCCGTATTTCTTTACTGTCCTTTACATACTGTGTGTTTGTTGTTTCAAAGATAGATTCGAATAACATAAAATAGAGGTGCCGAACAGATTATCTTTGCATTTCCGTAAAGGCATGTGATATTTTGATGTTCCACATATTGCCGTGGCTTATAAACATCATCAATTTATCACATCTTCAATGAAATATTTTTGTATGCTTAAATTATTAAGTTTTGTTTTTTGGTAAACATTTTCCTCGCGTTGGAAAGACATGATGTATGTTAAGATTTTTGATTACAACCAATAAATGTTTTTATGTGACGTTTCGATGACTAGAATGTACCAGTCGTCGAAACGTCACATATGAACATTTTTTTTTATTTTGTAAAATAATCTTTTCATACATCAGGTAAAACATTTTATAAAATACTTTTAAACCTTAAAAGTTTTTACACACTGATTAAATGTCGTATATGTGCCGACAAAAATATTTCCTAACTGAAATATATGGTTTAGGATAGTTCATTTCACATTTAACACACTTCGGAAACAAAGATCAGTTCTGTGGTATTAACGTTTTTGAAGTACGATTTGCTTGCGTTGAAAACATATTTAAAAGGAAGCTTTGTCAATTAGCAAATGATCTACGTAATTAAATAAATAAATATCTTATTATATAAACATTGGTGAAAGTAAACATTTAACGCAATATCAAGTGCAGAAACATGAAATTGAAGAACGGCGCAAACAAAAAGCTTTAAAGGCCCAATATACGTAACTTTCGGCAAAACTTGAAGCGAAAATCAAGCCTTGTGACTTGTTATATTTATAGAGTTAGATAAGATTAACTGATATCAGCAATATTCAAGATGAATTCTTTCGCGGTTACCGGTACAGCAGTAGTTGAAACACGTTATTTGTACACACGCGTCCATTTCGAACCGTCTTCTACCTTCGGTTTGTTGTTAAAGTGGGCCCCACCTGAATTAATTTTCAATTCTTTGATTTTTTTTGTCCAGAGTTCCTTGTTAGTTACCGCTCAAGTGTACTTCTTTTTAGGCTTATTTTTGCGTGGTTATCAACTGGATTTATTTTTAAGAATTTTTCAGAATCACGAACATTTCCGTGATGTTACGTATATTGGGCCTTTAAGTTATATAGATATGTTTAGGAATGCAAGTGTAGAAATGAATATCAATTGGTAATCAGTCATATTTCTATTACATATCTACCAATGTCGACATAAAACGAAATAGATAACAAAACTTTATGCTTATAGATATGTCCATATAACAGTATCGATATTATTTTGATTATTAAATTTCCCTTCCTTACATTCAGTTTGGTACGATTAATAAAGTTTGTTTTCAACACAAACGACTTTTTTGCATTCCTTTTTGTGTTCAAAACAAACTAATTCTGTATAGATTATCTTACATATTTTGCTTGTTGTCTAGCATATCACGACATATTTATTTTGTAATTGACTGTATTGTTACCAAAATAAGTGTACAAAGACAGTAAACAGTGAGGTCTATTTACTATCTGTTTTATCATTTCATATTAAATTTACAATTGCTAACTAAATCTGAATTTAAATGTCCTACTGAATGTGCGATAAATATTTACATCTGACCAAAATAATCCAATCAATCAATTCATGAAAATATAATTATACCAAAGATATATATACAGTTTTTCATCATTTACATCTCAATATACCAAATCGTATTTGTGAGAATGATGTTTTGTTGTTTTTAAATTTAAACTGACATTTCTGGTTTAATGTTTATCGTGGCGGTCTGTGCGCGCGCGTGCTAGAGACAAAGATGGAGCAGGTTATATGGACGAACTCGTGTGGCAACTTCAGACGGTCCACCCGTGCCGGCTGGGGGACCGCCAAGGGACATTAGTCAACATTAGGCAAGATTCGATAAAAAATCCCATCGATACTGGTCAGCTGCCGTACAATAAAACGATAAAATAATAGCGAAATGTATTTGAATGTTTTATTATCATAAAATGAGATCTGACATCGACTCCCAGAGGATGCGTGCTTGTCTAACACACTACTGCGGATTTGCATAGAAAGGGGTTAAACTCATCGTGAAGGATATCACAGTTTATTCAAGAAAGTGCGAATAAAATTATTCATTTGTCGCATTAGGATTGAGAAATACCATACATTTTGAGGCTTGTAATGTTATATTCTAGGGGCCGTGCTCTAACAAAACACAATCACTAAGAATGTTGACACCTGTTTAAATGACATCTGTCATCGAACTGTTAGTACGGTTAAAATCACTATTCCACTGGCATTTAACATTTCGCTACGATATCAACAACTGACTTTGTGGAACAAATTAAAGTTAAGAAATATAGCTCTATGGTTTTTAGGATGTAAGTAGCAAAACTAAAAATTTGTATTACCAGTACACACATGTATATCGTGGGTTCATCAAATGTATTCCTTCTTAAGTTGCTACCACAGTTAAATGCTATTGCATTGAATAAAAAGAGGTTACACAACGAGTGGGTGTAGGATATGGAATTTATTTCTTTTAAAAAATAATTAACAAGAGTGAAATAAATTCCATATCCAATAACCACGAGTCGTTTGACATGTTACTACCACAATACTATTAAGTGCCAGTGGCAGTGTTATTTTCTGTGAACCGCAGATGATATTTGCGCGAAAACACATTATCTCGTATATATTCCCGCCAAATTGTAACGACGTCAACAATCGATAACGTCGTAAACAATCGATCAATTGACGTTGTTGAAGTTCATCATGTCAGCCAATCAAAATGCGTTTAAAGTTTATTCCACGTGTGGTATAAACAAAATGTTATACAGTTGTAATGATTATTTGATACCCTGGGAGTTGAATAATACGCCCTATTGTGGTAGAAAGTGGCTTAAACATTTTTCGTGAATATAATTTTTAACAAAACAAATGGTATAAAATCCATTTAAAACAATATTCCAACATAATATATTGCTAAATATAAGTACATATTTATGATATATATTTCCTAATATAAACAAATTTGGATATGTAAATAAAATAATACATAAAACATGAAAGTTATTATAGACCAGGTCCTACATGTAAGGCGTCGGTATTTGTTTGTAAAATTTGGATAAAAAGCCCTTTATTGAAAACATATCAAAGACTTGTCTCTGAGGTCACTATAATGTGTACAGGGAACCAGAAAAAATAGGAAGAAAAACATGAAAATAATATATAATCAGCATGAGTTAAATGTTATTAACATATGACTAGTTTATAGTGTTATATACTCAAATGTTTCGCCTTCATATCTAGAACACTACCCAAACAGAAAAGTCAGCAGAGGTTCTCCGTCTCTTTTTATGTTTAAGGTATTTTGTAAGAAAAGAGACATTTTCCTCTGGTGGTATTTGTATTGGCGCTTCAGAATGGTTTATCTAACGTCTTAGGTACTACTTCAGAAAGATCAGACCGACAAAACTCCTCTATTTCCTGCCCGCTTTCTTTCTCAAAGATGTGCGGCTTCCTGAGGTAGCAGTTACACGTATGTTTCCTATAGAAGTATAGTATCTGTGTCGATAGATGTCTTCTATACTGGTCATTTGTCTACCATGTAGAACAGTTATTCGAGATATACAACTGTTATGTTCAACGTTCCATTGACGAGTTTTCTCCCCAGAGATATTCGGTGTGTCTATGACGTGTATATTCCCGCCAAACCATTACCGTCTGGCCTAGTATACAGCCATTATAAGTCGTATGAAGATGATATTTCAGTTGAGGGTTTAAATACACAAAATACCAGTAAATATAAATATTATCGACTTCCTATTGCTTGATTATTTGCCAATTGAGCGTTATGAAAAAAGTGTAATATATATTTTTTAAAGAAAATGACCAGTTTTGAAACAGATGCGAAGAAGCAATGATGATAAAAACATTCTGCCAAAGAATAAATCATTTACCCTCCAGAAACTTAATCAAAGTGCAATTACTAAATTTATCACAAATATGAATTTTCAATCCAACTTAAAATCGAAATTTGAGATTTTAGAGTTGTGGATGAAATTTGAAACCTGAAAGAAAATTGGCCTTTTTGTTGAAAATTATCGACAGTATCACTAGAAATACTTGCCAGAATCTAATCGTGAGGTCTGTTATGTCCTACTGGAGTCATATGAGCTGCCCTCAAACAGTGGCGAAAAGAATGCAAATTTTTGTCTTGTATAAATTATTATTATCTTGATATGGAAGATAGCGTTGATTCCCCTTATCATTCAGATTCTGATAATTAACATGCTGGAGAAGAGGCAAATTGGGAGTTGTTAGGGGTCCCTTTTACAGATGTCATCGGAGAGTATCTCGACATATGGAGATGCTCAGTACTTATCAGCCGTCAAAAACCAAGGGTCTCGCACGTTAATTACATCTCATTTCGGATTCTTGCACGACAAATAGATTAAAGAGGATCATACCCATTGTTTGTCTGAGGACGAGGTTCCAATGAGTCAAAGGTTGATGGCGTTACTCATAAGATAGTTAGTTCATATCGCTGGAGCGCTAAGACCCGTCTTAACCTGAGTAATCCTCCACAAGCTGACCATGGTGTAACATGTCGCTGATGAGCAGTGGCCACGCTCTTTATTATGAATTTGTGCTCAGATAACGTGAAAAATTACCCATTAATATTTTATATGACGATTCAAACTGCAGAGTGCTATACGGTTATGTAGTCGGCCACTACCAGAGTGCATTAACTGATTAGAAATTGTATTTCAAAGTTCATCTGCTATCCCCGAACACACGCGTGGAACTCATCCTACCGACATTAGACAGCATTACTCCGACATTGAAACGAAGCGACCGATACCATCCCATGTCATAACACAATGGCTGGCAGCCGGCGAATATTGTTAAGACATTTAATACCGGTTGATATCTAGATCTGTGTTCTACTTCGTATGATCAAATCCAGCAAGCTTGACGCATTTACCACGGACAGCCTCCGGTATCATTTTAAGTCCTACTTCATATTAATAGCAAACAGAAATGAAATAAAAGCCATCTATACGAGTACAGGTTAATTCTTTTCTGCAGCACAGAGGAAGGTAAATAATTCGTAGCGGGTTTTATAAAGCTTGCATTCGGCCATTCCTAGCATTGCAGCTCTCTTTCTATGTGAATGACTGGGCACTTCCAACGATACATTAGACATGCACTTCTATCTTTTCATGTCGAATGAGGATGATTTCAAATGCAATTTGGAAATGGTTTTTCCGAGCCGAACGAGTAGTAGAGAACAATGATCCCCTTCCACCTAACGACTTGGCTATCATCGTTACCCATCGGAGGAGTACATAAGACGTACATCAGCCACATATGGAGGCAGAGTTCAATTACACCATTGGAAAACGTTCACTGTGAAATTACTCTTGTTTGTAACGGAGTGTTTCACAATAATTATTCAACTTTAAATGCAAAACAGTTTTACTCCAAAGCACGCTATTTCTTTTTTGACATGTATAGTCACAATGTAAATATCTGAAGTTGGACTGATTTCGATTCAATTCAAATCTGAATAAAATGGTTATTTGTGCATAGATTTGCGATATACCTTGTTTAACTTTTTGGCACGGGAAATCACTAATATTTTTTTTAATTCGGTCATTAAAATTAGGAGGAGCATGATCAATGAAGATCATCTTGAATGAGTTGACATTTATGATCCTTGAATATTTATTTGTTTTATTCCTCCTTTTGGAACCAAACCCTCACTAGTTAAAATAAGAAGATATTCTCCATAGTTGAATTGATTAGGAGCAGCTAGAATTTTTCCAGATAGACACTTTGCTTATCAGAAAATTGAGAAAAAGATATTTTCTATTGGTTTGAATAGAATAGAGATTCTAGGTGATATATGTAAGCATAGGAAATTTACGAAAAGACAATAATTTGTCAGCAAATTAAATAAGATGGCCGTAGTTTTGTTTACTGTGAATGAGAGATTACAGGACATTTTGCATGTTCACATTAAAATGAATATAAACATACCATATGATTTGTTTTCTGGCGACCACCGTACTTTGTGAACCAACCGTAAATGTTCCCATACTAGTTCAGAATCAGTTTGTGTTTACAGATTGAATTATGAGATGTTCTCATTCCTAATTTTAGAAACAGAAAAATACAGAGGAAAGTGAAAGAGTAAATAAAACACAATACGTTTAATCTCGAGGGAATCTCTCATTTAACTGTCAATTAAGAGGTCTGTTAGCTTTACATTGTTCATGCTTTTTAAACTATATACCGCATTTATCAATCTACGTCATATTTGAGATTTTACAAGGCGGCAACATTGACACTACTCAGTTGATTTATATAAGGAACCATTAATGTGGAAGATTACTTAAACACGAATTACAGGTAACAATGTTACTTATCAGATATTGAAGATGAAACACTATGCATAAGTAAGCTGACCAGCTGATGAACATACGACTTTATAAACTTTCGTGTTACTTGACCGGTCATCATATAATTTTAATCATTATACTTTGAGTAGCATTTCTATAGAGAAGCAACGTAAGGCATTTCAGTAATATTGACGAATAATTACCAAGTGATGTCAGACACTTTATCTGTGAATATTACTATGAATGATGCATTTTTTCTTGTGCTAAATTTTCGAGGAGTGAAAAGAATTAACACTCCTGAGGGAACATGAATTTGTTGATAAATATTTGTCTCTAGAATATGCGCTAAACATTCAATATTTTGAACTTTTTTTTTATTTGTTGTCATGTGAGTTCATAATTTAAGTCTACCAACGAAGGAAACTTAAAGAAGACCCCCCCCCCCCCTTAAATATAAATGCGTTAACAATATCCACAATATAATGTGTCGTTCTACAATCTGATGAATTTTTCATTATAAAATCAATACATTCTGGAAGATCAATTACCTCGGTATAAGATCGATGAAACAGCAAGTCAACACTTTTGAAATTTTGGTGTTGGCTTCCGAATTTGAAAAAAAAAAACAGTAATAGCTAGAGTATGGCAAAAAGGACTACACTGTACCGTGTGGTAGTCTCGGACCTATAGATGGCGCTACAGAGCTAGTAGATGTACATTTAATTTAATCTGAACTACTTTTGAAACATAAAAAGAGCTTGTAAATTTTAGTTTGCGAATTTTAGATTTTAAAGGTAAATAATCGATTTTTTATCGCTTTCCAATTTAGTGCCACAGAATGGATGAGATGGCCAAACGGCACAGCTGAATTTAACTTATCTTCCTCGACATATTGAACATTTCAATTCTTTTATCATCGTTCTACGTGTCGTTAAACTTTGGTATATCATTTTTTCACAGTTTTATTTCATTCAACAAATTAACATTCTTAAATAGAAATTATTGTATATAAAATAGTCGAGTACCTAATTAAACATAAATAAGAATCTTACAGAAATTTAAGTTGGTTATTATACCTGATGGAATACGATTGCATTTAATATTAATTTTTTTTTACCTTTTTCAATTACATCTTATCAAATATTTTTTCTGTTTATGACAAGTTGCAGATCAACCGAACGCATACTGGAGTGTTTGTCAATAAATATTTATTACATTTGGAGCCTTATATAAATTGCTTATCAATATTGATGAGTGTTAGCGATCCGTTATATTATACTTTGTTTACATTATGTATAACCTGTATCATTATAACCCTATAAATACATTCCAGGTAAGGTAAGTGATCAGTCAAATTCATAAACTCAGTTCATTGTGTTCATTTCCAGTATAGTTGTGTAGAGATATCTATCAAATATTCATGACTCGTATCATTGCAGTACGAGAGAACGGGTGCTAGATACAGAGATAGGGACGGCAGTACAAAGACAATAGTCATTAGAACTTGTAGATTTGTCGCTATGCTTCGATGCCGCTGGTTATGAACATCTTAATTTGATACGCTTGTGAAGGGACGCCTTCGTAGCAACGATAACAGGTTTACTGACTGACTAATTGCACTGGATACATTCATTTCTTTACTCTATGCAATTGAAGGAGTTTACAATGGGTTCTAGTGTGTGTATTACCAAACAATATTGTTATATAGTTCGTTGCCGATCTGTACAGTAACACATTTTTTAAATGAAAAAATAGAAGATAAGAAAAGATTCATTATGAAATATTCACGGTTCAATGAAAGCTTCTTTTAGCCCGTGGACATTGCCATATAAAAAAAACAAATATGTAATTACATCAACAAAACATTTCGTTTGAAATATGTTACTTTAAACACGAACAAGTATTGTTTACAAAAATATAAAGTTTCGAGACGTTTACCGGAGGGAATCCTAGAGCATCTGACAGAATGTGATCCCTGTGTTTTAGTTCGAATATCAGTGTCGGAGAAAACCGATATCGGACCACCTATCATTGTCATAAAAAATTGTATGCATAAATATTGCGTATTTCGGAGAAACACTTATTTCACTGATCGATTCTCCGTGTCATGTTAATTAGTAAATATAAAGATTAGCATGAAAGATGCATTGGGGAAGTCGCTTTACAAATATGAAAAGAAGCTAAGTTCTTTTCGTTTTCCTTTATTTGTTTAGTTAATAGTACTTCGTTCTATTAGCTAGTGTTTGAATAATTGATGTTGAAACATGGAACAAATATCCTTGACACTTGTTTTTGCTTCCCTTTTCCCTTTCTGAGAACATATTTTGCAGAACACATTGTGCGAAAAGTTATTGAAACACTTTCAGACAAAAAATCCTGTTATTGACAGAGGTGATAAACCCCAAAGGCATTTAAGCCTATTTAGCAAAACGTAATATCCTTACTATATTAGCTTAACGTAATATCCTTACTATATTTAATATAACATTATATCCTTACTATATTTAGCATAACGTTATATCCTTACTATATTTAGCAAAACGTTGTATCCTTATTATATTTAGCATAACGTTATATCCTTACTATATTTAGCATAACATTGTATCCTTACTATATTTAGCATAACGTTGTATCCTTACTATATTTAGCATAACAGTATATCCTTACTATATTTAGCATAACATTGTATCCTTACTATATTTAGCATAACGTTAAATCCTTACTATATTTAGCATAACGTTAAATCCTTACTATATTTAGCATAACATTATATCCTTACTATATTTAGCATAACATTGTATCCTTACTACTATCTACACAATGTTAAAGAGAGATGACGTAACACACACATATGCTGCTCCTTTTAAATTTAGTATTATATACAGTATGCTGACAAAAACATTAAACTGTATCATACAGCTGTTTCGTCCTCTTAGGACCCTTCAGTGATGCTAGGGGCCAAAAGTTGGGAATTCAAAATTTCTGAACTACTGTAGAAGCAGAAGGTTCAGGTGCGTAAAACCTCATTAATTTAGGAATTTAGAAGTAAACTTAAACAAGTTTTGTATAATTTCAAATCGTGTACTGCGAAAATGTTTAAACTTCTACATATCTTAATGTAAAACATTCAATGCAACACAATGCTTTATTAAACATCTTGTATAAACAAATGTTGAGACTATACTGTTTGTTGTTGTATCAAGACAAAACATCTCTTAATATGTCTAATTAACAAAAAACAAGTTGCGGTGTCTGAAAATGATGGTAAGCACATTTTTGGATATCTGATGTCAAGCTTTTTGAAAAACATTTTAAACAATAATGTGTATTCTATAATATAATTTTATTTTTTCGTATATTTCAAGATTTCAAAACAATGTCGAGAAATTTAAACGGATGTGCAAAATGCCATATTACTGGGCAGACATACACAAACAAATTAGGATACGATCACATCACGTTGGAATAAAATTTTCTCGATAAATACCAGGATGGTTTCGTATATTGTCCACAATGCGTCCGACAGTGAGGTCGTATTCTCGTGTGTTAATGACCACAATACATGTGTTTTGTCACAGCTAACAAACACTGGCAGTTATATCGAATTAACCGAGAACAGGATACTGACATTTGCAAATATGCGTTCTTGCTGTGCAGTGAAGCATAAATTAATTCCAAGAAAGAATCGGTTACTCCGCTCATTTCCATATTTCGGCTGGATATCTATTACCTTTAATTGCGGCTCAACCGTCTCACAAATCAGCAGCTTAAGGAAGTCTTTGTTGTTTAAACAGATAATTTCCTATTCCGGATATTAGGATACCAACCATAGTAGCGGCTTCTTGAGGAGTGATTTCCTATGTGTTTTTGTACAGAGTTTACTAATTTTGAAATATATGTTCTGAATTCTGAATCTTTGAAAGCTTATTTTCATTTTAACATTTTCACTAAGAGGAAAATTCTGTTAATTTCTCGTCTTATGTTCGCATTAGGAATAATATGATGACCCTCTTTAATCTGGTTCGACATCCGCAATTTCAATTGATAATACAATATCACTCTATATGATAAAGCCATATTTCCTTGTTTGTCAAATTAACAAATGCTTTCACGAATTAAATTCAATAAAATTATGTTTATTTATCTACACATTTATGCATTTATATCTCATACATTTGTGTGTGTATTTATTCATTTCGAAAATAACTTGCAGTAATATGAATAATATTTTTATTTGTTTTTTAAGTTTAGTTATTTTGAATCTTGAGGTATATATATTTTGCATTTTGATTTTTTATTTATTATGATATTATAATCGATTTAAACTTGAGCAAAAAGTGTGAAGCAAATTAATTTCTTTAAACTGCTCTTCTTCAGGACATAGTGGTTCAGGATTAACTTTCGATGTTAACACAGTTCATTGCAGTACAGGCTCCGTCTTTACTTATAATTCTGTTTTTATTTTATTCGACGCTCCAATTTATTAATTGCTATTGAAAATATTGACATCTATACGTTACTTTATAGACAATGAAATTTAAAAACAATGATGATCTGTTTTTGTGGCGTGTTACATTTCAGCAAAGTTTTAAAAAAGTTTATTTTAACGCCGTAAAAAATACCAGAACACTTACAAAAATATTATATCTGAATATAAGTTTTATAAGAAACATTTCAAATATATTTTAATATAATAAACGAATGGTATTGATTTATATATGTAATATATATGAAGAAAGTAACACGATCATGTCAGCAATGTACAGGGATGTTTTTAAATGCTCATACGCACCGAGAAGTGGCGGAATGATTGATCGGTATATATGTAGCCATTTCGTGAGAATTAACTCTTAAAACGTACCATTAATGTATACAACAGGCGTAAATCACGTGTAATGCACGTGTAGATGTATTTAGCGTGGACGTAATCTCAGAGATAACGCAATGAGGCGAGACATTGTTTCTACAACCTCATCTCATCTCACATACAGATGCCATGCATATTTGAATCAGTGATGGAAAACGATTTATCCAGGGAGTCATTACAAAGGAACTGCTAACTTATAAACCATAGTTCAATGCACAAACTGAACTAACAAAACTTTATAATCCGTGCGATGTTTCACTAACATTGGGCGTTATATTACTCTATCTGTATCACATGTACTGATCCTTCTAGTTTACAGCCAGCCATTAGCCGTACCAGGTATAGAACAACGACATATCCAAACACTCAAGTTGATTAGCCTTACAGAAATGGACATCCATTCTGGCAATAGTTCCTTTGTTTAGTGTTATAATGACAGTATGTAACCTGACCAAAATAGCCTGCATAATCTGACAACTTCTGTCTTCTAGAGCTACAGTTTTACCTTCTATAGACCAAGTACCGATAGAATCATAACTCATCATAACATACACTCTGGCCAGGTTTCGCTGTCGAATATCTAAACAATTATTTGAGTCTTCCTTCCTGTTTGTTGATAAAGAAAAGAGAATACCGAAGGGTTAACAAAATCATAATCAGAACTCGTTTAAACTGGGGGCAAAAAGTGAACAAAGGAAATATTTAACGCTTCGGTATTCTTTTATTTATTACATGGAGCCACTTTTAAAAGTATAAGAGAATCAGACCAGGTGTTCCGAAAGTGTAAGCGTCTTCTGCTTCATTGACGACACCCGCCTTGTAAATCTTGGTTACATCCAAGTAAACGTCAAGTCCTCGAAATGAGAATCGAGTCATTGTCAATCACAACATGTAAGCATACTAATAAGCATACTAAAAAACGTCCATCTTCATATCACACAAAAAATTTCATTCATTTTATTTTATTGTGTATTTCACATTGACTAAACCACAGTATTCTTGCTTATCAAATGCGGCCCATTTTATATAACATTAACCTACAGTTAAGGCTTTTGTGCACAACACGAACTGTTTTTAAATATGTTCTGTACATTTTGGTGATTCGAGGATGTATTACTACATTTTTTTAATTGTTTCCTTCCTTCATTGCCTTGTTAACGTTATATGACAATATAATTTACATAAACATTTGCTTATTTTCAATGTTTGTGTGTCATATGCAAATTGTATCACATCATCGGAAATACAGTGATACAGGGTTGTGTATTATTCAAAACCAGTATCACAATTAAATGACCGCATTGCACAGTGATTATCATATCCGATATAGCATGTGCTGCAAAAAGACATTAATTAAATGCATCATCCAGTGAAAATTGAAAAATAGTTCTTGTAATAAATCCTGACCAAAAGAATAAAATTGTTGTGCTTACTTAACATGAATTGTAAATAAACACTTAAATAAAATTAGAGAATACCAAAGCGTCAATAAAACCGTAGTCCGAACTCAAAATCGATTTAACCAGGAGCAAAATATGAAGGAAGGAAAATTAATACATATAGATATTGCAAAGCTTTCCTTCCGTTAGTATGTTCAAAAGACAATCATATTGCACTCCCTTTTATTTCTAAATTATTTCAATTAATGTTGGAGAAATGTGATGTGTAACATGACATGTAACTTAGTGAATAAGCTTCCTACTTTGTTATAATCAGGCCATGGGTTCGAATACCCTGCACATGCTAATCAACACATCAATAGTGTGTATTACTCTTTGCTATAGTTTCCCATGTCAAAAATACAGTGAATGTGCAGTAAGTAGATTGGACAAATTACTTGATTTCAAAATTTGTGTATTTGCTCTTCACTATGTATTGAATTGAAAAAGAAATAAAATAAAGTTGATACTAATTCAAAAACAAAAATAAAAAATAAAAATAAAACAAAACATGTAGATTGAATACATCAATTGGAATATCTAAATAGTAACATTGTCTATTTATTATTTTCAAATTGTAAAACAACCCAATGAAGAAAAATGCATAAAAAGAAATAAAATAAGAAAGTAAAATTTCACCAACATATTCCAATATCATTACTTTTTTAATGAAATATAATGCGATTTTCAATAATGAAAAAACATGTTTTTATGCAATACTTCAAAGTTAAAAAGGCAAGAGTCGTTCTGTTTCCAAAAACAACCAGTTCTGCCCATTTCCTAATGCAAACTTCAATCAATTCAGCGTCTGATAGAAGCTAAAAACGAACGTCTCTATTATAATAATATATATATATATATATATACTTATTGCAACGGTAGTGTTGATGTTTATCTCGGCTAAGTCAAATGGATCATATTTTATCTTTTCTGATTTGTTTTCCATGCGTCTGAAACTGTTAAAAATATTAGCAATTCATCCTTATCTTTTCACTTACCTCGTCCACAAAAAAATGGCTTAATATTTTTATTTTGAAATAATCAGAATAGTTTCCTTTTATTACGATTACAAAAAAAACTTGACATTTCCTTCATATTTCTTAAGTCAAACTTTGCATACTTTTAATAGTCTTTAAAGAAAGAAGTTTTCTTGATTGTTAAGAGCACAATGGAGAAAAGATTCGATGCATGAAATGTGTTGGGATATTTATCAACAAAAGAAAAACAGAAATCATATTATGGGAGACAGAAAAATCACTGGAGATAGATATTAAGAAGGTGCTGTATTACAAAAATATATTTATAAGCAAGTGCAGAAGTTCGAACAAAAGAGAATTTTGATACTACATCAACAGTAACTCCATGTAAGACTTATCAGTAAAACTAGAAATACAAAATGAAAAATCGTCTTAGAATTTAGAAAAACACGTAAAAATACAGAACTGGATGAGGATAAATCCATTTTGTTACGTTGCAAAATAACAATAGATTGCTTGAAGAGAAAGGAACACGATATTGCAACTTTATGCAGTTTTTTCCAAAGATAATTATACTGCATCTCACAGTTGCGTCGCCCTTCTAAACCCCAAAGGTGAAAAAACGACTGAACATCTAAATCATCTAATTTATGGTACAGAGGACAGGTGTATAAAATCCATAGATTGTACACTTTCAGAATTGAAAGGAGTACAGATTATTGGCGAAGCAAGTCACAATTAATGTGTGTGTATATAAAGTATAATGAACTAAATAAATCTAGAAAGATGAATTTGACAGTATTAATCAAAGATATTAAAATGAAGTAAACGTTCTCCCAGCAGAGCAATACCACTCGTCCTTAAAGGATGAGCGTAACATACACACACAGGTGCTCGACCTTTAAAATGTGAATATGGATATAGTAAGCAAAACTGGAATAATATCTTTTATAAGAGATTTAATTATATATATATATATATATATGTTGTAATGATATTCTTTATCTAGTGTCAACTGTATGTTAAATAATTCCTGCAACGTGTTTTCCGTTTGGCTATATTTAACAGAATATACCTAGTTTTTTACCATTATATTTTGGCTGATGGAAGGGGAAATAGACCAACAAAAAAGATTCATTGAGCAAATACATAAGATTCAATGAAACAAAGAAAACAACAGGAGGTATTTAAACATTAGACATCATAACTTACTGTTGGCAGTGAACCAAACTGGTACAAAAGTGGCAACAACCCGATTCAATACTATTAGTGAAGGTGTTCTTGTTGTTACTGGTGTATTTAGTTCCATACATTTTCGTTTTGGTGTTCTTTTGTTTTGGATTTTTTTTTTTTTTTTTTGGTTCTTTCTTTTTTGTCAAAATCAGGTAATCATATATCAGAAGCGATTGCAGACAGAATAGGTCTTTGGTTAATGTAGATTTACAATATTCATGTTCTTAAATCAGAATTTGTCCTTCATCATCATCAACTGTAGTAACCTTGATTACAGATTATTTAGTGCAAAGGACAAAATGAAAGTAGAAATATTCGTGGTGTTCTTTCATCATTATTAACTTTATGATTCCTTCAGATAGATCATTATTTTGGTACAATTATGCATATCATCTTAACCTCACTCTTCCATTCTTTATCATTAGGAATGGTGAATGCATTCGTATACTCACGTTTTATTTAAACAATTAATCAAAATCTTGCATGGAACCAGAAAGTGTAAAATAAACTCAATGGAAAATATTTGTCCTTTTTCAGCAAAACCATGTCTGCGCCTGATAAATAACACCAGATAATAACACTATGAATCGTTTAAGTGATTATCATAATATATCAAGTTTCCATGCAATCGATACGGTGTATAAATACGCTTTATATTCGGTAATAGCAAAAAAAACTATTTATAACATCAATAGATCGCTTATTGAAGATCAACAAAGCGTTTGTAGAATGGAACATAATCTTGTATCGCGGGGAGAACACTATTATAGCTATTGACATGAAAACCCCCTCATTAGGAAGTACACAGGCCTGTGTCACGGCACAGTCTCACAAACACGCAAACCTTGTCTACAAAAACATCCCTCGTGGATTAGAAATAATTTTCTATTTCTACCTGAAATTCCTCAGGGTCATTTCACGTGCAAAATGGCGATCATTCTGTGTTGTCTTGATCGACGGAAATCAAACTCAGCTATTACTGCACCGTTACTTGGCCTGTCCGTCCCCGGGAGGGTATGCCCCGGCACACGACTGATGGCCCCGCTATTTCTTAGATGGCAGCCCCAATTTCTCCCTTGTGCATTTCCTTCCTAATATTTATCTGATGTTTCCGTTTTTATGGCTCAAACAAATTGGAAAGCCCTTTACACAGCCTTTTAAATCTGAAAACACTCGCCTTACCCAAGTAAATTGCTTTGCACTTCCATGTTCGTATACAACATTTAAATGCTATTGTCTTCAAGAAAGCGTAAATTTGAAAAATTCTCTCATTTCCGAGACGACTTTGTATCACTTCACAGAAGAAAGGATTTTGTTATTCTTTGGCGGGTCTTCGTGACTGAGGCGAATCAGAATGATTCACAAGGAGATACGGTAAACTGATCTAGGACCGGAGTAATCATAGCGAAGGATAACTATCTGCAATTACACACACAAAAAGTTTTGCAAAATGATTTTTGCACTAAGATAATTATATAGGATACATAAACTACAGTACGTAATAACAGAGAGTTCTCATAAAATGTTAACGATTCATACTCATATGTTAGCATTGAATTTATATATTGTTATAAAGTTATCACAATATAAATATATTTTCCGCTTTTATTAATATGAAAAATGTTCTTAAAATGCCTTCAGGGATACTTTCTAAGATAAAATGACGCAGTCGATTGCGTGAAAACTCTACTTATCAAAGTATCAATTCATTAACAACTTTACCATATAATTACTTTGTATTATTATTTGTGTTTGAAGTGTCTATGTGTACTTGTTCATGAAAATGATTTTGGTTTTCGTTTACTTTCATATCTAACATTCAATCAAACAAAAACATAGCGCCTGGAGCAGCTCTGGGTGCCTTACAGATAATGTATTACAATGTTTGTTTATTGAGGATACAAACAAATTCATCATGTGCTGCTTAAATTTGTTCTATTCCGTCCGAAATATGATATTTATCTACATCACAAACAAGATGACTAATACAGTATACTTTTCTTTTTTATGATGATATAATAATCAGCAAACTTATCGTACTATGTATAATATTTACATGACCCATACATATTTGTAAACAAAAAACAGGACATACAAAAATTAAAATTGCGGCAGACTCTAACTCATTAGTTTGACTTCAGTGTTATAACATAAAACAAATCACAGAAGACGAAATCGTTGGGCTTTCCATGCGATGAATGTATACATATGTAGACATACATTATCAAAGATACCCGAGCGGTTTCCATCTACTGACACCAATTTATTTCATGTTAATTGCAAAACTATAACATAAGGGAAAATAAGCTGTAGGTTATTATTATAAGGTAATGCAACATACTTTTCTTTTCTTGTAATGATGATATCTATTCAGTTAATTTACCCATACAGGTTTGTTTACAAAAAGGCCCATACATTAATAAAGGTTGAAATGCTTCAAAATACATTTGAAAGCGTAACATAAGTTGACAATCACAGAGTTGATGATTTTGTAAATATTAAGATATTAATTTTCTTTGCTTATGATGACAATCGCTGAGTGATGTTTTATACAGTTGTATTTGGTTTTAATTTGTCACATTATTTCAGTATGAAGTGTATATTATCATCAATCCTTACTATGCTCAGACAAACACTGTGCGTGGTGTTCCTCTGCTGATCTTGATTTTGTCAGTCTGTCATTTTGTGAGAATAAAATTGAGGATATTTAAAAACATTTCTGATACAAAAAAAATCAATATCTCCAAAATAAAAATGTTGCACAAAAATATGACATTTTAGAAAGCCACTTTCCCGCTTACATTATCAACCGTAAAACTGAAGTTAGTGTTTTGCATCGAAAAACCTTTTTACATCTCCGGTTTTATGTAAAATAGGAGCTGTTTTGTGATCCCCCAAGGGAGCGTCTGGTCAAATTATAAATTCATATCTATTGGAGAGCCGGTATGATTAGGTTAGGACTGTGTGGCTTTAAAACGTACTACGCCATAGATTGTTCCTCAATAAATCTCAATATCTTATTCCACTCGCAACTCTTCCTTTGAATAAAGAGCACAAGCCAGATAAGGGCAATGATTATTAGAACCTTACTGGGGTATAATATAAAAGGGATGTTATGGTTATCCTGGAATGATAGATGGTCATCAATGACGTGATGGAATGAAACAAAATAGTAAAGGATCTGCTTCTTTGTCGACGAGTCTCCATGGAGTTGGGCACTAAATGGGCACCATATTTAGCTTTACTCGAAACCTATAAATCATTTATTTCATAATTTGACGTCTTGAAATGCTATGCTTATGAAGTATATATCACGATATATTCACCTAAAAACTCCTTCAATATCGAAAAATTTCTCGAAATACTTGCTCTTTTAATAAAGATTGACCAAAACAAAAGACAATGAAAAATTCGAAACTCAAAATAAACATTATTTTATATATCTTGTCAAGCTACTCCTGTGGTAAATTTCATATAAAGTGTTTTATAAAATTATTCATTTGTGTGAACGTTATTTACAGTGGTGAAGAGAAAAGTACCGTAAAAATCTTTCTGTGGCCAAACAAGGAAATCTACAAGATGCATAGGAATTATAAATCCTTTATAAATGGGATCATTATTAACGAAATAGGCTTAACGACAATAATTGATAATACCTTTAAGTACCTAGAATCAGCTTTATGTCCGTATTTTTTGTTTTAAAATAACAAATTTAGAAAGTTTTGTTTCAGAATTTAATATTTTAATTCTAGGAATTTTATGCTTCTATTAAAAGTGATATTAAGATGAAAAATCAGAAAAAGGTAAAACGTGAAAACATATCGTAACAAATACATTTAGAGGAGACGGACAATGAAATCCTTTCTCTAAATTGAATATTTGCTTTATTTTCTTTTACTTTTATTCACGTCCCCTCATAAAGTCTTAATTAAGTTGAAAATTGCGCGTAAACACCATCAACATCTAGACAGAAAATAATGTATCAATATATATGCATGTCGAAAATGAAATGTGATTGATTAAAAGAAAAGAGAGCGAAAAAAAAAGAATGATATCGAATTCAAAACCATCGGAAAAGGTAACCATTGTAAAATAGGGATCAAAATTCTGATTTATGTAGCTAGCAATCGGAGAGAGTTTACACCTGTTTAAATATTAATATAGACCAACATATTATAGATTGATATATCTTTATTATTATATACTTTTTACAATAGTTTTTTTTTAAGTTTTTAAAACCTATCACAATTTTCTATAATCATCTCTTAACACTAACCAAGCATGCGTATTTTATTATGCGTGGTATGAAACGCACAGGGAATGAACTGATAGTGCAAATGTTGATATCAGATAATAGGCGCGTGGTGTGACATCGTAAAGCAACACAAGGGGTATCATTAATCTTGGAAAAACTCGCATTAATTATTTATATTAATTGTTTGTTGATAAATAATATTTTTCTCCTAATTGTTACCACATGCCTGGTGTAATACACCACCTCGTCAAGCAGCTCTCACAAGGCACGTACTCAAACAATTGAATAATTGCATTTTATTTGGATAATATGGCGTCAGACTGTATTAATTGACTCCGGAATATTCCTTTAATCTTTTCGTTTCAGAAACAGCGTGGGTTCAATGAAAGGGTTCCAAATCCGTGCTCTGTCTCCCAGTTGTGCAAAAAAACTCGCGGACCTTCTCGCTACAGACACGGTAGTAAACCTAAACACGGTTTGGATCACCCCGACGGTACAACAACCCAACTATGTGTTACCAGGCACAAATACGCGCTGGAATACGACCAGATCACGGAGGCCTTTGAACTTATTGTCTTTAAAGACACCGAAAGTGTTCCAATAGTAATTATTTTCCATGCATGCGGAAAGATATTTTGATGAAATCGTGTTATTGAAATGGTAATAATATCACGGAAGCTGTTTTAATTATAGATTTGATCAACACTAAGGGAATTATTAAGTTTACATTGTTTTTAAACATACGGATATATTGTGAGTTCAGACAAAACCAGCCTAGTATTTTCGCGTGAATTTTGTTTTTCCATTGTGATAATATTTACAGATACTTGCTACGTGACTGATCAAATGTAACATGAATATCACATTTGATCTTGTATTGTCAATTTCATTAATAGGATGGTTCAATGTTTATCAAAACCTATAGGTCATTAATCATAATGTTACATTTTATTTCTTTGCACTTTGCTGTAAAATATCATTTAGAACTACATGAGGAATATTTATGTTTGTATCTTTTACCAATATGTATCGAATAATTTAATAAATTTACTCAGATTTTGACAATTCAATATTCAAAAATGCATTTTTAAATAAAAACACCAGGAAAAGTTAAGTAAATTGTTAAAAGATATTATTTCATTTCGTTGGAGTTATGCGTATGTATAGAATATGCAGCATTCTTATCAGTGCTAAGTGTTTTCTCACACTGACAAATGAAGACAAGTTTTATCATATCATACTAAAATAGAACGGTCGGAACAAACTTAACATAAGCACATCGGTTGAAGATAGAAAACATACGAAGGTAGCTGATTGAATTTTTTCAACTGATACAATTTGTCATCTCTACTGGATTTTTGATCCGATAGTGGTTTGTAAACTTCCGTTTTGGAGTTTTAACAACAGTGATGAGTAAAACTGTTATGTGTTGACAAGGTAAGTCATATGTTATTCGACTTGAATAAAGTGTTGCAATATATACATTGTTTTAGTGTGATTCTATCAAAAGAAATTGATTTAAGAATATACCTTAAAATTGGTCGAAAAATCGATAATCATCAACGATGTAGTTCATATTTCACAAGATGTATGAAAATAATTACACATGCAAATTGTGTACGTATTTAACGTTTAGTGCTCGCATCCTAGAAAAAAAAAGTGAACAAACGGTTTATCAGAAAATGCACCAGTATACCTGTAATTAAGATATAAAAAATATTTCTAGTTATAAAAGTAAGATGAACGCGAGACATTCACATGTCATTACACTTATGGATAAAGATAAGCAGGATGAATGGTAAAATCGCATTTCAAAATGAATACGTATTATAAACGTTTTCATATTAGAATTCTTCACAAAACCAAATTCTTTTCTTATATATAAAGATACTGTGCATTCATGACTGATATAAATCTCCATGGAAAGTTAACCAAAAATGTGGGGAATTAGAAGTAACAAAGGGAAAATTTGACTATTATGAACCAAATCATTACGACAAATTCACCTGGAAATCAAGCATATTGCTAAATAAGTTCTTCGGGATAAATATACAAAACGACAACAGTTTACACTGAAATTGACACAATTATACAATTTACGCATGTTTTCTAAAGTCATGTCGGTTTTACATATTTAACTAGAAAAACTATCTAAGTGAAGTTCAGTAATGTTAATACTATGAATTTAATATAATGATAGATATACTTTACCAATACGTAAAATATTATAAAGTCCTAGTAATTCCAGGCGAAAATAACATTCTTTCAAAAGCACAAACACCATTATTCCAATGCGACCTGCTCAATACTAAAGGACGGAAATACGTTCTTGGCGACTTAGGTGAACTGGCACTGAGGTAGGTAGGTAGGTTTACCAGTGTTTACCATTTATGACTTTTATATTGTGTTCAAATTTAAACTGTTTTTTATTCATATTTGAGAAAGAACAAAAATCAATTTTACGTAAAAATGAAAAGATGGAGGATTCAATAGCGTGACACCAGTGTAAATCAATAGGTGGTTTCAAGTTACACTTCACAAAAGAGCGTTTAATGTCGGGCTGACACGACTACCAGCTTTTGTAAAATGCAAATAATTTCTTTGAAGTGTGAAAGAAAAATGTCTTATATGAGTAGGGCAAGTCGTAACAACACACGTTGTAAGTGATTAAGATTTATGTGTGGAAAATTATTTACATTGGATCAATATGCATATGTATAGATAGAAAAACATACTATTCCAACAGTCGAATTGTCATTCGCTATATTATAATTAACATTCAATGATACGATAGGACAAGAAATTGTAGTACTTCCTTCAGCATAAACAAAAATGATGAAAATAATTACCAGCATTTTTTTTTTTTTTTTTTTTTCCAAGGGCATATCAATATTACACCAGTAACTTCCTATTTACCTAATATCAAACCGAAAGATAACACATTGGAAATATGTACCTTGGTTTCCTACTTATAACACTGCATGTCATAATTTATTAAATATATCATTTTTAATTTGAGAATAAAACAATATTCAGGCACACTTTTACACTGAATACATTGATACACTGCAATTACATTGAATATGCTTATTCTCGACATGAAAACTTTAGTTGGAACATTGGATAATGTTCAAAATTAAACTTTTAAACTTTTATAAGATATTTTCCAGTTTGTTCCTATGCCGACGAGATTTCCATATCGGCGTGAGATAAAGTAAATTTTACAGTATATCGATATATTTTTATTTCATTACACGTTTTCCTTTTTGAAATGTGTATTAACGTAAGACAGGTATAGCTAGTAATTCTTTTTTTAATCTAGTGATTTACTACGCTTGTGAGAAAACCCGTGTAGAAACTTAGAATAAAGGAAGAATCTCAGTAGTAATTGTTGTCAAATACATAGACATTAATAATAGAAATATGAGATAAAATCTAAAATAAGCAAAAATGTACAACTTAAGTTCTTATAAATAACTGGGAAAAACCTATTTTTTTTTTTTTTTTTTGAATTTCCAAATTTTTAGTGGAACATTTAGATATTCCTGAATTGAAACCAATACCAATAGGATAAGACAAATAATTTCTGTGAGAGGGGAAAGAGAAGCCTGAAGCCTTGTAAAGTCAACAAAATGGTTTCAAAGGAGTGGTGGAAAAACAATTAGCAACGTCAAAAATTAAAAATTAACTATGGTGGTTTATGTGTCAAATCGCCATACATCAACACCAGAACTCTTTCTCATTTCTTATAGTTTTTACATCAAATGGTTGCTTCAACATTAAACTGTTGCAGAAATGGTTAAATATCATATGTAGCTATTTATTGTTTCTAGACATTACTTCATCGTTATTAGGAGAAACGGTATAATATTTTTTGTCTTAACTGAATTACCCCTGAAGACACATTTGAACCCTTCCAATTCAAAGGTTGGAATAGTTTTTAAAGAAATTTTAGGGGTGAGTGAATTAGTTTATATCCATTGGTCAGGTTTTATATCATCAACTTATCAGTATTACCCCTTAATAAAAACAATAGTTAAATAACATGGTTAAGTGAAAATTTGGAAGAGGGAGCAGGTTATTTGTAATTTCAAAATCATAATCCAAAATCAAAACCGATTAAACCAGGGGCAAAATATGAACAAAGGCAAGATTTACATGGAGACCCTTGTAAAAGTACAAGAGAATAGGACCAGGTGTTCCGGAAGAGTAAGCGTCTTCTGCTTCATCGACGACACCCGCCATGTAAATCTTTGTCACATCCAAGTAAACGTCATGTTCTCAAAATGAGAACCGAGTATCATTGTCAATCACAACAAGTAAACACACGAATGAGCATACTCAAAAACGTCCATCTACGATCATAATTTATCACTTAAAGATACAGAATATTTCTCAATGAGACAAAGATGGCAACCATAAAACTTGCCCATAGTTCTGATCAACCTGCATCTCTCGAAGCCTTGTGTTGTAAGTTTGTTTGTCAGCAGTCGACATCGATCACGAAAATCCCGATATTTAGAACAATTACAAACGATTAGGTTTAGACACATGTATTTACGGATTTTATAAAAAAAAAACACACACACGATAAACAACACAAATTTAAATCGGAATAGTTTTGCAAATGACCTATAAATATTCCATATATTATTACTATGATAAAATTATTTTCGTTGGCTATTCCTGTGGTACAGCAAAACAGATATTTTATTCGAAGAAAATATGATATCCCTAACAACACACATACGAACATTTTTTTTTTACAATTTAAATTGTCTTCATTTTTTGTACTTAAACATTGAAATTAAGTGTTATTGTTTCGGGCAAAGTTATAAGAATCAACAAAAATATCAATTCTTTCTATAGATCCGTCAGAAACTTACATTCAAATAGATATGTACACTTTAGCTCAACTTCAGTGGCTTCTATTACAGATTTTATTGAAGAAATAAACCGACATAACTCAGCCTTTTAAGGCCATGCAGCCATTGGCCGAACAAGAATTCCTGAGAGGGTTAGGAAATAGTAGAGGCCATTCATACCGCTGGTCGTATTAGCTTGGGGGAATGAGTGTTTGCTGAATAACCATAAAGAGACCAGGAATTGCATCTTAAACATATTCATAACTGATAATGTCGGCAATGGCGAGCGAAGATCAACTGAGGTGTGATACGGGGACATACTGGTGTAACATAGCACCCACAGGACAACCATTGTACGCAAGGAAAATGGATTTCCGTCTATTTAACGTAGAATCCCATTGTAGAAACTGCCACATATCAATATGCGATACACATGGAAATGCTCACTTGAACATCAATAATATGTTTTCTAAACTATTTATTTTTTTAGATACCACTGACACTAATGGTAAATCCGGTTCATTGTTGGTCTTTTTGTTTTTTCTTGATTTGATTGCTTGCTTGTTTGCTTTAAAAATTGTATTGATAAAAAAGTAACGAATACATTAAACAACACAAAAATCACATCGAGGTTAAAGTAACCTCGTTCTTGGCAATCGTAATACATATTTCTCAAAAATTCTGTACTGATGAGCATATAAATATGACCTTTTTACTTATTATTACCATTATATTATAAATATATATATTGTATATATCAAATAATAACCTCAAAGTTAAACAGTTATTTTAACAAAAATATGAAATAAGTGTGAAACGCTTAGATAAAATTCCATTTGAAATGAAATAAAAGCAGCTGGCACAGCGAAATCGTTTTTAAATATCTTTTCAAATATTGGCCTTGGCCTATGGCGTTTTAGATTTTCTTGATTTTATGTCATGACGTTACCGGTGATCAAATGTACATAAAAACCTAATTCTCTCATAAATGATCCATCTTTTATTTTAACCCAACTTAATTTCTATTTTATGTCTCTCAAATGGTGTGAAATAAAAAGTAAAGATTTCTCGAGGTTTCCCTATAAGGGAAATACGTGTTCTCTCATCATAAGAGACGTAATGCAATGAAACATAATATAAGGCTACATTACATACGTAAAGTTATAATGTCTCTCATTATAATTGAATTTGTCCCTTACAAGCTAGACAATTTCGTCACTTCAACAAACACAAATATCTCGGAGTGTAAGATTATCTAGGACAAGCACAATCGAAGGTCCAGTTCATTTCAGCGTCGACGGAAAACGCAGAAATCTAGCAACATTGTCAGATAGGGAATTTTCCAATTGCCGTAAATAAAAATCCTGAAGATAAAATAAAAAAAAATAAATAAAAACAACATTTAACCCTTTTACAATTTTCCATTTCCACAAAAACATTACCCTCTATACAATTATTTTAATCATCGAATTCTCTGACTTTGTGTTATCCTAATGTAGCTTTATTTTAGCATTGTCTGTGTTGATCTCAAACCAGATACTACATTTTTTTTCGGTTAATGCTCTCTGGTTTATGAGGAGATTTCTCTTAACTTAAAACGTTTCTTTTCGTTCAAACATGTTCTGATATACTTAATTTATTCGCCAAATTATTTGCATATATATTTTTGAAAGATTTCGCACATTATAATAAAAAATATTGTTTAATAAGGTATTAGTAGTTAAGCGTGGGATGGTTTTTACGACTTCTACTAAGAAATACCTTTTTGCGAACCGCTACTTGAGGTCAGAAGTCGCCCGAGGGAATCGCAATATATCTCATAGTGACAGAATTGAAATCAATCCCGAACTCCTTTCGGGATAGATCCGGAAGGGATTGACGAGACTGACAAAGATGTATATTAGCCAACTCTCCAAGAGGTCATATTTCAGTACCGTACGATACGGTTACGGAGGTAAATCGGACAGAAATCAAGAAATCATGTCAAAATACATCCCTGGACTCCACCGAAACGGGAATAAGTCCAGCATTTGTTTAAATGTAAGTGTGATATATGAATGTCAATTGTTTTATACATCTTTCTTTTGTCAACTACATATCAGAAGCTTAGAAAGAAGCCTAACTGGACATATCTGTTATCAGGACGGTGTGAATAACAGCAGCCTTGAAAAGTTCTCCAATTCAGAAGATATATGTGAAACATCTTCCGCACGTGGCATGGCATATGAATATGGTGTACCCTAGCAACTGAAAGTTTCCTAAGGTATTTAAAGCAGGATACTAATTGGCTTATCAAATTAATGTTTCGATTGGTTGATTGATATACAATTACCTATCACCAAATGTGCTCAAAACATCACGTGACAAAGCCTCGTGTCCTAAAAAAGAATGAATAAGCAAGGAATCCTAGATTATTTACGTTTTGGGAAAGAAAGGTTCTAACAATTTCCAACAAATCCATAAGTAAATTGGAAAGGTACTTAACTCTTTCTGGGTCTAATTTAACTAATGCGTTCTTATTTAGTGAAGTATGTTTTCTCGCAAAATGCTTATATCAATGTTATTCGAAAATATTGATATTTGCATCTTCAAATTACGCTAGGGCCTGCTAATGACAATACACTTGAAAATGAAAATAACTTTCAGAACTTAAGAGTAAGAAACACACAAGTATGTATACGTTAAATATTTATATATTTGTAAAGATCACGTAACACACACATACGCTGCACCTCTTAAATTTAGTAATAGATACAGTATGCCGAAACAATGATTTAAACTAAAATAAATAAAGCATATTTATTTGGATGGAATATGGATTTTATCATCTTTTGGTTTCATTGCAGTAAAACAGTATGTTTCAACAGAGTATCGTTGAATTCGTAATTAATCTTATTGTCAGATGTGTATAAAGTATGTTTTAAGTGGAGACGTCGGTGATTAGTTCTTCATCTACAAAAGAAGTAATATGTATTGTGGTGCAGTCTGCAATTAGGCTAATAAAAGCTAGTGCTAATTTCAATTGGGGGCCATTACAGATGCCCCCCCCCCCCCCCCCCCCCCCGCCAAAAAAAAAACAATAGCAGGAATTGAGGGCTGTTTGGTTGAATCACGAGAACCGAGTTCTGGTACTTTTCGTAGAGCGATATATACACACATTCCAAATTTCATTCAAATTGGATGATGTTTGCATTTTCGTCAATCAGAGGCCAGGAAATGCTATTTTGTTAAATGGTAAAACACAATTTACTGACAGTGTTCAAAATGTCACAATACACCTACATACTAAAATTGAGTGTAACCAGACAATGCCTCAATTTCGACCAATAAGTGGCCCTGAAATAGTGGTAATTTTATTAAACCATGAAACCAAGTTGCGGTATTGTTCGTGGAATCATCATACACCTACATACTCAATGTCATTAAAAATAAATTATTTAACTTTTGACCTATCAGAGGCAGGAAATGACAGCCATTTTGTTGAATCATGAAATCTAAGTTACAATACCAATCACTGTTTCGTACTACACATACAAAACAAAATTCATCGAAATATGAAAATATCCATGTGGAGTTTCATTGGAATCCAACTTATAGTTACTGAGAACTAATAAAGTACCAGGAAATGGAGCCTTTTTCTTGATTCAGGAAACCCAAGTTGCGGTGTTTAAAGACTTATCATACAACTTCATCTCAAAATTTATCAAACTAGTACAATATTTGAATTGACCAATCAAAGGTCAGGAAATGTCGTCGATGTTGTTGACTCGCAAAACCCTCGTTACTTTGTCCAATATTGCATAACACGCGAGATCGGAAAATATATTTATCGGCCAAACAGAAGCCAGGATATGGCGTTCATTTTGTACAATCGCAAAACCCAAGTTACGGTTCCATTCGTTTAGTTATAATACGCTTACATATTAAATTTGAGCGAAATCAGATAACATATCAGAATTCTGTGTATAACAGCCACTTAAAAAGAAGAATAACAACAACAAGAACAAGTATTAAGATCAGTATTCTATATTTCATGAAATATCAAGGAATACCAGTTTAGCGACAACGTTTTAATCAATTGTTTCTGGTATCGCTCGAAAATCGTACATCAAGTATATCTATCCTGGATATTTTGAGAAAATAAAGTATTAAATTACATGACACAATCCAATTGTATTTTTCCTTTATCGGAGCCTAGCGTTTTCACAGCAAAAGAGTTACATGAAAACAGGTGCATAACGAAACAATACCGGAAAGGCAAATGTATAGCATTAGATAGGAATGGGACAGTGGGAACAATAGAATAAGAACAATAATCTTAACTGACACAGATCAATCTCGCCCTTTTAAGTCCCCCTTCCCCCCACACTTCTTAGACAGAAAAAGAAAAAGACATATGTTTGCCAACATTGAGAAATATCAGCTTTATATAACAATGGGTTTTTTTCGGAAAAGGGGGGATTATTTCCTTTTTATTAGATTTCAAAAACTACCTTGAATAAATCCAAAAAAATTGTTAGCTTTGCCTGGTATATTGATATCCAACAATAATACTCAGCTTTATATAAAACAGCCACTTCCTTGCTAAAGGATTATTTTTAATCATATGAATATTTGATCCTTCTTTATTTTTGTTTTTCTAACCAAAACCGTTTATATAAGACGATGTAAGATGGATTCTCCTTGAACACGTTAGTAAGTATAACTTCAATCTTATAAAGGTACAGAGTTTCCCTGGTATTACATTATTTCAATGCCAACCTATTCCCAGTCGAATCGGGATTACGTCGACGACAATCCAAGTTTAATTTCTGAAGGAGAAAGTGAGGGATAAATTTTGCACCAATAACGGTTCAGGGCTGACCCGGAATCTCCTCATTAAAGTATGGCAATATAAAATGCTGATTCCTTTGTAAATAAAATTACAAAACCCTCATTGTCACTATCTTAACTTAAAAATGCGACTGTTACTTTAATCCTTCCCATGGCGACACTCATCCGCCGTCTTGTTCTCATTAGTACAATTCCGTGCGTAATAATGGTACCCAAGAGTCTATTTGGAAAAAGATTCAAAAATTGAAAAAAATAACCATGAAAAAAAATGAAGTCAGAAAAAAACTACCAGACGTGTGTTCCCAGAGAATTATTACAATACTTATACTTAGGCAGTTACAAATTTCTCATTTCAAGGTTTCTGGAGGTTTCTGAGTACATGAGAACAGGAAATTATATAGTGTCTTTGGATCTTTGGAATATAACTGAACGAATATATATCTCAAGAGGAAAGTGAACATAATAAAAAGGCGCTGGAACAGTTAAAAAAACACCATTTAGTTTTTAACACGTGTGACCTTTTACGCAACCGTTTCGATTGACTTTTGACTGGAAAGGTAAATCGCAAGGATTGTAAAAAGATAAGTTTCAGTTTTGACAGAAAAATATAATTATGGCGTCTACATCCAAATATCAATTCGCGATTACTTCGTTAAAATCAGAACAATTATCTTCAGCAATCTAGCAATCATTGTATGCGGAAGGTGAGATATACATGAAACTGGCGGCATGAAACTTCGTTCAATATATACATTTGAAACTATAGTTTTATTGTCTGATTATTTGTTTTATGTCTGAAAATTAAAAAAAAAAATGCTAATAATGTAAATTAATGAAATATGATATCAGTGCTATTTTTAAAAACAAAATTTAACATCGATAAGTGAACAAAGTTTGCATCATTATTTTACACCTTTTGTGATCATTGCGAACAAACATCAATAAAATTATTTCATTCGATATTTACCTGGCTATTTAATTGAAAAAGTTAAGCCATAACTTTTCAAAAAAATACTTAAATTAGCGGATTTTTGTTTTCGGGTTTTAGCCTTTTCTTATATAGGATTAAAAAGTTTTTTCTTAGAGTGAGAGTAAAGTATTTGAAATCACTCTCTGTGTATTTTCCCCTGTTAGCACTGTTGATTCATCAATCTAGTTAGACTATAACTCTGGTCTGCAAAGCACGTCCAGGAAACACGCCATTCATATTAAGAAATAACGTTTTTAATACAGAGACAACAAATTAAGAAAAAAAATGAAAAAGTTTATAATTTCTTAAGTATTTGTTTTAATTTCCAATATGTCTCGGTACAAATATAAGAAATACCTAAGCGTCGACAAAACCCATAATCAGAACTCACAATCGATCCAACTAGGGGCAAAATATGAACAAATGAATGATTTACATGAATACCCCTGTAAAAGTAAAAGAGAATAAGACCAAGTGTTCCGGAAAAGTAAGCGTTTTCTGCTTCATCGAATACATCCACCCTGAACCAAGTAAACACTAAATCCTCAAAGCGAGAATCGAGTCATCATTCTCAATCACAACACGTAAGCACACTAATGAGCATACTCAAAAACATCCACCCTCATATCACACAAAGATACAAAAAATATCTCAATTAGACAAAGATGGCTACCAAAAAACTCATCAACGTGTTATCCGATTGTTGTACAGAGTAGAACCGGATGTTTATGAAATGTTACCCATTACTCTCACTAGTATAGTTAAAGTGACCCTTAACACTATCTTGTTTAAAGGCATGATGTATGTTTATAAGTCTCAGTAGTTTTCAATCAATTATTCTCAATTCTAAGTTCAAAGCGAATCCCCTTATCAGCTGGTAACAACAAACATATATGCTAATGAGTATATAAATGTTTTTCCTTGGATGTCTTTAGATTTCCTATATTTTTTTCCAACTAGCTTGCTCATGATACGAAGATAATGAACAGTTTTATACGAATCACAGTATTGTCCATTCGCAGTCTTTTTAATTAAAATCTCAAGTGAATGTATGAGCATCTAAACTACGTAAATTAGAAAAAGGAGGAAAGAGATCTCAGCACAGTGACAGTTTAATTGAATACAGTATATTCTTATTTAAGCATACACATTTGCAAATAGCAACAATTGATCACTAGCTATACATTTAGAAGGCAGGAAGGCAATGCAATTCTTTATTCAACGTTTATTTTCAGAATTGAATGGCACGGTACCATGCTCTTTAACCAATGCTTAATCTTGAACAAGATTAAAACAAATAACAGTTTTTGTTGAAAAGTTAATCAAGAGCATATCGTATTCAAAACCCAAGCCCGCTGACAGTACGTAAACCTGCGCTCTGATTTTCCCTAGTATAGGAAACAAACACATAAATAAGCTGGCAAAAAATCGGTACCGTCTTCTAAGCGTTCTGATTCGAGTGAATGTCGTTTCTTTGGAAATATTTTAGGTCATACCGCTTAAAATTAACGCGGGTGAAGTGAAAAATTTGCCGAGATTGGTGTGCGGGGGGCTATCAGAAAGACGTCAATTTCAGGGGGGAATTACCTTGATTTGATTATGTGAAGTGGTTTATCCTCCGCACATGCTGTTCGTATTAGATCTATACCTGTTTGCTTCCGTTAATTCAATGAAGGCATCGTTTTCACTCCGCTGGCAGAAGTCGCAGCAATTAGCTCTCCCTGAGGAAGTTCGTCGCAATCTTAGCAGGGAAAATTACGTCTAATAATACAAGATATTGTTCTTTAATGGTCCGACAATGTTATATTGCCAAATGTTAGAATGTGGGAAAACGCTAGATCGTTGTAGGGTGTCGATGGGGCTGAGTGTGTACACGTCATAGGCTTCCCGCCTGTCGAGAGCTTCGCGGTTTAATCATTCGATGGAATGTCTTGCCTGATGATGATGATGACGATCACAATGTGTATTGTTTTCGCTCCTCATACATCAAGTATTTGCGCCAAACGTGCAAATGGCTGCCATGTTTTCTACCGGCTCCATTCGTAAGATGTTGTTTTGGTAAATTCCCTGACGACATGGCTAATACCCTGTTCCCTTTTAGAAGTCCCTTGTACATTAACTCCATGTCCGATTATAGCTTTATCATCTATCTTGGCTCTACCTCGGCAAACGTGTGTCGACTTTAAAGATCGTTTTCTTTCAAACAGCTTCCCAAAGGAGCATTCATTATTCAACACGTCACCTTCCGGAATTCATTTTTCATGACATCTAAGCAAGACATTACAGATCTGGTGTCAACTTCAGGCCAAATGAAGAAAGTTAGAGACGTATAACAATATTGAGATTCATACGAACTTCCTGAAATATGATTTATTCAGTATTATAATAAAGATATTTGATAGAGGGTGAAACGCGTCACCAACAAACGGAGATCATTCTTCATGGGTTTAACTAGTATTCACGAGGTTAATATCTCTGGAGTGGAGACTGGACTTACCAAAAGATAATTCATGTTTACTTTAAATATAGAATTTGCTTAAGAGGTATTATAAGTATTATATTGTAAGATGTTTAACAAGCATTAATTGAAGAATTGTCATCAAAATGTTTGTGTTTATATCAATTCATACAAATTCTTTAGAATAGCAAGGTTGAACACCAATTATTACATAATGTATTTAATAATATTACTCAACAGAATTATGTGTTTTTCTGCATAATTATGACAAATTGTAATAAATATCCAAGACCTTCTTTTGTATTTTTTTCAGCACAAGCATCTTCATTTTCTCCCTTGTCGTCAAAAATGAAATATTAATCTCATATGCAAATGATATAGATAAAAGCTGTTTTGCATTGTGTACCTATAATACTGTTACACACTGTAGCATTTGAGCTTTGTTGAATATGTTCGCGTGTGGATATATTCGCGGACATTTCATACCAGCGAGATAAGCGAAAATTTCCACACCGCGAAAAGTTACACTTTTACAGTACTGCAAAAGTACTTTATTTGGCGCAATCAAATTCTAGCGCATTGCAACATTTTAGCATATAAGCGCAATGCTAAATTCGCGTATCTGTGAAAATCGCTATATATAAAACATATAAAAATTCCAATTAGCGCAATCATACTTTAGCGCAAAACTTTCAACGCGAAAGGCACTCTTTAGTTGTCGTTTTAGACAAGCATGGCTGTGTTATCGATGTATATATTTTTTTTGCTTTTTTTCATTCCAGCTCGTATTTAAAAACGATTATAAAATGGTCAATCTGTTTTTGAAAAATCAAGAATAACAAATTCTTTTACTAAAAGTTCGTTTCTAGACTACAATAATGTCAAATCATACATTCTGTGATACATGCTTATAATTTGATGCATCACCAAGAAGGAATATAGTGACACTTCACCAATGATAGACACAATTCAAATGTAGGAGTGGAAACGTAAACGGATATGTTATAAAAGCCATTAACGATAGTTACGTGATCCGGAATAATTATCCCACTTCCATGGGATATTTCATAATTAGATTATCTGACAATGTATATAACAGGATCGATATAATTGCTATTGATCTAGGGGAAAGTTTAATGTATGTTAATCAGACCATAACCGTAATTGATTTAAGTCGGACATATGGTGAAATTTGACCTCTTAGACAGACGGTGTGTCCATTTCACACGAGCACACAATGAAACACGTCCTACTGGTAATATCGCGGATCACGAGTTCGTGAAGGATGCCCAGAATGCCAGGGTAAATATTGAGGAAAAGCAGAGACATATTCAAATTTAACTAGAAGGATTTTATAAAATTTGTAAAATGGTGTCATTATCTGATGGATATGCACGTTTGTCAGCTATAGCAATGTGTGTTATAGGATTGTAACAACATTTGCAAAAATATTCATTATTTATATTCACATTTTGAAAGAAAGAGTTTCAAAAATTATGTTATCAGCCTGTAACGTAAAAAAATGGCGTCGCCGTTTATAACGTCGCTTTTGATTGGCTGATGCAGCAGCGTATTAATTTATAAGAGAAAAGAGTCCCTCAATAAAATGAATTTTCGCAGGGTATAGATTAAGTTATAAGGATTAACTCGAATCTATTTTTATGTTATGGGGTTATAACGCAAAAATGTGTACTCTAATCATAAACCGCTTCATTACAGCGTCATCCGTAATATGGAGACTGCTGATGCCGGGACCCGTAAAGATTTTAAAACAATTCACTTTGACTGAGTAATAAAACGAATGTTTGTATTACACCTCGGCTTACAATCAGAGTTAATTGCTACATTTCATAAGAAACTACTGTCCATGTTTCTTGTGAAAAATGTGATCAACCAAATGAACAATATTTTACGAATGTATAACACTGCTATTATTACTATTGAAATGATTTGGAGTTATATGATGGGTAGTTCATACGCCATACCTGCAACACAAGGGCCAACTTATATAGATTAATTAATTATGATGCATGGTCTATACATTTTAACTGTATTTATTCTATTAGAGAATTATCTTAGATTTTAGATTTAATCTCAAATCATTGTATTATCAGTATTTAATATAAAGACTACCGATACAAATTCCACACATCATATATGAAAATATCCTCTAATCCCAATCCCCGTTAACAGGCTCAATAACAACTAGTTGGTAGATGATGTTTAAGTGTTTTGATATGTTTTTTATCGCTTGTATATGAAATCGAAATTGTACCACATTTGCCGTCTCTCGTTGGCGGCCATTTTGTTTTATCAGCCAACAGACTTCACAATGGTTTTTCAATTCACATTTTCTATTGTTTTGTATAAATCATAATGATTTGAATTGTACGTCAAAGGCATTTGACCCCTTCGCCTTTCCAATTAAGTGTTGATTTATTACTATATGGTGATGTATTCTTAAAGTATGACCAAAACATAAACATTTTTTATGCTACGCAAAATTATATCAGATCATCGAGAATATTTACAAGCAGTTAGAATCCAACCACCTTCCAATAGCACGTATACAAAAGTACCCTTCCAACCGGGTTAAACTTTATCAGCGTCTCTCTCTACCTTACAACATGTTCTATCCTTCTTTCAAAACAGTTACTTGTGTACACATTGAAACCATCACTGCAAAGTTATATGTGTAGTTTTAATTAAGCTAGTTATGTACAGAAAGATGAGAAGGACTATGTATAAGGTCAATAGTACTTGTTATGTTAGATGAGAAGGACTATGTATAAGTACAATAGTACTTGTTATGTTAGATGAGAAGGACTATGTATAAATACAATTGTACTTGTTTCCTAATTATCAGAATAGTATTTTATTTTGTAATTTGTATATATCACTTGTCATGAATAAATATGGTTTAAACTAATGGTGTTCCCCAACAATCCAAATGTACCAATTCTCATCAACATAGAACAATATCTTCAATCAATCGAAAGCCATGTACATGTACTAATTTACTGTTACCCTTGGCACTCTAAATGACAGAAGACATGTAAACAAGCACACTATTGCTAAGTATTGCATGCATTGCTAAAGTAATTTGTCCCCCCCCCCCCCCCCGAAAGCTAATAAATTGTAGTGATTTATAAAAAACCGAAAGTACTGGAAATAAATAAGAGAATACCAAACAAAATCATAATCCAAATTCAAAATCGATTAAACCAGGGGCGAAATATGAACAAAGGAAAGATTAACATGGAGACTGAAAGTACTGAAAGAGGCGTTACTCGGGTGTTTTGATAAGGTAAAAGAAATTATTAATAAAACTAAAACAGAATGCCGAAGCTAAAAAGCTAGCACCCACCACTCATTCGCCTCAATTACAGAAGACATGTAATATTTTCTTTCAGAACTCAATGCCTTCATTTCAGTCGACAGGTATATTGTTTATCACGAGCGGCATATACGGTATGTAAGTAAAGACAAAATTAACATGATGCAAACCATTATATCCAGTTCCGAACTAGTCAGGTTTTCCTCTTACACAAACAGGAAGTTTAAAAATAAATCTGTTTCAGTCTTAAAGTTTTGCCCCGATTTAAGTAAGTTTTACTGTATATTATACACTATTTGATAAAAAAAATATCTAATAACGTATGTATATATATGTATAAAACACATCTACAAATAAGATCATTTATAACCATTCATCTCACTCTCGATATGCACCTTTTAGCCAATAGCATCACTGACGTCATCTTTAAGGATACAAGGTAGTAGACTCTGCTGGTGGATGTTTTAAGTCCCCGAGGTTTGCTTGAACTTCCATAGCCAAAGCTAAATAATTTGAGTAATGGCACGCTTCCTAGCATTGTTTGTTCATAATACGAATTTAAATTATACTTATTCAATATTTTTCTAAATTCATAAATTAAAGAGGTTTTACGCACTGGAGCTTTCTGCTGCTACATTGATTTAGAAAATCTGATTCCAACTTTTTGACCCCTAGCATCACTGACGATTCCTACAAGGACGAAACCGATGAATGGTGCAGTTTACTTCATATTTTAGGGTATAATGGATGTAGCATATGTGTGTGCTATGTCATCTTTCCAAAAGACAAATAACAAATATACCAATCAAAAACAGATAAAAACAATAAAAGCATTTTCACAGCAACATACGCTACTAAACCTATGGTATTAAAAAAGTACTTTAGATTTACACATGGCATACTATATTTGATAACTTTATATTGGAAACGATATGAACAACTTTTGAGACCAAAATACGGTCGTAAGCGTGATGAATAGTTCAATGAATAAAAACACCAACCATTAGCCGAATATTCTAGTTTTCAAAATGACTGGAGATCGTATATGAAAATTAATATCTAATGTGTTAATATATCTGTAAATTTGGAGATTATATGTCAAACTGACAAAAATGATATCTAATGTAGTAGTATATTAGTATTACATATCAAATTGACAAATACTGATATCAGTTTAATTCTTAGTCATCATATTCAAAAGCGAAAATATTTAGTCTGTTTGTTTGGAAACATATATGCCAATGTTAGATAATTGTATGCATGATTTTATAGACAAATTTGTGATGAGGGATGACTTATCATGTAGAAATAGACGCTCTTGTACTGATCCCATCCCCTTGTGAACCTAGATAAGAAAACAATATTTAACGGTCGAAACGAATAGATCAAAAAGAAATACTTGAGCTTAGAATGTGTTAGGAATACGCGTACGAAGACGTCGTACCCAGACGCTGAGGGACCCGACAAGGGGGTATGGGAACGGTCAAGAAATTAGCTTAAATTTGGTCTCGACACAACGCTGTCCGCATTAACGATGCAAACACTATTATACTGTAAATATGGAGATTTAAACGAAGACGATTCCGGGAAATTCCGTTTAAAGTGAAGGGTGGACAATGCTAACAAGGTGGCCACAGACTGACTGGAGAGACGGAAATGGAGTTAATTAACCGAGCGTTTTGTTTTTCTTTTTATGACTCTCCTGGGGTCGGCTTTATGGTAATTGTCTTGACCATTCCGACGCATGTTACTTAGTAGCACGTCGACGGCCGTTATACGAGTTGTGTGTTCAGTGGCCATTTGCAGTTCAAATGAGGACTTTTGCAAATCGATTTAGTTATGAAGATATATGATGGAAATGGGGAAATAAATAATATTTTATGGGAAGGGCATCCAAGCCAGCATAAAAAAAAGAATACAAATAGCTATCCAACTGGAAGCAGGCGATTTGGAGCGAGTTTTGCTATGGTTTCTTAATGTCTGTCTCTCGTCTTGGCATGAACGTGTTCAGGACGTATCGAAGACAAAAGACCAACAGTTTTGTATTTAACTTTATTTCTAAAGCAATTTTAAATGCTCATAAGCTGACTAATTAATCACTTTTTTCAGTTTTCGGTTCAGCTAGGGAGATTCTTGAGTGGGTCTCCGGCTCAGTGTTTTACGATTAAGTTTTCTTTACCGAAATAAAGTTTTTCTGAAATGTGCATTCCGTCATTATCACAGGCTTCCTTTCAGTCATTGAACACAAAAAGTCCAGAGCTGTATTAAAATGGGGTTATAATGCATCAACTTTTGTAAATTTCAAATATAAACCTCTCTACTAGTGGAAAATAGCAATGTCGGTTCAACCTTTCTAAACGGATAAACAAATAGCTTTCTTTTTAACACAATTTAGCAAAAATAGTGACTTTGTCACAGAAATGGCTGCCCACAAAATTGACAAAAGTCACAATTGGTTAAAAACGTATTGTAAAACGTCCCATATTTCCAAACAATGCGTACTGAGATCTCTGTGGAAATCATGTACAGAATATTACCACAATAAGAGGGGGAAAGAGTGACAAAGGTTACATTGTGACATTGTCTGGTTTGAGAAATATTCTGTATATTTAAGTGATATGAAGATGGACGTTTTTGAGTATGCTCATTAGTGTGTTTACTTGTTGTGATTGACAATGATACTCGGTTCTCATTTTGAGAACTTGATGTTTACTTGGATGTGACAAAGATTTACATGGCGGGTGTCGTCGATGAAGCAGAAGACGCTTACTCTTCCGGAACACCTGGTCTTATTCTCTTGTACTTTTACAAGGGTCTCCATATAAATCTTTCCTTTGTTCAAATATTGCCCCTGTTTTAATCGATTTTGAGTTTGGATTATGATTATGTTGACGCTTCGGTTTTCTCTTATTTTATTTCATATTTCTGTGTAAACATTTATGTTCGTGGGGTTTTTATTTTCGCTGATTTCTTGCTTATTCACGAACTGATAGGTCATCGAAGTATCTGACAAACAACAATTCTCCGTTCAAGTGAATACTCGTCATCCACAAATTCATGTACCCACGAAACTGTGTTTAAAAGAATAAGCAGTTTGCGATACAAAATGAAAACTAAAAACAAGTCGATCTTTCTTGACCCCAATGTTCGAACAACACTCAATGACTTACATGACAAGTATGTGGTTGTGTCTGCAGACATCTAATAATCTGATCCTAGTTTGCAAACGCTATTACATTCATTGTTTGCAAAAAGAACTGGACCTGCTTGATAACCAAGGTAACCCTACTTACGCATTAACCGGTTTTTCGAAAGATGAAATACTTTCAAATCATATATCAGTATTGCAATCATTCAATATACCCGTAATGATAAAGACGCTGACTTACATCGGCTATATTGGATACCGAAACTACACAAGGATCCTAATAAACAACGTTTTATCGCTGGCTCGTCTTTTGCTCAATCAAGCCATTATCAAAATGTCTTACTACCATTCTAAGTACCGTTAAATCAGGGCTTCAGTCTTATTGTGCCACTGTATACTCCAGAAGTGGCATTAATGGGATGTGGATTTTGAAAAACTCAAAAGATCTTCTGATCAGTCTTCAGCACCCCCTTCTCAAAAATGTTTCGCCATCAAAACATTTGATTTTTCCACCCTGTACACTACCATACCACATGCCAAACTGAAAGAACTTCTTCGGTCTTTCATTATGAGAGCTTTCTTTTCCAAGAAAGGTCAACGACGATACAAATACATGGTTGTGAACTATCTTGGAGCATACTTTGTGAAAAACAATACAAAAGCTAGGTTGAAATATACTGAGGAAGATATAGTACGAATGATTGAATTCCTGGTTAACAATATCTATGTTGAGTTCGGAGGAAAGATTTTCCAACAGACGGTTGGCATTTCAATGGGCACTAACTGTGCACCACTTTTGGCTGACTTGTTTTTGTTTTCATACGAGGCTGAATTTGTCGCGGGGCTTATCAAGACGGGTAACAGAAACCTTGCCAAATCTTTCAATTTCACTTTCAGGTATATCGACGATGTGTTGTCTATAAACAACAAAAAGTTTGCTAACCTAGTCGATCGCATATACCCTACTGAACATGAGATTAAAGACACAACAGACTCTCCTACATCATTTTCTTGCCTCGATCTTTACTTAAACTATGACCAACACGGGCAACTTACTACTAAGCTGTATGATAAACGTGACGATTTCGATTTTCCGATCGTGAACTTTCCCTTTCTTGATAGTAACATCCCTGCTTCTCCATCCTATCGTGTTTACATGTCGCAGTTGATTCGTTATTCTAGGGCTTGCTCTGAAAATCGCGATTTTTGTGATAGATGTCGACTGCTAACGAACAAACTTATGGCACAGGGATTCGAGAAATGCAGGTTGATGAAGACTATTGGCAAGTTTTATGGTCGCCATCTTGATATCATCGAGAAATATTCTGTATCTTCGTGTGATATGAAGATGGACGTTTTTGAGTTTGCATTTTAGTGTGTTTACTCGTTGTGATGCCAATGATGACTCGGTTCTCATTTTTTAGGATTGATGTTTACTTGGATGAGACCAAGATTTACATGGCGGGTTTCGTCGATGAAGCAGAAGACGCTTACTCTTTCGGAACACCTGGTCTTATTCTCTTGTGCTTTTACGAGAGTCTCGTGTAAACCTTTCCCTTGTTCCTATTTAGCCCCTGGTTTAATCGATTTAGAGTTCGGATTATGGTTTTGTTGACGCTTTGGTATTCTCTGATTTTTTTTTCTTTTTTCCAAAGTAACATATCCGATTTACAGTCCCCAGTTTAACATCGTTTGAAAGTGCAGATCTGAGAATAAAGTGCATGAGTCAAGTTTATTTCTCTTTTCCTCTGACCATCTTACTGGCCATAAAGTATGCGATTAATTCTCTAAAACAAAGAAAACATCACAACTGTCGTGGTAAAACTACATCATTGGATAAAGTGTCACTATTATGACGAATGAGTCCAACCTCCCTGATTTTTCATCTGTCCACAGTTTCAACACCAGCAATTTTTTCACGAAAAAAAATACTCCAAGAATGTGACCCGAGATTTCTGTGCGGTCATCTCAATTAGAATCGAAATTTTATGAGGGGAAAATCCGCCATAATTGTATGGGTATAGGCACTGGAGCAGGTGGTGGGGCGGTAGTTTCCGTATAATTATCACCACAACCTTCCAACATACGGGTCCTTCCATTGTCGCGCGGGCTAGTTCTACATCTCGCGCGACATCTCGCGGCCACGCGATGACAAGTCAGGACGGACCGCCTTCTACGTCATGTGGCGTTGCCAATTAATGTACGACAGTTGGCGATAAGTTACGTCGAGTTCTGGCGAAGCCCATCTGCGACCAGACCAGACTAGGATATCATCATGCACGGAATGTCGGCCCAACGTGCAGACATACTATTCATAACGTGGTACGTCCTCTTTTTATATCCTGGCTAATGGCGGATTTTACGTCGGGCTAACAATGGTAATACAAATATCACCCTCGGGAGGGCAGTTAGACAGGGCAGACAACTCTGCTAATGATGGGAATGATTGACCTGTCATAGCATTCATTGGCCGTTATACTAATTCATTAAATTTATCACATATCTTGATAGATTCATTTCATTTTTGATCGTTTGATTGTGAAGCGAATTTCACGGTTTATCTAGCAAAAGATTCATGATCTATTTGCTTAGAGATCAAAGAGTAAAGCTTGAGAGGGATCTTATTGTTTATATATACAGCCAAAGAGTCATAATTCAATTAAATGATAACCGTTGATCTTCATTCATTAATGACACATGCTACCTTGCCATTCTTCATGATATCACTATCGAAAATATTCAAATATTTAATAGTTTCAAAGCCGTCCGTTACCAAGACTGGATCGTGTGAGACATTATATTGTTAATTCCAGAAGTAATTTTAAAGGAGGTTCTTGTCGTTATCGAGCATTTATCCTCAAGGGTCATCTAAATAGGCAAATCATATGGAATTTCAGTGCAACAGAAACCAACAAAGTATCGCACAAATCATGTAATGTACCAAAATGTTTGTGATCACATGAACTGTCTTGATATATTCATTAATAGACCGTATATGATCAGAGATTCTTCAATAAAGTGACTTTATAGCAAGATGCAGCATGAGATAATTTTAAGTCTCACAAAATATGAAAAAAAAAAACAAGAATGTCGTTATACCCTCAAGTGTTTATAGCACAATAGGGACCGTTTTTTGACTGGATATGTCTCTTTCAAAACGTACAACATTATTCTGCTTTGACCTTGAAATGCGAATCGCGGTTGTGAATAACATCACAAAAAAATAGCACACAGGGAAAAAATGATCTTATAAGAGACTATAAAGACTTCTGAACATAACAAGACTGTTTAGGAAAAATAGTTTAACCGCTGAGTTTAAGGTAAAATGAGGATTTCATAAACAAAAATATCATTTGCTTTGAAAACAGTCTTCTCACTATGTCTAAATAGTATTCAATAGGAATGTTTTTAATTATTTAATTGCTTGCATGTATACATGTTTGTGTAAAACGGTTTTTTGTCTCCATTTGCAATTTAAAGTCAAAACAGAATCAATGTGTACGCTTTGATAGAGCCATATTCAGTCAAACAAATGCCCCTATCGTGTGCTGTAGACACTTGAGAGTATAACGTCATTGTTGTTTTTGGTAAATTGTCCCACCCACCCACCAACACAAACACATACCCACACTAACACGCACACACCGGAACATGCTTTGTTTCGCATGTTTTGCCAAAATTAGCAAACTCTTTTGCAAATTACATGTCAAAAGTAAGGTCCATGGTTAGCCATGATACATACCAAAAATTGATCAAGGAACTTCTTTTAAAGTTCCCGAAAACAATATGAGCTTGTAATATATATGATGTGTTATATAGATTTCCCTTAAAGTCCCAATTTAAAATTCTTTCATTTCTATACATTTAGTGATTTTTAATTCAAACTGTAAATGTATATATACTCGTCCATGAAAACAGATTTGATTGAACAATTATACAAATTAAAACTATCATTAAATAAACAATAACCAGTTGATTTTGATTGTGTACACAACTGCTTCCTGGTTGCATTCATCACTTTCTAATACATTGTAACGGTGACTTTGGTAAGTAAACCTTTGGGATTGATCTTCGAGAAAATGCCCATCCTGGAAAACTATTTGGTTAACTAGCCATAAACCTCCCGTGTCTCAATTATTTTAATTAACACCTGGATACACATTTGAACGTAATGTAATGCAAAAAGTGGAAAGTTTTATTATATAATTCATGAGTGAATGAGTTCAGCGCACCTCACCCTTGCAGTGATACAGAGTTCTTCACTAAGAAACTTGTAAATGATCGTTTATAAAAATGTATGTTATTATCTCATTTATATATAACATTCAAATAGAAATTGATTAAGAACCCTACGTTTACTTTGGAATGTAGTATTATTCCTGAACATATTCACTTATTTGACAACATTGTTTTCTGTATATCATGTAAGGTTGTCTTGACACCGTAAATTATATCGCACATGTACAAGAAAACAGCAGTCCAAAACATGGTCCAATACCAAAGGATAATTTTCTGCCCTACACACAATAATTGTCCAGAAACTAAGGACAAAGTTTTCCGCCCTACACATATTGATGTTCCAAAAATGAAGAAAAAAAATAAGAGAACACCAAAGCGTCAACACAATCACATTCCGAACTCAAAATCGATTAAACCTGGGGCAAAATATGAACAAAGGACAGATTCACATTGAGACCCTTGCAAAATTTCATCGACGACACCCGCCATGTAAATCTTTGTCACATCCAAGTAAACATCAAGTTCTCAAAATGAGAACCTAGTATCATTGTCAATCACAACAAGTAAACACACTAATGAGCATACTGAAAAACGTTCATCTTCATATCACTTAAAGATACAGAATATTTCTCAATGAGACAAAGATGGCGACCATAAAACTTCCTCAAAGTTCTGGTCAACCTGCATCTCTCGAATCCTTGTGTTGTTAGTTTGTTTGTCAGCAGTCGACATCGATCACGAAAATCCTGATATTTAGAGCAAGCCCTGGAATACCGAATCAACTGCGACATGTAAACACCATAGGTTGGAGAAGCAGGGATTTACCATCAAGAAATGGAAAATCGGAAAATTGAAATCATCACATTTATCTTATAGCTTAGTAGTAAGCTGTCCATGTTGGTCGTTGAACAAAGTTTTCGCTCTACACACATTGATGTTCCAGAAACGAAGGACAAAGTTTTCGTCCTACACACAATAATTGTCCAGAAACGAAGGACAATGTTTTCGCCCTTAATACAATAATTGTGCAGAAACGAAGGACAAAGTTTTCGCCCTACACACAATATTGGTCCAGAAACGAAGGACAAAGTTTTCGCCCTACAAACAATATTGGTCCAGAAACGAAGGACAAAATTTTCGCCCTACACACAAAATTGGTCCAGAAACGAAGGACAAAGTTTTCGCCCTACACACAATAATGGTCCAGAAACGATGGACAAAGTTTTCGCCCTACACATATTGATGTTCCAAAAACAAAGAACAAAGTTTTCGCTCTACACACATTGATGTTCCAGAAACGAAGGACAAAGTTTTCGTCCTACACACAATAATTTTCCAGAAACGAAGGAAAAAGTTTTCGCCCTTAATACAATAATTGTGCAGAAACGAAGGACAAAGTTTTCGCCCTACACACAATATTGGTCCAAAAACGAAGGACTAAGTTTTCGCCCTACACACAATAATGGTCCAGAAACGAAGGACAAAGTTTTCGCCCCACACACAATAATTTTGCAGAAACGAAGGACAAAGTTTTCGCCCTATGAACAATATTGGTCCAGAAACGAAGGACAAAGTTTTCGCCCTACACACAATAATTATACAGAAACGAAGGCAAAACTTCGCCCCATACACAATAATTATGCAGAAACGAAGGACAAAGTTTTCGCCCTACACACAATAACGGTCCAGAAACGAAGGACAAAGTTTCCGCCCTACACACAATAACGGTCCAGAAACGAAGGACAAAGTTTTCGCCCTACACACAATAATTGTCCAGAAACGAAGGCAAAATTTCGCCCCACACACAATAATTATGCAGAAACGAAGGACAAAGTTTTCCACCCTACACACAATTATGCTCCAGAAACGAAGGATAATTTTTTCGCCCTTAATATAATAATTGTCCAGAAACGAAGATGAAAGTTTTCTCCTTACACATAACAAAAGTCTAGAAATGAAGGACAAAATGTTCACTCTACACTCGATAAACACCCTCAATACAATAATTATCCAGAGACGAAGGACAAAATTAAGACTTTGAGGCTCTGGTTATAAATATTACAGGATAGTTAATGAATGGATTATTATCTAATTAAAAGGAGTATTTTTTATATAGATACTTTTTGTATTACTGTATGTGAAATTTAGACTGTTAGGCTCGTGTTATAAATATTAGTGTATGTGAAATTTAGACTTTAAGGCACATGTATAGATATTACTGTATGTAAAAAATAGACATTTTCAATCGTGAAAAAAATACGGTACTGGTATACAATTCTAAATGGAAAGCAATTGATATAAAAATACCTTGAATCATCAAACAGTAAGAACCCTCTCATGTGGTTATTTTGTTTAAAAAATAGAGAAAACTGAAGCGTTATGAAACCGTAATTCGAACTAAAAATCGATTAAACTAGGGGTAAAATATGAACAAAGGAAATATTAACATGGTGACTCTTGTAAAAGTACAAGAGAATAAGACCAAATGTTCCGGAAGAGTAAGCGAGTCATCCAAGTGAACATCAAGTCCTCGAAATGAGAACCGATTCATTGTCATCACAACAAGTAAGCATACTAATAACCATACTCAAAAACGTCCATCTTCATATCATTTAAAGATACAGAATATTTTTCAATGAGATCAAGATGACGACCATAAAACTTGCCCACAGCTCTGATCAAATTGATCATCATAGTGTTTCACGAGGCATTGCTAGGAACAACTTTACATATCTATATATACATGCGCATAGAAGTCGGTATTCATTAAAAGCATGCAAGAAATTGTTGAACATTGAAAAACCCTGCATTCAAACCGAATTATTGTTCTTAAAGACGCTTATATGCATCGTTTTACAAAGAAATAATCATCAACGAAACATACTTATACACATTAAAGGCCCAATATACGTTACTTCAGGAAATTTTATGGGATTCTGAAAAGTTATGAAAAAAAAAATTGATAATCATGCAAAAATAAGTCTAAAACGAAGTAAGCCTGAGCGGTAACTTACAAGAAACTCTTGACGGAAAAATCCAAAGAATTGAAATAATTCATGAGTGGCCCACTTCAACAACAAACCGAAGTTAGAAGACATTTCAAAATTGACGCGTGTTTACAAATACCAAGTTTCAATTGCTGCCGTACCGATGACCGCGTAAGAATTCATCTTGAATATTTCTGATATCAGTTAATCTTAACTAAATCTATAAATATAATAAGTTTTTCGGCTTGATTTTCACTTCAAGTTTTGCCGAAAGATACGTATAATGGGCCTTTAATCATTAGTCTGTTTTACCTTTGACATGTAATGCAAGGACCGAGGAGACAGGTATTGTTCTATGTAAAAAATCATATAAGATAACTACAACCAAAAAAATAACAAAATATTAAAAACTGAATACAATGAAAATTATCAGAATTCCCTGTCTGGTAGTGTTTTGGACATTGAGGCATCTGGATAGAAATATTTGTTCTCAGGGTACACAAAAACATACTTGTTCATCATGTCCACATTGTACCGTGTTGAGGATACACTTTTTCTATAAGAAGGTAGCGTAGTGTAAAAGATGGGCCAGACTTACCCCATATCTTTGATAAACTTGAGTCAGGAACCACAAGTCACATAATCAATATTGAAACTTTAAATTCCCATATGCCTATAAAACTGTTTTCAAAAATTGTAGTTAGTATGGGCAGATATCACGCATGCATAAAAGTCATCAATTTATCTGGAGAAATGAAATTTTATTTTGATTATCTTCTGACACATCTTTGGGAGAGGAAACAACAATACTCGGATAACAATGGCTGTTGTTGTGCCAGCCATCGATCAAACACGCGAGCTAGGGCACGATAACAAGATTTTAATTCATGAAAGAACAACAATAGAATATTATTAGATTAAAATCAAGAGATAAAACCAAAGAAACATATGCTGATGATCAATTTTATATGTCTCTATTTCTATAATGACATCTCCATATCATATATATTCAGGAGAAATCTTGAGTAGAATATGACAAGATCAAGAGTCATCACTGATTATACTGATATCATCTCGAAAGCACTTGTCTTGATATGGGGTCAGGGGTTAAAACGGGTCGTTAAAATATTCAAACTCAGATGTCTTTATTTGGTGAGACAAAAATGCATGAATAATTTTAATGGTGGAACTTATTTCAATATGATAAAAATTCCAAACTTCCAGTTGTTGTATTTTGCTACATTTAATGATTTGAAATATATTTATGGTAAAATATTTTAACCAAATTTTTTACATGGATTAGCGTGTATTATGAATGACATTTAAATCTCCAATAACGAATCCGCTGCTAACTTCAGCTCGCTGTAGTAGACAAAGATAAACCAGCAATGCGCTAGTTATGTGACCAGTTCTCGACACGAGGTAAGTATGCCTAAATAAATTATATTCTCTCAACTTCTTATGAAATACTATCTAACCATGCATATGTATTACAAACTTTCAAGATGTCAGTTGATAAGAAAGACACTGACCGACCCGTTTATATTGGATACCGAAACTTCACAAGGATATCTATAAGTAAAGTTTATCACTGGCCCAGCTATTTGTTCGATCAAACATTTATCAAAGCTTCTTGCTACCATTTTAAGTACCATTTGATCGGGACTATTTCTATTATTATACTGCCTACCCCAAAAATGGAATTAATGGGATGTTAAATTCGTTTTTCAAAAATGTTTCGTCTGTTAGAAGTTTCATTTTTCCACCATTTACACTACCATACCTTATATCAATTTAAAAGAACGCCTTCTCTCATCTTGGAAGCTATCATTCAATGAAAGGTGGACGGCGATACAGCTGTATGGTGTCAGGCAATAGTGGAACAGATTTTGTGAAAACACAACAAAAGCTCAGATTATATATAATATACAAAGAAAGATATAGTGCGAAGCAAATAATTGCAATCCGTGTTGTCAATACTTATGTTGAGTTTTGGGAAAAGATTTTCCATCAGATAATTAGAATTAGCTGTTGGCTATATTTTCTTTTCATACGAGGATCAATTTGTCGCTTGATACTAAGTTATACGATAAACATTGCTTCAATTGTTCCGGTCGTGAACTCTCCCTCTCTTGACAGTAATTTCTCTGTTTTTCCAATCTATGGTGTAAACATGTCGAGTTGGTGCGGAATTCGAGGGCTTGCTCTAAATATGGAGATACCTCTGATAGATGTCGGTTACTGCCGAACAAAAAAAACACACAAAATCAGGATCAAGAGGTGCAGATTGATTGCCAAGTTTATAACTACCAGGTTGATTTTATACTGGACTTAATGAATATGCTGATTTGCGCGCCTTTTTTCTTTATTTCAAAGATAATATTTCATTCTCATTTCTCACTTTAAGGACGTAGTGTTTTGTTTTGATTAGACCTAGATTTTACATATTGGAGGTATCGTCGAGAAGAAAACGTTTACTGTTCTGGAACAAATGTTCTGAGTTTCTTTTTGACAGCATCCGAATTCAGAACCTGAAGCTCAGCATCACAAGACTGGGTGAACTTTGAAGCAAGGTTTTCGCTATTATTTGAAAGGCGCTTAACGTTAGAACCTGAATTATTAGACAAGCTGGCCCCGGTTTCATTAACGTTTCTTAACTTAAGGAAAATCCTTAACTTAAAAATCTCCATAGGAAAGCATTACAGAGTTTAAGGAAAGTTCCTTAACTAAGGATTTTCCCCTTAAATTCTGTAATGCTTTCCTATGGAGATTTTTAAGTTAAGAAATTTCCTTAAGTTAAGGAACGTTGATGAAACCAGTGTCTGCAGTTAATTCTTTTGCATCAATATACATTTCAGCACATAATAGTTCGTGTTTATGAATAGCCATCTTTCACTGAAAGAATTTACGAAGGGAACGCATGCCCTAAGACACCAATTTGTCTCAGCAAAATACGCCACAACATCAGCATACAGGGAACGTAGAAACAACAGTATCGATACAAAGGAAAAGCCAACTACAGCGTCATCACACGACATTATAAACATCAACATCAGGACAAAATACACCACAGCGTCCACAGATAAGCAATAATCCCAGGGGCCACACATTGACATAATGGGAAAATGATTCACAACTTCAAGACACGAGGACAAAGTTCGCCACAGCGTCATCAAACATAGAAAATATAAACGGAAACGTCAACCCCAAAATAAGATGTAGCCCACATTACCCATCCAATAGGAAATTACCTTCATTAAAATTTTCAAAGTTAAACTATATATACAAATCGGCCTTTAACAATTCAGAACACAGATGCATTTTATCGTTAACAACTTCACATACATATCAAATTACAATAAACGAGCTGAAATGAAATTGTGGTGAAATAACGCCCAATCGCAATCCGTGGCCATTTCATGGCGGGGCAAAGGAACAGTTCTACGTGCCAAAAACACAACAGCTACAAAATAGGAAACTAGTACCTAGTTAACCAAAATTAAATCATCAGAAACTGAAACGAAAGAAATATCATTCATACAGCACATTAAAACTGAAGGGTAGACTTCACGTGTACCCAAACAGCCAAAAGATCTTGTCACATATATGACGTCATATCCGGCGAAAGCCTCCAGCTTTAATATCGTGTCACATATATGACGTGATATCCGTCGACAACTTCACGCCACGATGTCCTGTTACATGTATAATCTGATATCATGTGAAAACCTCCAGCTTTTTTTTCACATATATGACCTAATATCATTTGAAAACCTCCAGCCAAATGTGTTCTTACAGCTATGACGTAATTCCAAGTGACAATCTCCATCCTACATTTTTGTTAAAGATATGACGACACATCCGGTTAAAACCTCCAGCAAACATGCCATGTTACAGCTACGACCTAATTTCATTTGAAAATATCCAGCCAACTTGTCGTGCTAATTACCAGAGACCCTGCAAGTGACACTTACGAACGCGCACTTTAGCGGTAGCTAATTACACTAGACTTCTTCCAAATAAAGAACAGAAAAATAAATTCGGGCAGCAAAATGCCGTTGGACCCATAAAATGGATTATCGTACAATATTTGGCACCATGTTTGGTCCGAGGAATGAAGTATCGGTGTGAAACGATCTAAGATATTATGAAAAATTTTCTTAAATCGAAATAAACATTAAAATATCAAATCCTGATGGCGACCGTTAAAATCTTCAATGTAGACTTAAGGCGCTCTTAGGATTTTTTATCCTTGGTTTCATATTTATTTATAAGCATCTTTTATGTTCGTTGATGCTACGCCGATCACTACAGTAAAGTTTTCGAGTTATTGTATCTGACGAAGAGTACGGTCATAAACCTTTATTATAGCTTTGTTAACATCTGTGAAAATTAAATAAAAAGAAGAACCCCTTAAATGATAGCATCCAAGACAGCTTTTCCAACAGCCGATCATACCCAAGGACAATGCCCTGAAAATGTATTAAAAAAACAACGGATTTCAATGAAAACTAAAACAACGTCTTAAAACATATTAAGTAGATGATACGGTTGGGTGAAATGTACTGTTATCAAAGACAATGCTATAATACACGCAAAAATTAACATCTATCCCTAATTAATTTTATTCTGTTAGCGTTACATTAACGATGTTCGAAGTCACTGACAGACGCAAGATTATAAAGATCTTAATCATCATACAGACACATATAGTAAAAAACCTATAAACTACACCTCTAACATGATAAGCAGAAAAAGAAAAAGAGCCACCTGCTGAGTTCAGATTTTATTTCAAGTGACTATCGTATCTTATCTTGTAGTTTCACTATAATGATTTGCCAATAAAGCATGGTGAAACTGGAAAAAGATAAACATGAAAAAGGAATAATCATAAAAAGCATCAATGGCCCTTTATTTTATTTTTTTTTTTTGCGATATGCAATGTAAAAGCACAATTATTATTAACGCAAGACGGTTCGACACTTCCGTCTCCGCCTTCGGTGTCACCATATCTCAGGCGCATGGAAAAGTCGGAATCCGAGATACTATAACAAACTAGAACATGAAGTTCAATGCTTCATAAAAAGTTATTGTATCATATGATGGAAATGAGATCCTTAATAAGCCAAAGGCATATATTATGCACTTTTATTACAGCAACGTATTCTGCAAGCACCGTGCAAAACAACAATTTCTTGATTTTTGCTATCTATTCTTTGTACATATTTCAGTGATTTTTTCTGGCTTTGTTTATGGGTTATTTTTAAATGAAATTTCGTGTACTTATAGAGAATTGCATTGGTTCCTTTTTCATTTCATATTTTCACTGTTTTCTATTGTGCATGACAAAAAAAAATCATAATTTATTTACAACATCCAATTTTTAGGAATCCATTTTGACGTCATTTTGGTAGCGTTATATAGAAGAGAAATTGCGTCACATGGATGTTTCCATGCGTTTTTCAATTAATAATAAGGAAATCCTTAATCGTCCAACCCATGCAAATGAGACATATGTTTACAAACAACTCTGACAACGTATTTCGTTAATCTAACATACCTTGAAAGAAGCACGTGTGAAATCAAACTCATCGTGTTCTCGCGTCCAATTGTTTACAATACACATACATGTGGTCGCGCCAGGTGGCGAGCTTATTTCGTACCGCTATATTTGGCGCTGGCTTTCCCAATAATTAAACTGACCACATCGGACATCGGCTACAAGGTATCTAATTATCAAGTACGGATCCTTTGTCTGAATATAGGTATTTTTCATTCCAGCTGATTTAAAAAAACGCAGGTTCACTAAATTGCCTCTTTAAGATTGCATAAGACGAAAGGAAGTAAAAAGAGCGGAAACCCATTTGAACTACGCTCAAGTAATACAGTAAATGTAACGATTTTGAATAGGTTTCTTTAGAATCAATTTTATTCAAATATTTAGTTTCTTTTATCAACATACTATTTTGGAGCGCACTCACCGGAGGCACGGTGGTCTAGTGGTAGGACGCCGGGCTCATGATCGAAGGGTTCCGAGTTCGAGTCCCGGCCACGGTACTGGTGTTGTATGACTGAGCAAGATACTTTATTCCACTTGTTCTAGTCTACTCAGCTGTAAATGAGTAAGTGATTGGGCAGTGCTAAAAAATATGAAATGTTGTCAGCGTCGATTGTGAACCGCTATGAGACGACCTATAGGTTAGAACTTGATGTTTACATGGATGTGCCAAAGATTTACATGGCGGGTGTCGTCCATGAAGCAGAAGACGCTTACTCTTCCAGAACATCTGGTCTTATTCTCTTGTACTTTTACAAGAGTCTCCATGTAAATCTTTCCCTTGTTCATATTTTGCCCCTGGTTTAATCGATTTTGAGTTTGGATTATGATTTTGTTAACGCTTCGGTATTTTCTTATTCATTGCAATAAAGCGGTATATAAGAGCCTCAAATTGTTACCATGGTAGCAAATATGGCTTGTGTAATACGATTAATGAAATACGTCAAGGTCATCAGCAAAAGCAATCAGGTCACGTCAGTCTGTCACGAGAATACAGGTTGCCCACACGAAAGACAGACACTTAAATACCTTAGGCAATACTTACTTAAGATAACTATATGTACATCAGTAAAACCTATTAATATAAGAATGTAAAAAACGTACTGGACAGCTATTTCCATTGGTCATGGCGATACGAAGCAATGGTTGTTAGATAGGGATAGATGTCATTATAAATAGTTGACAAATATGTTCAGAGTGTTTCGGAAAAAGAACTTGGTAGTAAGTGTATTTTTTTCATATTTATTAAATGATTAATTTAAACATCATTTTATTACAAGTAATAAAAACATGAATAACAAAAAGGATTCGAAAACAAGTGCGAAATACTAAGGAGATAATCCGTCTCCCTCATTGCGCAACCATTATTAGAGGCAATTGACTATCATTGACTATCATATCACCCTTATGAATATGGTTATATTAAGAGTGGGGGGATATATTTGTAATATTGTTCTCAATATTGTATTTGAACTAGACACAATATCAATATAATAAAACCGTACTTTTGGTCTATAACTTTTAATGTTGATGAAACGATAACAATTAAAGTGCAGACTTTGAGACTTTCCTAAAATACGTGATCAGTAATTAATCAGAAGGTTATGACAGGCAGAATAAGGTCAGGTCGGTATACAGATACCAACAAGTGCATTGTCACTCAGCGATCGACAGATAATTATCTGGGAGCCCTTGATAATTAATGAAATATTCACACAAGGATACTGGGATCACCTGCTGAACAAGGATGTTAAAAAGACATGGTTAGCTTAAGGAGTTCGTTTTGTTTTGTTTTTTGTTTTTTTGTTTTTTTTTTATTTGTTTAAGCATTGAAATATTTCCGAAATACACAATACCAGAAAGTGTCTTTCCCTTGTCTCCTCTTCAAATGAGGTTTTAAAAACTTACGAATATTTATTCGGAGCAGCTTGATTTAATAACAAAAAATTAATCAAGGTTATTCATATAAACAAAAAGAATCTTACTTCGTTTGGTATTACAAAAAAGGATGATATTTATGTGTGAAATTAGTTTTACGATGTTTTCATTTTTTTAAATGTCTTCGTAGATAGACAAAAAGTGTTTGGTAATTTTCAGATTAGTCAGTCATAATCAAAGTTGACACTAAGCTAACAATGCTAAGAAGAATTGGACCTTGAACTTTCGTTCAGAAATCAGAAAGTAATACGTGCAGATTTCCACTGTACGGGGACGATAAAAATCTCAGCTGTCAGAAAAGACAACATAATCTTGTAGAATGGAGTTTATGAGGTAATAATGACATTATGACAGAGATCAAATGTACACCACGTATTGTTTGATGACTTATTCTTCCAAATGAATATTGATCATTAAAAAGGTGTTGTATATACGGCAAGATATCGAGCTGAAAGTTAATATATAAATTGAGAGCATAAATGAGTTTCCGTTTCGCATGTGGTACATTGATACTTTTTAATTATTTCAACAAGGTCTAGCTTTATTAAATTGAACGAATTGAAGATTACGTTTATCTCATGAGCAAGATTTATTGCAAATATTCAGTCATGCTGAAATAAGTTATAGAATATTGATATCTTTTTCTTTTTTTTTTTTTATTAAAGAATAATTTCTGTGTTGCGATACTGATAAAATAAAAGAATACTTATGCGTTAAAGGCCCAATATACGTAACTTCAGGGGAAATTTTCGTGATTCTGAAAAATTCTGAAAAATAAATCCAGTTGATAACCATGCAAAAATAAGCCTAAAACGAAGTAAAGCTGAGCGGTAACTAACAAGAAACTCTTGACAAAAAAAATCCAAAGAATTGAAAATAATTCAGGTGGGGCCCACTTCAACAACAAACCGAAGGTAGAAGACGGTTCGAAATGGACGCGTGTTTACAAATAGCTTGTTTCAAATGCTGCTGTACCGGTAACCGCGAAAGAATTGATCTTGAATATTGCTGATATAAGTTAATCTTAACTAAATCTATAAATATAATAAGTTGTTAGGCTAGATTGTTGCTTCAAGTTTTGCCGAAAGTTACGTATATTGGGCCTTTAAATATGTATATGGAATTTATAAGATTTGATCAACCAATTCTGTTTTTTTAGTTTATTTAGTTTATTTATCAAGAAAAAATAACATTTTCTTGTCACCTCAAAAGTATTTACGACAATCTCTTGAAAAAAAAATAGAATTTCAAGAAACATTTATATCAAGTCATTTTTACCAAAAATATCAATAAGAAATGTATATTAACTTGCATTATTATAAATTAATATTTTTTTACACACTGATTGGCTAAGACAGCGCCACTTGATTCCCGATAAAAGTCATATTGACCGGTCGTGCAAAAAGGCTGGTTGACTGGTAGTTTCTAAAAATAGAAATATGACGTAACGTCAATATCTCCGAAGACTTTGACAACAACAACAGTAATGGCAGACGGCATGCAGGTTCGCAGTTCTTACAAATGATCAAAAAGATGCTATTCTCGACGGCGTGGAGTCTAACAATATCAAACGGAAAACATCAACAACTGTTAAAGTGTTTAGGAAGTATTTAATATTGTATTGTTATAACATTGTTTGAGAATTTGATTAAATGTCGTTGAAAAAAATCTTTCTCTGTTAGTCTGATTTCAAATAAAAGATATAAATTTATAATGAAACTATTATTGCCTTTTGTTTTCGGTCGATACATTGTTTTATCGACCTGAGAAAAATATCAACCTCGGACTTCGTCCTCGGTTAACTTTTTTTCTCCGGTTGATTAAACCATGTATCGACCTCATCAAAAGGCTATAATTGTATCGTGTCACGGGTTGCCATGCCACGTCGTGTCTCTGTACAATAAAAACCTCTTGTTTGTTATAGGCCGACTTGTATAGAAACAGGTACACTAATACCATAGAGGGGTTCGTGATCACAGTACAGACTTGTTTTAAAAAGTTAACATGTCCGAGAAACACAATCTCGGGTTGTAACCCATCCTTCAACAATTGACGGGAGGCAACTCTTACAGTCACCAAACAATTCCACAAATCGTCGTAGAAATTTAGTGACACCGAGTTTGAGAGGTCTGTCCTAACGGGGGACCCACAGGGCCGACCTGTGATTTTTTACCTTTCAACTGAACCCTGTTAGCTTGTTTTAGGTACTGAGAATTCGATACAGCTAGTTTTGGACCCAACTCAAGGCTTAGGGATGTATTATTCTGAGGTTAAAGTCTATTTTAAATGCATTTTAAAATATTATGTTATGTTGAAAAGTATGATCAATTTTAATAGAATATAATAATGCATCTGAAAATTGTGTCAAAAATATAGGTTATATGTTGCTTGCAAAAATTTTTTTTACGTGAATTAAAAAAACACCAATTCGGTGGCCATTTTAGAAATGCGTAATTCCGTATTTTTGGCATTTTGCGGAAGGCCGAAATTTCACCTTTTGATGCTAGACTGATCTCTTAAAAACATCAATATTTCGCTATTTGGGTGTAACTGGCTAGAGCACTTTTTATATTGTGAAAAATAACACAATTAGTCAAGGGAAGAACTCTAGCAAACCCACCCAAAAAGAGACGATTTTCTCATTACAAAAAGGGGGTTAAGGGAAACTCAAATTTCTTTACTAATTTCAAATGTTAAGCTAGAGAAATTTAACTTCCAAAACTTAAAGGAAAATACTTTTTTGTCATTTCTGCAAACATTCATACATTTCGGATTACATGTATGAAGATATCCTGCAATTGGTTATATTACTAAATTCACTTAAAACCACTAATTATATCATATTGGTATCTTTGACCGATCATAGCGCAAAAACAAGCACGCTGACATGTCATTATCTTTGCATTGTCTGCCATGCCATGTACTCCCTTTTTCCAAAATTGTATACGAGAAAAAAAGTTTAATGCGGGAAACTTGTATTTGACTTCTCAGAAGAATACACCCTTAACCGCAATTTTATACTTTGAGCGGGGGGAGGGGGGCATTTCTTTTATCGAAAACTGATCCCCTCCAAACAGATTTGTTGGCATCACATAGAATATATTGAGGGAGTTCAAAGAATAACAGGAACTAAAGTGTCCCCAGGGAATGAAGGATCTCACCTACATGGAGAGGTGGGAGAAACTAAAGCTTGTATTTGGCGAAATATGATAGAACCGTTGAAAATAATAAGTCAACTTTTTCAATGCTATCAAACAATAGAAAGATGCCGCTGAATGCCACAGCGGCAGAGGACACACTTAATATACTCAAAATAGTTAAATCATAAAAGTGCCATTTTTTCATAAACTGAGAGAACATGTAGAGTTGGCCTTAAAGACCCAATATACATAACTTTCGGCAAAAGTTGAAGCGAAAATCAGGCCTAATAACTTATTATATTTATATACTTAGTTAAGATTAACAGTTATAAGCAATATTCAAGATAAATTCTTTCGCGGTTACCGGTACAGCAGCAGTTGAAACACGCTATTTGTAAACACGCGTCCATTTCGAACCGTCTTCTACCTTCGGTTTGTTGTTGAAGTGGGCCCCACCTGAATTATTTTCAATTCTTTGGATTTTTTTGTCAAGAGTTTCTTGTTAGTTACCGCTCAGGTTTACTTCGTATTAGGCTTATTTTCGCATGGTTATCAACTGGATTTATTTTTTCAGAATTTTTCAGAATCACGAAAATTTTCCTGAAGTTACGTTTATTGGGCCTTTAGAGGTAAACACAAAATAAGCCGGACAATCACTAGAAAAATCAAGAACCTTTCTACAAATTAAAAATCAGCTCGTAGACATCACTGTGCATGTATACCAGACTGAACTATTTAAAAAATATGTTGACGTATTTATTGTAACTCTGGTATGGAGGACTCGAATAGTCCTGAACCAGAAATAAACTTAAAGGAATAATATGTCAAAGAAAGAAATGAAAAAGTCTACAGCTGCTTTCCAATAGACATGTTTTGAAATCTTCTCGGGGAAAAAAATCGAATTATGCAAATTTCCTTATTATTGATAAAAAGGTGCATTCCATGTTATGGTATTACAAACTTCTTAGAAAGACAATTAACATATCGCCCCTGTCTTGTTGGAATGTTTAATATCTTTTTTTTCTATTCTAACTTAAAGTCCTTTTTTAGTTTCCTTTCGTATGGGGAAATTACCATTGTATTAATAGTGTCACTGCTGCCTGTGTTGACATAGATTAATAGTGTGACGTTTAAACTCGCATATCGCATAGAAAACACATTGGAACACTTAATTTTAACTGCTTTAACAAACACAATGAAAGTTACCAAAGACTTTAAACAGTCTTTATAAACACAGCATGTTCTAGGTCTAATACAGTTTTAGGCCTTTGCATAAATTTTATTCGCAAAAAAAAATTCTTTGTGTTGAATAACAAAATTTACAACAGACGTCCTTGGGCAACGTTTTGATGAAGAAACTTCAAGGAACCGCGTGCCTTTCTTACCGTTATGGTTTCCCTTGCAAACCGTTAGCCCTCTTTGACTTCTTTCTCACATTCGTCAATTTTTGCTTTCAAATTTTCAATACTTGAAACTTTCTAACATGTCTGCCATCTCAGTCGTTCAGAAAGAAACGTGTGCAAAATACATTTTGTGCGCATGCCCGTCAACACTGGAATCGATTTCGTAAGCAACTGATTCGCTTTGAAGAAATCACTCATGATTGACATCAGCAATACATTTCCTCGCCGGATTCCAATGTGAATTATAAGAAAATATGTAATATTTTACAGATTAAAAAATAAAGAACATATGTTTCATTTCTTACATGTGATAGAAAAAGAAAACATAATGATATCAGTAATTTTATCATATTTCACTGATATTTCTTTTCTGCGACGAACCTGAAGGTCTAATAAATGCTGGTTGAGCAGTTGAAACCCAAGGCAGCTTATGTTAACATATGTTAAAAAGATTCTTTCATATTTTTCCTTACGAAAGCTGTGGGTTGAACGGGGAAATATGTTATGCCTTCTAATTCAAATCTATATTAGCTGTATAATCTGCTAGAAGTCTACATATGCTTTCCATAGTATGGCATAAAATACCTTTAAATATAACCAAAAGCTATGGATTTTCTTATTGTCTTTCAAAATGTGAACAATTTTACAAAACCCTTCAATGCTCCCGCTCCTAACTCTATCCTCCGCTGGTGTACCACAAGGTTCTGAGTTTTCTCCGTTAATTTTCTCGTATCATATTAAATATCTCGGTGGATTTGTTGAAGAGATTCTACTTCATGTATGAAAAAATTAAACCACTGCCCATATTCAGTTTTGTAAACAACAAATGCCCAGAGGTATTCAATTTCAAGACATTTTTTGCATGTTAATAATTTATATCGCTGACGAGTCCTAGAAAAACGAAACAGCTGTATGGTGCAGTTTATTTCATTTCTTCGACATATTGTATCTATTATTAGATTTAAAAGGTTGAGCACGTGTGTACGTTACGTCATCTTATAACTAACTACATGTGCAGTTTTTGAGCACTCATGACAGAACTTGTCACTTACTGCAATTTTAAAACCCTCAACTGATCTCAATATATAAGTAATATTACTTATTTATCTTACAATTAAAATATATTTCTACCAGATGAGAAAGGGATGCCTCACCGTTGTAACATAAAGTCAATATGTAAGGAATCTATTTGGATACCATCATTATCATGGAGTCTAAATAAGGATAAATTCTAATGAAGAATAGGCAATATAAGAGAATATCAGATATATATGAAGTCCTAAACATACTTCAGCCACAACCTTGTTTGATACCATGAAATGTGCTTCATAATGTCATAACAAAATGTTTAGCATTTAAGAGATGCAAAATTTGACTTTGACATTTGATCTGATGACCTTGAGATTTGATTAGTTGAGATTTTATTTGATTTTACTTCACGAAATTATGACAAAGTGTGTTGCTGTTAAAATGTGATCTTGATCTTCGATACAATGACCTTGAATTAAATATGAAAAATATTTGCCAGTTACTGTTACATGTGATTAGAAACAGGGAGGGGCCAATGGAATCACCTTGCCAAGTTACAAAGTTATGGAGCGGGAAACGAATGTATTTCGGACGGATAGACACACGGACGGAGCGATCACTAGGGAGTCCGCCACTAGTATGTGTCGGAGACCTAATAATGTATAACTAGTATTTCTAATTTACTTATTGTCTTTTCGTAAGGGCTAATCTGTTTATGAATGACCTAAGAATCAACCAGATAAAATAGTACTTTAAATCCCTTTGCTTATATATCAAATTAGGTTTACATATTTCGTCTACAGGACCTCGTAGGAAGGTACAGCAAGGACTCGTCCGTTGTGACAGCCTGTCCTCCGTATCCAGAAACTGACCAACCATGGAGCGTGACCTGGACGGAATGACCACGATATTCTTTTGATGTACATCAAAGGTTCAAACCAGTCTTCTTGTCTCATCAACAAGATGGCGTACATGGAGCCTTCAGTTTTGCCATGACATATTCCAGGGGTGTAGAGAGCGTAGGTGAGCGTAGCCCCAGGAGATCGAGGATGGCATTCATCATGTACCCGCCCTATGGAACAGGGGGTGGGGAACAGGGGTATTACCATGCATAAGCATATAGCCCCTTCATGCTTTATATAATATACCTATATATTTCATTTCTATGTAAGTATATTGTCAGACCACATTTATCTTGATGGAAGTGAGCTGCTGATGAAATAACAGACCAGTAAAAGAACGGTGGAATTATCACAAATTTTATTTGCTGATTTCTTTCAAAAAAATAATCACAAAAATGATTCACAAAAAAATACTTCAAGTATTTCTGCTATAAAACAAATGTCATTAGTTAGTAATAAGCACATCATTGGTCAGTAATTAACAAATAATTAAATTGGTCAGTTACCACACCCACACACCGTATTACTCAACACTTCATACATTACAACTACTCTGTCTACACACAAAGAGAGATAACTCTGACATTTTCTGATTGACGTATAACTACACGTATATTCCCCTGTGTTAGGTTTAGTACTAGAAAGCACAGTTCTCTTATAATATCATCAAAGCCAACCAGTGCATTAAATATGGTAAATGCAAAAAGCATTAATGGAACAGATAAGATTATTTTTCAAAATACATTCACAATATTAGGAGATGGCCTTTATAGACAGTTCTTTTAAAAAGTTTTTAAATGTACAAAATCTTTCCTTAGATGTTTCAAAACTAGACATACACATTACAGGCTTGGCTTATCAGATTGGAGTTTCATAATTATACAGGTGACCTTTATAGACACGTATTTTTTGATACCAAGTTGACCTATATAGACAGGTATTTACTATAAAGGTAACCTTTATAGACAGGTATTTACTATAAAGGTAACCTTTATAGACAGGTATGTACGATACTGAGTTGACCTTTATAGACAGGTATTTACGATACTGAGTTGACCTTTATAGACAGGTATTTACTATACAGGTGACCTTTATAGACAGGTATTTACGATACTGAGTTGACCTTTGTAGATAAGTATTTACGATATTGAGTTGACCTTTATAGACAGGTATTTACGATACTGAGTTGACCTTTATAGACAGGTATTTACAATACTGAGTTGACCTTTATAGACAGGTATTTACGATACTGAGTTGACCTTTATAGACAGGTATTGACCATACAGGTGACCTTTTATAGACAGGTATTAATAGTTTCTGATTACTGGTTATATGGTGTTGAAATCTTCGGACTAGAAAGATGGTGGTAAGTTAGCATGTCTGTAAGTTTTCGTAAATGTACATGTATCAATTTATAGGTTAAAATGGGAAGCCTTTTTGTCCGTATTATTTGTTTTCTGTCTTCTTCTTAACTTGAGCAAATTAATCATCAGCATGAACATTTAAAATGTGTCAGAAAGTTTTTGAAATATAGGAGGAAGTCAACATCTAGTTGAAAGTTGATTTAAAGTAAGGAATTTTAAAATGATAAAAGTTTGAATTAAGAATATGTACCAGAACAAATGTCTGAATTAAAAGTCAAATTTGTAGGTCGAAAAACATCTTACAGTTAGTTATACATGTGTATATACAACCTTTAACTCCAAAATAGACTGATTTTATCATTATCACAGATAGGGATATTAGAACTTACATGTCATAATATTAATTCAGTATTCAATTATAATATGACAATAATCATAAACCAAAAAATTGATAATTGTTGAAATGCACTGAATGTATATTGCATATCAGGAAAATGTTTAACCAATCTGAATTTTTAACATTCTACCCACAAAAATATCTGATTTCTGATTTCACTGAATAAAACACAGCTTAAGACTATTATTAAGAAAAGTAATAATATAATAATACATATCAGGAAAATGTTTAACCAATCTGAATTTTTAACATTCTACCCACAAAAATATCTGATTTCTGATTTCACTGAATAAAACACAGCTTAAGACTATTATTAGGAAAAGTTCAATTGAATTGGATATTAAATATAATACATCTTTACTCATCAAACAATCTGTATAAAAATATATATCAGTATACATATATATACACCACTTAGACCATTTACCCCTGAGACACATTTGAACTCTTCATATGGAATAGTTGGAATAGTTTATTATAAAATTTCAGGGGTGAGTGAGTCATAGCTGTATGTCACACTCACACTATATAAAATCCTATCCCTTAGATTCTGATGATGTGTTTTACACGAACAATTCAGTTCGTGACTCACCTCATTAAACATTATTATAAGGTGAAAGGCCCAATATACGTAACTTTCGGCAAAACTTGAAGCAAAAATCAAGCCTAATAACTTATTACATTTAAAGATTTAGTTAAGATTAACTGATATCAGCAATATTCAAGATGAATTCTTATGCAGTTACCGATACAACAGCAGTTGAAACTCTGTATTTGTAAAACATGCATCCATTTTGAACTGTCTTCTAACTTCGGCTTGATGTTGAAGTGGGCCACACCTGAATTATTTTCAATTCTTTGGATCTTTCTCGGGTTTACTTGGTTTTAGATTTATTTTTGCATGGCTATCAACTGGATTTTTTTTCTCATAATTTTTCAGAATCCCAAAAGGTTTCTTAAATTTATGTACATATATTGGGCCTTTATATTGTGAGTATGGCTAGGCAGAAATAGTGAGTTATTTCCCTTGGTCTAGGTGTTTTTTCTGGAGGTGAACATCACACTTTAAAGGCCCAATATACGTAACTTCAAGGAAATTTTCGTGATTCTGAAAAATTCTGAAAAAAAATCCAGTTGATAGCCATGCAAAAATAAGCCTGAAACGAAGTTAACCTGAGCGGTAACTAACAAGAAACTCTTGACAAAAAAATCCAAAGAATTGAAAATAATTCAGGTGGGGCCCACTTCAACAGCAAACAGAAGTTAGAAGACATTTCAAAATTGACGCGTGTTTACAAATACCAAGTTTCAATTGCTGCCGTACCGATGACCGCGTAAGAATTCATCTTGAATATTGCTGATATCAGTTAATCTTAACTAAATCTATAAATATAATAAGTTATTAGGCTTGATTTTCGCTTCAAGTTTTGCCGAAAGTTACGTATATTGGGCCTTTAACAGTACTGACACAAACACTGTATAACGACTTAACTTAACACTTGTTCATTTTAGGTCGTCTTTTTAAATTTAAGTGGATGAAGAGGACAATCAATCAACGATGCACCACAAGTGTTTTAAAATTAAACACCAAACAAAATACATATTGTACATCATAGCCAACATTATCATACAACAAGAATTACATGTAATTATATGTCTCGCCTTTCATGCTGTGTGGATGACGTCAAAGTAAATACGGAATATAAAATTATGGCAAAATACCGAGACTTAGAGTAAACTGTATTGATATCCGAGGTTACCATCACTGACAAAAGTGGAGTTTAATATTAAGCAAATTCTCCAAAATTCATATACTCTTACTCCAAAATATCAAAACCTGGAAAACAATTTACTGTAAAATGAGGTTAGGTGTTTAATATGAAAGTAATGTTACCATATTACGATATAATTGAATAGCGATTAAACACTGTGAAAATTGAACGTTAGCTTAAATTCTCAAAATCCACCAAAATTCAGAGTTTTTACCCCTGAACACAAATTACCTCTAAATCTGAGTCATATATTCAGTAAAATAGTATGAATAATGTTACCAAATTTCAATTCAATTCAATAACAATAACGCTGTAAAATGTAGACATAATACAAATGTTGACGCGGCCACGGCCATAAAAGCAATACCTTAGTCTCGCTTTTCCGACTTTTGTTGAAGGCGAGACAAAATAGGACATTTCTTCGGCTGTGTGACATCTCCATTATGCCACATCATTTATTTTACAATATTTTACGATATTTTACGATATATTACGATATTTTACGATATATACCCTGCATTGGATGCAATATCATAATACAGTGAGACTTTCTATACAGGAATGTGTTTACCATTTTATCTTAAATGTTTGCTCATAAAAAAAACAAACAAAAAAACAGTTGTTACATACCAACATGTAAAACATACAAACAGACTCAATCCTAAAAATAAACAATAATCTCAACACTACCAAGTCAAATACCCAGATAATTTTTGGCCCTTTGGGAATTTATTTCAATCATCATCCGAGTATAATATTCTCCTAATCATAATATAACAAGTTTACAAATCACAACTAGAAATTAATTTTTAAAACCACCAGTCAGTTGGGCTACCCTCATAACATTTATTATGATAGGTATAATATCAAGATTTAAGAACCACAAGCATAGCTGGAGTTCACTTGTCCCGGACTATTGGACTCACTAGTCTCTGACTATTGAACTCACTAGTCTCTGACTATTGGACTCACTGGTCTCTGACTATTGGACTCACTAGTCTCTGACTATTGGACTCACTAGTCTCTGACTATTGAACTCACTGGTCTCAGACTATTGAACTCACTAGTCTCTGACTATTGAACTCACTGGTCTCAGACTATTGGACTCACTAGTCTCTGACTATTGGACTCACTAGTCTCTGACTATTGGGCTCACTGGTCTCAGACTATTGGACTCACTAGTCTCTGACTATTGGACTCACTAGTCTCTGACTATTGGGCTCACTAGTCTCTGACTATTGGGCTCACTGGTCTCAGACTATTGGGCTCACTAGTCTCTGACTATTGGGCTCACTAGTCTCAGACTATTGGGCTCACTAGTCTCTGACTATTGGGCTCACTAGTCTCTGACTATTGGGCTCACTAGTCTCGTACTATTGGGCTCACTAGTCTCGTACTATTGGGCTCACTTGTCTCGGACTATTGGGCTCACTAGTCTCGTACTATTGGGCTCACTTGTCTCAGACTATTGGACTCACTAGTCTCTGACTATTGGACTCACTAGTCTCGTACTATTGGGCTCACTAGTCTTGGACTATTGGACTCACTAGTCTCCGACTATTGGGCTCACTAGTCTTGGACTATTGGGCTCACTAGTCTCTGACTATTGGACTCACTAGTCTCGGACTATTGGGCTCACTAGTCTCAGACTATTGGGCTCACTAGTCTCAGACTATTGGACTCACTAGTCTTGGACTATTGGGCTCACTAGTCTCTGACTATTGGACTCACTAGTCTTGGACTATTGGGCTCACTAGTCTCTGACTATTGGACTCACTAGTCTTGGACTATTGGACTCACTAGTCTCTGACTATTGGGCTCACTAGTCTCTGACTATTGGACTCACTAGTCTCGTCCTATTGGACTCACTAGTCTCTGACTATTGGACTCACTAGTCTCTGACTATTGGACTCACTAGTCTCAGACTATTGGGCTCACTAGTCTCTGACTATTGGGCTCACTTGTCTCTGACTATCGGACTCACTAGTCTCTGACTATTGGACTCACTAGTCTCGTACTATTGGACTCACTAGTCTCAGACTATTGGGCTCACTAGTCTCAGACTATTGGGCTCACTAGTCTCTGACTATTTGACTCACCAGTCTCTGACTATTGGGCTCACTAGTCTCTGACTATTGGGCTCACTAGTCTTGGATTATTGGACTCACTTGTCTCAGACTATTGGACTCACTAGTCTCGGACTATTGGACTCACTAGTCTCTGACTATTGGACTCACTAGTCTCGTACTATTGGGCTCACTAGTCTTGGACTATTGGACTCACTAGTCTCCGACTATTGGGCTCACTAGTCTTGGACTATTGGGCTCACTAGTCTCTGACTATTGGACTCACTAGTCTTGGACTATTGGGCTCACTAGTTTCTGACTATTGGACTCACTAGTCTTGGACTATTGGACTCACTAGTCTCTGACTATTGGGCTCACTAGTCTCTGACTATTGGACTCACTTGTCTCGTACTATTGGACTCACTAGTCTCAGACTATTGGGCTCACTAGTCTCTGACTATTGGACTCACTAGTCTTGGACTATTGGACTCACTAGTCTCTGACTATTGGGCTCACTAGTCTCTGACTATTGGACTCACTAGTCTCGTCCTATTGGACTCACTAGTCTCTGACTATTGGACTCACTAGTCTCTGACTATTGGACTCACTAGTCTCAGACTATTGGGCTCACTAGTCTCTGACTATTGGGCTCACTTGTCTCTGACTATCGGACTCACTAGTCTCTGACTATTGGACTCACTAGTCTCTGACTATTGGACTCACTAGTCTCTGACTATTGGACTCACTAGTCTCTGACTATTGGACTCACTAGTCTCTGACTATTGGGCTCACTAGTCTCTGACTATTGGGCTCACTAGTCTCAGACTATTGGGCTCACTTGTCTCTGACTATTGGACTCACTTGTCTCTGACTATTGGACTCACTTGTCTCTGACTATTGGACTCACTAGTCTCGTACTATTGGGCTCACCTTATTTACTACAAGAGCAAAAAGCCTGAGGGTCTAGTCTTTAAAACATTCACCCCTGAAATTTCATTATGAACTCTGCCTAACCTTTGAATTGGAAGATTTCAAATGTGTCTTCAGGAGTGAATGAGTTAAACTAAAATGAAAATAGAAGGCTAAGCTTACTCCTAAAGTATAACCTCTAAGTATGATAGCTTTAATCATTTCAAGTCTAAAACTCTATTTTTAGTTTTATGAGACAACCTGAGTAATAAATCAAAACAACTTTTTCTGGTGTTATGAGCTGTTATATTCCCAACATAAAACATTACATTGGTTTTGTCCATGAACTGGGAATCTTAACTATGGGGTAAGAGCTTGACTATCCAGGGTGAAGATTGACCGAGCGCTAAACAGCCAAATTGTTACCACCGCACCAAGATGTCCCTGTCTAGCAACAGACCATATACCCATGTGCGATTCTTTTCTTCTATACACAAAACGAACATGCCAATACTCCATATATGCTCATATGCCTGTATTCCATCACAGTATTTTATATTCAATATCCAACAACATAGATATATCAGATAATAACTTTTATAATTAGTATGAAACTAATCCATTGGTAAACACCCCGTAACTATTTTCAATGCTGACAGGTAGCTAGCTTGGCAAGAAGCGTCATGACATCATATAGCAAGCACATGAAGGCCAATTTTTCTGAGGGAAAAACAAGTTTACCTTATCACAGATGAATTCTGGTCTTTCCTGGAAAAGTATAAATAGAAAGATATACTGTTCCCAGGCATAAATGGAAATGCATTTGCCTTGTCTTTTATCTGTTAATGATGTTACAACTTATATATATCTATATTTGGCAAATGTCTGACTAAAATCACAACTTCAGTTGATCCCCGCACCATTTTGGATTTATATTTCACAGAGCTCCGTAGTTAACACTGGCTCTATTAGACAGTTGTTGATAATTGCCCTTTGACCCAAACTTCCTACTTCTGATAGCATGTATAGCAAAGCCGACAGAGAGACAGAGGAAAACACAGAAGAGGAGGACGAGGAAGATGAAAGTCAACAGGGGCAGGACCGTCTTTGGTGTTACCGCGGCAACATGGACACTCTGTGATATCATGTATCCCAAACTCCAGCCTATTTCTGTGCCATCCAACTGTAAGTAAAATACAAAGACAGCTGTAGAAATCTCAGAAACATGTAGGTTTGAATTTGAATTTATGCAACTTGATTGGCTATGGTGATGTTGCTCATGTGGTACTCCATAATTATATTAGTTAACCATCATGCTACATAATTATAAACTTCAGGGTCAGATATTTGTCAGTAAAGTACATATAAATTTACCCTTAATACCATCTTGGTAACCTGCGTACCTTAGATTTATTTCACTCATTTTCAAAGTTTTCATGAGAATTTCTTGACAAAACCCTGAATACCATCATGGTAACCTACGCACCTTACATTTATTTCACTTATTTTCCAAGTTAACAAAAGAATTTCTAGACAAAACCCTGAATATCATCTTGGTAACCTACACACGTAAAATTTATTTCACTTATTTTCAAAGTTTACAGGAGAATTTCTGCTTCTTAACAAATTTAAGGATAAATTTATATGTACTTTACTGACAAAACCCTGAACACCATCATGGTAACCTACCACCTTAGATTTATTTCACTTATTTTCGAAGTTTTCAGGAGAATTTCTAGACAAAACCCTGAATATCATCTTGGTAACCTACTTACGTAACATTTCTTTCGCTTATTTTCAAAGTTTACAGGAGAATTTCTGCTTCTGAACAAGACATTTCCGTTCTAGAAAACAATTTATGAAGATGAACAAAGAGGAATAACTCTAGCTGTTAGAGTCCACCATTCACTGAATATTCTGACACCAGGGCTGTTTTCGTTTAAGCGGTTGCACCAGTCAGATCACAGTTGTTCGTTTCTTAAATAAAGTCAGACCTAGTAATCTGATGCTGCTTCCAGGCGAGACTTGAATAAGCCTTGCAGGGCCAGATTGTATAAACATTTCCAGGTCTGCCAGGGTTTATACCAGAAAATGTCACATTTAAGAACAGACAAACAGGTTGTTCCGCATTAACGAAAACGGTCCAGTGCAAAATCTATATAGGCACTAGCATACACAATATCTCTACAAGCGATAAAATTGAATACATACTTTGTCAACGAAGCTGATTCTTCGCCACGACCCATCAAAGTCGTCAAATCTGTAAGCCTCATGGAGAAGAGTCAGGATGTATCGCGCTCTAAAGCAAAACTCAGGTAGGAGAGATTTTATATCCGTCTTCATGTACTGAACCTACAGAAAAGACAAATTTCTCTTTTTAATCTATGTATAACAACTTACATCAAGTCATACTTAACTACAAAACACCTATGAGTTCTCTCTACTACCAAACTTGCATATTGTTTACATAATATATATACCTATTGACTGGTTGACTGAAATAAGCGGAGATCTGCACATGTGCAACGGCTTCTTTCTCTTTCCTGTCACATCTTGTCGTCAAGGAAACTTAATTTGCTGAGGCTTGGACTTGAGCTTAAATAAGGATTGTATCTCATTTTGACTACGTATACGGTAGTATGCCAACTGCGGGCATACTACCGTACAATGTATACACAGTCAAAATGAGTTACAATCCTTATATCTATTTACATCATTAACAATTTTCAAGTGTTATACAAAGAATAAAATATTCGAAGTGGGTTGCTAATTATAAGATGGTAACTACGATGGCCGTGGTTGCTAAGACAATATAGTCCCACCAAATCTTCATCGATATGTATTGATAAGTTTTGAAAATACACAGTGAACATTGTTTTTCTTCATAACATAATTTGTTAATTTGGTTTTGAATAATATTAAAAGCACTTCAAATTTATTTCTTTATTTATAACGGTCGCTATGTACGTGTATTGACACAGTGATCTGGTGGTGACGCGGTCTGACGTCGGCCGTCATAACTGCAGGGCGCCGCCATGTTTGTGAATTGGCATTATCGGATCAAAAGTTTGATAGAAACCATTTATTGTACAATCAGACGAAATGGATCCCATATATGTTTCTATGTTTCAAAATCATAAAAGAACCAAACAATTACCGTCAGCGAATAGTTATTGTTCTGAAGCGTGAACGACGCCATATTTGAACAAGTATCAATCCGCCGAACCTTTTTTCATTGCGTATACACTAATTTATTCGAAGTCAGATTTTACTAAGCTTAAGAAGAGAGGGGTGTAAATATATTAAAGTCTGTTGTTTTCCATTTTCGTTATAGAGCAACATCTTCAAACAGCTAAATGAACTTATAACATAGCAACATTTAAATTTCCGGACAATCTGAGATAACACCTTACCTCACTCCAGGGTTTCTCACAAAGAATCCCGACAGCCTCTACCACGTCCGACAACTTTGTCTCCGGCGACATCTTTGGCGAGGTCAGGTTCAGAAACTCCATCACATAGTAAAAGTTGGAAAACGCCTGAAGGAGAACAAAGGCAGCATAATTAGAAGTACAATACCAATATCATAACAATAGCAGAAATCATCAGGGTCTACCATCATGTGGTTTTGGTGTTCTTGCAGAATAAAGACCAGCAGCCAGTTATCCTGTCAGTGGATAATTTATTTTCCCTGTAACAATATTAACAAGAGCAACGCAAGCGGAGGCATGATAAGCCCGTCGTATGCTATCGGAAGTATAATTGTATGGAAACAAAAAACTGCTGTAATCGAAATAACACAACAAAACCTGTTATATATGTTAAATATTATAGCTTTTTGAAGTAGCATACCAAATTTTAGAGGAATTGAAGAAAATACAAAAAAGTTCTGACACTTTCTACATAATGCCCGAAATTGCATCAAACATGAAGTTTCAAAGGGCCATAACTCTTGTAAATATTGTCTAATTGGACTGTCATTCAGGAAAACACAACTTCATGCCATGATGATTAAGCCTACCAAGTTTGAAAGATATCAGTTGAAAACTGTAGGAGAAGATCTCTGGAGAAAGCAAAAGTTTACAACAGAAATGCATTTTATACGTTATGCCTATATTTGCAATTGTAAATATGCAATGCTGTTACACGAAAAGTTGAAATGACTTAACAAAACCCGTAATATATGTTAAATATTATAGCTTTTCGAAGTATCATACCAAATTTTAGAGGAATTGAAGAAAATACAAAAAAGTTCTGACACTTTCTACATAATGCCCGAAATTGCATCAAACATGAAGTTTCAACTCTTGTAAATATTGTCTTATTGACCTGTCATTCAGAAAAACACAACTCCATGTCATGATAATTAAGCCTACCAAGTTTGAAAGATATTGGTTGAAAACTGTAGGAGAAGATCTCCGGACAAAACAACAGTTTACAACAGAAATGCATTTTATACATGTGCCTTTATCCAACTACGAAATGTTGTTACGCAAAAAGTTGAAATAACTCAACAAAACCCCTAATCTATGTTAAATATTATAGCTTTTCGAAGTACCATACTAAAATTTAGAGGAATTGAAGATAACATAAAAATGTTCTGATGTTTTCTACATAATGCCCGAAATTGCATCCCAAAGGGCCATAACTCTTGTAAATATTGTTGAATCAAACTGTCATTCAGGAAAATACAACTTCATGTCATGGTGGTGAAGCCTAGCAAGTTTGAAAGAAATTGGTTGAAAACTGTAGGAGGAGATCTCCGGACAAATAAAAGTTTACGACTGACGGACGGACGGACTGACGGACGGACGGACGGACAACGCCATACCATAATACGATCCGTCATTTTTGACGGGCGTATAAAAATACACACATGAGACAATGTACAGATACAAACACGCCTAACAGTATAGTTACAGATGGACAATTCACATTGAAACGTACGATACATTTTAAAACTTCAAGTCAATATAAAACAATAATCTAAACCTGAAAAACCTAACTGCGATATGAATATGGAGTTTTCAGTTCATTTATCAAGAACAAATTCTTAGTAAAAGCAAATTTCTAGATTTATAAATTTTCTGAGGTGATTCCACACCATGAAACAACCTCAAAACATATGGTTACTAACAATTTTCTATGAAACAACTATAGAACTACGGTTGACTTACATAGTATTTGCTGTAGACCTTTGGTTGGTACCAGAACTACTGTTGACTTACGTAGTATTTGTCGTAGACCTCTGGTTGGTACCAGAACTACTGTTTACTTACATAGTATTTGCCGTAGACCTTTGGTTGGTACGTGTCAGAACTACTGTTGACTTCCGTAGTATTTGCTGTAGACCTTTGGTTGGTACCAGAACTACTGTTGACTTACGCAGTATTTGTCATAGACCTTTGGTTGGTACGTGTCAGAACTACTGTTGACTTGCGCAGTATTTGTCATAGACCTTTGGTTGGTACGTGTCAGAACTACTGTTGACTTACGCAGTATTTGTTATAGACCTTTGGTTGGTACGTGTCAGAACTACTGTTGACTTCCGTAGTATTTGCTGTAGACCTTTGGTTGGTACCAGAACTACTGTTGACTTACGTAATATTTGCCGTAGACCTTTGGTTGGTACCAGAACTACTGTTGACTTACATAGTATTTGTCGTAGACCTCTGGTTGGTACCAGAACTACTGTTGACTTATGTAATATTTGTCGTAGACCTTTGGTTGGTACCAGAACTACTGTTGACTTACATAGTATTTACCGTAGACCTTTGGTTGGTACCAGAACTACTGTTGACTTACGTAGTATTTGTCGTAGACCTCTGGTTGGTACCAGAACTACTGTTGACGTACGTAATATTTGTCGTAGAACTTTGGTTGGTACCAGAACTACTGTTGACTTACGTAATATTTGCTGTAGACCTTTGGTTGGTACCAGAATTACTGTTGACTTACATAGTATTTGCCGTAGACCTTTGGTTGGTACGTGTCAGAACTACTGTTGACTTACATAGTATTTGCCGTAGACCTTTGGTTGGTACCAGAACTACTGTTGACTTACATAGTATTTGCTGTAGACCTCTGGTTGATACCAGAACAACTGTTGACTTACATAGTATTTGCTGTAGACCTTTGGTTGGTACCAGAACTACTGTTTACTTACAAAGTATTTGCTGTAGACCTTTGGTTGGTACCAGAACTACTGTTGACTTACATAGTATTTGCCGTAGACCTTTGCTTGGTACCAGAACTACTGTTGACTTACGTAATATTTGCCGTAGACCTCTGGTTGGTACCAGAACTACTGTTGACTTACATAGAATTTGCCGTAGACCTTTGGTGGGTGTCAGAACTACTGTTGACTTACATAGTATTTGCCGTAGACCTTTGGTTGGTACCAGAACTACTGTTGACTTACGTAATATTTGCTGTAGACCTTTGGTTGGTACCAGAACTACTGTTGACTTACATAGTATTTGCTGTAGACCTCTGGTTGGTACCAGAACTACTGTTGACTTACGTAATATTTGCCGTAGACCTTTGGTTGGTACCAGAACTACTGTTGACTTACGTAGTATTTGCCGTAGACCTTTGGTTGGTACCAGAACTACTGTTGACTTACGTAATATTTGCTGTAGACCTTTGGTTGGTACCAGAACTACTGTTTACTTACAAAGTATTTGCTGTAGACCTTTGGCTGGTACCAGAACTACTGTTGACTTACATAGTATTTGCCGTAGACCTTTGCTTGGTACCAGAACTACTGTTGACTTACATAGTATTTGCTGTAGACCTTTGGTTGGTACCAGAACTACTGTTGACTTACATAGTATTTGCTGTAGACCTTTGGTTGGTACCAGAACTACTGTTGACTTACGTAATATTTGCTGTAGACCTTTGGTTGGTACCAGAACTACTGTTTACTTACAAAGTATTTGCTGTAGTCCTTTGGTTGATACCAGAACTACTGTTGACTTACATAGTATTTGTCGTAGACCTTTGGTCGGTACTTGTCAGAACTACTGTTTACTTACATAGTATTAGTCGTAGACCTTTGGTCGGTACGTGTCAGAACTACTGCTGACTTACGTAATTTTTGCTGTAGACCTTTGGTTGGTACCAGAACTACTGTTGACTTACGTAGTATTTGTCGTAGACCTTTGGTTGGAACGTGTCAGAACTACTGTTGACTTGCGTAATATTTGCCGTAGACCTTTGGTTGGTACGTGTCAGAACTACTGTTGACTTACGTAATATCTGTCGTAGACCTTTGGTTGGTACCAGAACTACTGTTGACTTATGTAGTATTTGTCGTAGACCTCTGGTTGGTACGTGTCAGAACTACTGTTGACTTACGTAATATTTGTCGTAGACCTTTGGTTGGTACCAGAACTACTGTTGACTTACATAGTATTTGCCGTAGACCTTTGGTTGGTACCAGAACTACTGTTGACTTACATAATATTTGCCGTAGACCTCTGGTTGGTACCAGAACTACTGTTGACTTACATAGAATTTGCCGTAGACCTTTGGTGGGTGTCAGAACTACTGTTGACTTACATAGTATTTGCCGTAGACCTTTGGTTGGTACCAGAACTACTGTTGACTTACGTAATATTTGCTGTAGACCTTTGGTTGGTACCAGAACTACTGTTGACTTACATAGTATTTGCTGTAGACCTCTGGTTGGTACCAGAACTACTGTTGACTTACGTAATATTTGCCGTAGACCTTTGGTTGGTACCAGAACTACTGTTGACTTACGTAGTATTTGCCGTAGACCTTTGGTTGGTACCAGAACTACTGTTGACTTACGTAGTATTTGCTGTAGACCTTTGGTTGGTACCAGAACTACTGTTGACTTATGTAATATTTGCCGTAGACCTTTGGTTGGTACGTATCAGAACTACTGTTGACTTACGTAGTATTTGCTGTAGACCTTTGGTTGGTATGTGTCAGAACTACTGTTGACTTACATAGTATTTGCCGTAGACTTTTGGTTGGTATGTGCCGTTAAATGTACAGGGAGGTTGCTGACACTCGGTACTGGTGTTGAAGAGTAGCTGGACTGTTTGATGACATGCAGTATCGTCACTCTCTCCCATCAGCACAAATGTTGTATTCTGTACAGAGATTTAACAGACATATATCAGCATCATTATTCTGTACAGAGATTTAACTGACATATATCAGCATCATTATTCTGTATAGAGATTTAACAGACATTATATCAGCATCATTATTCTGTACAGAGATTTAACAGACATATATCGGCATCATTATTCTGTACAGAGATTTAACAGACATATATCGGCATCATTATTCTGTATAGAGATTTAACAGACATATATCAGCATCATTATTCTGTATAGAGATTTAACAGACATATATCAGCATCATTATTCTGTATTGAGATTTAACAGACATATATCAGCATCATTATTCTGTACAGAGATTTAACAGACATATATCGGCATCATTATTCTGTACAGAGATTTAACAGACATATATCGGCATCATTATTCTGTACAGAGATTTAACAGACATATATCGGCATCATTATTCTGTATAGAGATTTAACAGACATATATCGGCATCATTATTCTGTACAGAGATTTAACAGACATATATCGGCATCATTATTCTGTATAGAGATTTAGCAGACATATATCGGCATCATTATTCTGTATAGAGATTTAGCAGACATATATCGGCATCATTATTCTGTATAGAGATTTAACAGACATATATCAGCATCATTATTCTGTACAGAGATTTAACAGACATATATCAGCATCATTATTCTGTACAGATATTTAACAGACATATATCGGCATCATTATTCTGTATAGAGATTTAACAGACATATATCAGCATCATTATTCTGTACAGAGATTTAACAGACATATATCGGCATCATTATTCTGTACAGAGATTTAACAGACATATATCGGCATCGTTATTCTGTACAGAGATTTAACAGACATATATCGGCATCATTATTCTGTACAGAGATTTAACAGACATATATCGGCATCATTATTCTGTATAGAGATTTAACAGACATATATCGGCATCATTATTCTGTACAGAGATTAAACAGACATATATCTGCATCATTATTCTGTACAGAGATTTAACAGACATATATCGGCATCATTATTCTGTACAGAGATTAAACAGACATATATCGGCATCATTATTCTGTACAGAGATTTAACAGACATATATCGGCATCATTATTCTGTATAGAGATTTAACAGACATATATCAGCATCATTATTCTGTACAGAGATTTAACAGACATACATCAGCATCATTATTCTGTATAGAGATTTAACAGACATATATCAGCATCATTATTCTGTATAGAGATTTAACAGACATATATCAGCATCATTTTTAACTTGTTATGGGATGGCTTTCTCCTTTTCTGTATCAATAAGTCTTAAATATAAACTTTATCTATTTGACAACAATTATGAAACAAGTCATCCAACTTATTGATTAACTTATATTAATCACTCTTGTTGGCCCAGATGTTAGCTGGAGAGGAGTCAAACGGTATCATAATTTCTACAATGCTTTTCTTGACTGTAATTTTGCAATTGTACTAAATTAGAGCTGATTTAGTATAGACTAGCATGTGTAGGTTTCCAATTGTGGAGGATTTTAAAATTCTATAACCAAAAGGCAGACATTCTATATCTACACACACCCATACTGATATTGCTGCCCTACCTATTCTTGTAATGGCATAAAATCTAACTAATGGGTATCAAATAGTCAGAAGGGTTCCGACTCTCTGATCCGCTAAATATTGAGACGGCTGGCGGGTCTAGAGAGTCACTCAGAATTCCTATTTATAAATAAATAAATTCACAACATTTGATATAGTGCCCTATCTAGCTTACATATGCCACTCTCAAAAGCTTTACAGTACATAGATATACAATTATAGTGCCATCTCACTTGAATGCTATCGCACAGATATCAGCATCCATTGCAGACTGTTTTATACTCCACCTGGGTTGTTCGAGTTGTGTGGGCAGGAGAAAAACGCTTTTTCTGAATGTTCCATGCATATGATGACTGTGTTTATGTTAATATGCCAGGTCACTAATTACACCTATAAGTAACGTTTTAGAACAGTAAAACTATTTCAACACATGAACATTGTAAATCAATGAAAGGAAGTTCCTTAACTTAGGATTTTTTTCCTTAACTTCTGTTATGCTTTCCTATGGAGATTTTTAAGTTAAGGAATTTCCTTAAGATAAGAAACGTTCGTAAAACCGGAGCCTGATACTGACCCTGTCAATGCCCGATGGCCTCCGAGGGCCTGTGATACTGACCCTGTCCATGCCTGATGGCCTCCGAGGGCCTATGATACTGACACTGTCAATCCCTGATGGCCCCCCGAGGGCCTATGATACTGACCCTGTCAATGCCTGATGGCCTCCGAGGGCCTGTGATACTGACCCTGTCCATGCCTGATGGCCTCCGAGGGCCTATGATACTGACACTGTCAATCCCTGATGGCCCCCCGAGGGCCTGTGATACTGACCCTGTCAATCCCTGATGGCCTCCGAGGGCCTATGATACTGACACTGTCAATCCCTGATGGCCCCCCGAGGGCCTGTGATACTGACCCTGTCCATGCCTGATGGCCTCCGAGGGCCTATGATACTGACACTGTCAATCCCTGATGGCCCCCCGAGGGCCTGTGATACTGACCCTGTCCATGCCTGATGGCCCCCCGAGGGCCTATGATACTGACACTGTCAATCCCTGATGGCCCCCCGAGGGCCTGTGATACTGACCCTGTCCATGCCTGATGGCCTCCGAGGGCCTATGATACTGACACTGTCAATCCCTGATGGCCCCCCGAGGGCCTATGATACTGACCCTGTCAATGCCCGATGGCCTCCGAGGGCCTGTGATACTGACCCTGTCCATGCCTGATGGCCCCCCCGAGGGCCTATGATACTGACCCTGACAATGCCTGATGGCCCCTGAGGGCCTATGATACTGACCCTGACAATGCCTGATGGCCCCTGAGAGCCTATGATACTGACCCTGTCAATGCCCGATGGACCCTGAGGGCCTATGATACTGACCCTGTCAATGCCTGATGGCCCCCCGAGGGCCTATGATACTGACCCTGACAATGCCTGATGGCCCCCCGAGGGCCTATGATACTGACCCTGTCAATGCCTGATGGCCCCCGAGGGCCTATGATACTGACCCTGTCAATGCCTGATGGCCCCCGAGGGCCTATGATACTGACCCTGTCAATGCCTGATGGCCTCCGAGGGCCTATGATACTGACACTGTCAATCCCTGATGGCCCCCGAGGGCCTATGATACTGACCCTGTCAATGCCTGATGGCCACTGAGGGCCTATGATACTGACCCTGTCAATGCCTGATGGCCCCCCGAGGGCCTATGATACTGACCCTGTCAATGCCTGATGGCCTCCGAGGGCCTATGATACTGACCCTGTCAATGCCTGATGGCCCCCCGAGAGCCTATGATAATGACCCTGTCAATGCCTGATGGCCTCCGAGGGCCTATGATAATGACCCTGTCAATGCCTGATGGCCCCCGAGGGCCTATGATAATGACCCTGTCAATGCCTGATGGCCCCTGAGGGCCTATGATACTGACACTGTCAATGCCTGATGGCCCCCGAGGGCCTATGATACTGACCCTGTCAATGCCTGATGGCCACTGAGGGCCTATGATACTGACCCTGTCAATGCCTGATGGCCCCCCGAGGGCCTATGATACTGACCCTGACAATGCCTGATGGCCCCCGAGGGCCTATGATACTGACCCGTACAATGCCTGATGACCCCCGAGGGCCTATGATACTGACCCTGTCAATGCCTGATGGCCCCCGAGGGCCTATGATACTGACCCTGTCAATGTCAGATGGCCTAGAGTCGCTGGTACAGGGGGCCTCAAACACTTGCGTGTAAGGTATGCTGATGTTTTTACCTCGCGGACCACAGGGGTTACTGACAGTGTCCGTGTAGTTCTGGTTCTGGAAAATGAAATAAATAGGTGAAACCCACATTATACCATCAATACTATGGCATTTATAACCATATCCTAATTGACATTATGCTTTTGACATTATTAAAATAATTTTTAAGGACATTAATTGAGAGATCAACTCATTCCTCCCTTAAGTCCTATCTGTATTCTTTTGACTAGAATACTGTGAAAGTTTGTGGTGTAGAATTTTTTTTTCCCCTTATTTTACCTCCATTATTTCTACCTGAATATATCCACATTACTCACACTCAACATTGTCTAATAATATGATATGCACATATTATAAATTAGCATAATGACAGCACGAAAATATATCCACATTGTAATCAGTTTGAAGTTTTGACTACCGAAAAGAAAAAATTTCTACGCACAAAAATGTTGACTTTTACAGTACTTTATTATGGAACTTCTAGGGCAAATTACTTAAAGAATTTCTGAATAAAAGAGGAAGACTTTATTTCATTTCAATCTCATTAACACCTGAATTTTGTGCCTATTCAACGTTTTCTAATGAGCACGCCCAACTTAAATGGAATGACCGTGGCTCGGAATGTTTTGCTACACTGTTAATGCTGGACCACTTAGCCTTCAGTAATTATAGCTCACCTTGATCAGGAGGGCTTGGTATTTCCTGGTTATCTCGTTAACTCCGTAGCACAGGTAACTGTGAGTGTATACCGTATAATTCAACCCAAACAGAGTCAAATCTTTTTCGTAAGCAGGAGGCATGGAAACGTTTCCAGGGTAAAATGTCATCTGCGTAGAAGCTCCACCTAGGTCCATGGCTCCGACAGTTCCATCTCCAGTGGCTGTCATCTGCCAGGAGTTACCTGCCCCTTGTAACATTGGCTTTTTCTGAAAGTACAGTAATCGGAAATCGATATCTTGGAAGTCTAAGGGACCAAAGGGAATTAGAGTTATTTGAATAATTTTAGTTATGTGAGTTTTAATGTTAGTCTAAAGCTGGGACAGAACTGACGAAATACTTACTCCAACAATGTTAGTCTAAAGCTTGCCAGAACTGACGAAATACTTACTCCAACAATGTTAGTCTAAAACTGGGCCAGAACTGACGAAATACTTTGAATTAAACAGGGTCTTCGAGTTATAACAGTTTAAGTAACGAGGTTCGAATGTTCTCTAAACAGGTAAACTGGGGCTTTGTCCTAGTTAAAACAGGTACACATTAGTGACCATTGAAAGGACATCCCTGACATATATCTCAGAACTTGTGCAAGTCTATATACTATTTACATGATCCCATACCTGTCAAACCTCCATCATTATGAGGTTGACTAACTAATGTTATAGATATGGTAACTCAATTTTAATGATGAAATCAACATGTTAACTAGGTGAGTCTATGAGTCTGCCTAGAAGAACATTTTTGAATTTTTTTATAAACTCTTCTTGGGGTAGGGGCAGGAATCCCAATTTTACAGTTTGATTCCATCTTTCCCCAAGGATGATGGTGACAAAGTAGGAATAATTTCATACTTAAAATTGGCAAAATATACCCAAAAGTGTTATTTCCAAATATAAACTTTAGTCAACTTCACCCCCTCTCCAAGGGGGAACAGATAGCCTGGGGGTACTGAAATCTACAAATTAAACAAAGCCCCTGATGATCTTTCTATCCATGTAGAGAAATAGGCTGTAAGTACCTCTGAGTCTGGAGAAGAAGATTTTTGAAATTTAGAATAATTTTCCCTTTGGGGCCCCCGCCCTGGCCCCTGGGGTAGGGGCAGGAATCCCAATTTTACAGTTTGATTCCATCTTTCTTCAAGGATGATTATGTCAAAGTAGGAATATTTTCCTACTTAAAATGGACAAAATATACACAATAGTGTTATTTCCCAATTTGAACTTTAGTAAACTTTACCCCTCTCTTGTCACCCATTTCAGCGTACGTATAGAAACTTGTAACTCACCACACCAAACGATCCTGTGACATAGTTACTTGTCACCCAGGAGTACAGCCCCTCCTCATCACCAGAGATGATCCGAGCCTGTTGAGTTGCGTTTTTGAACATGAACGGATATTTCGCAATGGAAGTTCGGATGACGGACAAAATGGCCTCACTTTGACTGCTGTTGACTGCACTGTTAAAGAAATGAATCGTCGCTGAAATGGAAATCTATATTTATATCTGAACAACAGACTTAAATTGTCTACGAAGTGCATTTTGTAGGTAGACTATATATTGCCATGACATTAAAATCATCTTTTAATCTTTAAACACTATTAGACTTAATGTCACTGAATAGAAATGATAATATTCACTCTTTAAAAAAAATGAATACATAATCAAACAATATATCAATTTTCAGTAAACATAATTGCCAATTAATCAAGATTACATATACTCAGAATTAAAAGTACAGATAGAGTGTGTGTGTATGTATGGATACCCTAGGAAAACATAACACTTCTAAATAGATACCCTTGGGACCATACAGCTCCCTGTTGTTGCAACAAGAAACAGATCCAAGTCGCCAAATAAACAAACAAGGGCATACTTGCCAACTTTTTGAAATTTCCATGGGGGAGATTACGCATGCTCAGAATTGAAAATATAAATAATATGTATACACATGTACATTCTGGGGGAAAATAACACTTTTAAATGGCTTCTTTAAATTTGAGCTCTTCTTTCAGATGAAATCATCAGATCTTTAAAAATAAGAACAGTTAAGAATATTCCAAAGTTGAAAATGCAACATTTTAGGGTCCATTATCGGGAGTCTCCCTCCTAAACAGGGAGGGTTGGCAAGTATGCAAGGGGAACCTACGGACGACCCACAGATGCAGGGCATTTGAATAACCCAACACATAAACACAGATACAAGTATCAGTCGAGTACAGAAAAAGATACATGAGAGACACCTCAATACATATATTTTTAAAAATCAATGTCATCAAACATGTCATTTTCAACATTCTGATTCCGAGTCTTACTGGAGCAGCCTCATTCCAGCTGTGGCTCCGAGGTAGACGGGGGTGGTCGCGTGCCTGTCTGCGGGAACCGTGTTCTTGGCCTGGTTTAAACATAGTTCTAGATGTTCGGCCAGGTCCTGAGGGTTACTCGTGTAACTGGATATTGATGGACCTGGAATAGTAACAGGAAAGTTAATATGAAGTAAGAGATTTTTCCTATGTAAGAGATTTATCCTATGTAAGAGATTTATCCCATGTAAGAGATTTGTTATATGTAAGAGATTTGTTATATGTAAGAGATTTATCCCATGTAAGAGATTTGTTATATGTAAGAGATTTATCATATGTAAGAAATTTGTTATATGTAAGATATTTATCCTCTGTAAGAGATTTATCATAATTAAGAGATTTTTTATATGTAAGAGATTTATCATATGAAAGAGATTAGTTGCCATACTCATCACTGGCAACACTAAGACGTCATGTCAACAATCTACACACCGCCAGATCTACCATGTACCGCTGTAAAATTTGCAAATCAACTTTCGGCCGTCAAGACAACTATGACCGCCACCTCAACAAGACTCATCCATACTACCACGTTGAACCAGAAATAATAGAGGATAAAACAAGGGAAAACGCGGCTAAACCGACACCTTGGAATAAACCATTAGAAGCACTAACCAAAACACAGTTACAAAATGCTAAATTCAGAACACGGCCGGCCACTACGCTGAGCAAAGTCGGCCCGACCTCAACTACAAGACCCATTATAGAAGAAGCATTGGAACTTCTAAGAAACGACCTACAGCTAAGTAGTGACTCAGCCCGTTCTACCTCCAGTACAAAGGAAGAACAAGTCAACTACAAGAATTTGGCCTACGTATCGGCATCAACTAGTACGATCTGCCAAGATGAGGGAAATCTACAGAAGTGATCAAAAGTAACAAAGACATTGTTTTTGCAAATCAATAAGCTTTATTGCACATATCATATATATGTTATTTTTATTTTTATTTTTATTTTCCAGAGAAAAAAACAGACAATTTTAAATACTATAATTACCTGCTCTTGGCCATTGTAACAAAACGTCACTAAAATGTCCATTATATGACGTCATAATAGTAAAACGATCCTCCCAAAGAGTACTTTAGGGGGTATTTTCATAGCAAAATTGTCCTGATGAAGACTCGCTTAAAGAGTCGAAACTAGTCGACAATAAAATAACCACCTACTGGTAACGCCTGATCGTGTTGTGATTGGAACCCCACGTTTACTATGTAAGAGATTTGTTACATGTAAGAGATTTATCCAATGTAAGAAATTTGTTATATGTAAGAGATTCATCTCATTTAAGAGATTCATTAATCAAGAAACTTATCTTAAAAGTTTTATTATGTTAGAGTTTTATCGGGACAACTTTTGTTTGTAACATTTCAATAACTTGGTGGATTTTGTTCCTTTCATTTAAAAAACAATATAAAGACCAAAATTACAATTCATGTCTTGAGATTTTCACTAGAGCTGTTCTTATTTAGCTTTATTCCACATGTGAATGTGACATTCATGTAAATTCAGTGCTATATATACAAACAAATAAAAATTCAGTGTTCATACATAAAACTACAAATTTAGTGTTTCATACATAAAACTACAAATTTAGTGTTTTATACATAAAACTACAAATTTAGTGTTTTATACATAAAACTACAAATTTAGTGTTTCATACATAAAACTACAAATTTAGTGTTTTATACATAAAACTACAAATTTAGTGTTTTATACATTCAAGTACAAATTTAACGCTATATAAATGTAAAAGGGGTCATTATTTATTACAAATGCCTCCACTAGGAGTTGAACCCAGAACCTCTGGCTACTATTGGTAGCTATATAGTCTTACGCTCAACCGATCGAGCTAAAGAGAAGATCTCACTAGCCGAGCGGTATATTGCAGCTAGTTTTTACCAGGGTTACATACATACATGTTTTAATAGTCTTAGTAGTTTGGTACAAGTTGCAGCCCCTTTTCCCCAACCTCAAAAAACTTAATTACAAACATCAGACTGCTCTAGGCCTCCTGACCAACCTGTTTTACCGGTAGAACCCGAGTTATTGGACTGATATTGGTTTCCAGTGAGAACGGCACCATCTGGCTTGTAAAACTTACCTTGCTCAACAATACAACACAAGTGTAGTCCTCATAAACATAGATCAATCCTGTTTAAGGAGATAACACCTACCCTCAGTTCAGACACATTCAAAGCCCACCAACAAACAGATCTCAAAATTATATGTGACCTAACAGAAATGCTTGAAATAGTTCACCAATGCTACAAGTTTTGATCACACATCAGGATCATGTTTACAAATTGGATGTTCATCTTATTTTGATTAGGTTTTTTTTAACTCTCTACAATTGTGTTCTTCTTTTTCATAAATAAACATATTGATCTGTATGTTGACATTTTACTATTTCACCAAGATTTCAAAAAGAAATAATTTTCTTCAATTACATTTAAAATTTGGATTTATTTTATAGCTAAGGGTATTGACCCTGTTAAAGAGCTGACAATCATTTTTTTAACACTGAGTTATTGACCCTGTGATCACCTGACCTTTACATCATTGACCATAATTGACCTTTAGAGCTTTGACCTTGATACAGTGTATATCCTTGACCTTTATATCTGTGACCCTGATACAGTATATAACCTTGACCTTTATTTTTCTGACCCTGGTAAAGTGTATAACCTTGACCTTTATTTTTCTCTGATTTCTATAATTACTCATACCATACCTTTGACTTTACAGGAATCTGTTTGAACTGCCAGGGCAGTGTCCTTGTATTTCTCTCCGGGCCATTTGTAAACAAACAGTGTTGTGTGGCTAGAACCGGCGTCCATCACCACTCCATACTGCAAATATTATCACATGGTGAATGTATGGTGAATGTATGGTGAATGTATGGTGAATGTATGAAACATTGACCAGGAATTGATGTTTAAGGAGAAAAAACTAAACAAACATGACAGATCTATAGCAATACAACAACATGAAATGTATACAAGAGGCCCATAGGGCCTGTATCGCTCACCTGGATACATTGGTATCTAGGTAATCATGGAGTGCTTCCTACCAAATAAGGCTGATTTCCAATCAGTGGTTATGGAGAAGAAGTTACTAATATCAATATAGCTAAATAACTCTTTTTGCCCCGCCCCTCAGCCCCCTGGGGGGTCAGTCCCACCATTAGTACAATTTTGAATTCTGAGCACCTAGGGATGCTTCCTGCCAAATTAGGTTGAATTCCTATCAGTGGTTATGGAGAAGAAGTCGTTTAAACAATTGTTGACGGACAACGGACGGACAGACGACGGACGCCACGGTATGGCATAAGCTCACCTCGGTCCTTCGGACCAGGTGACTTAATAATACTGAATTAAGGACTAGCACAACTAAATCCAACAATCAGCAAGTGTTTCATATGATTGTAGTCCCTACTGAAAAACTAAATACAGTGCCTCTGAGTCATATAAACGAGTAATTGTTGAAAATATTTTACACTAAACAAGAGATCCCAGAGGGATCTTGGCGCCCACCATCAAATGATCTAAGTTTGTTTTTTGAAAGATGGTTCTTTTCTCTTCTTTCGATTGTCTCTTAGGTGTTGATTAAGTGTGAGCAGAGACTCTGGTGGGACACAGATGCATTTTTTTGTTTTTTTTTGTGAATTACATTGTCGTTTCCTTATTCTTAGCACCCATGAATTGTATTTGTTTTTGTCTTTGTCATGGGTTTTTGAAATTTGTGAAAGTTCCCTTCAGTATATTCTCAGAAATAGGGATAACAAACTTCAATTGTCAAAATCCAAGATGGCTGCCTGTCGGCCATGTTGTTTTCCGATCTGTCCAAAAATGGAATATGCACAACTAGGGACCAAGGTGAACCAACAAATGAAATTTGAGAAAGATACCTTCAGTACTTTCTTAGAAATAGCGATAACAAACTTCAATTGTCAAAATCCAAGATGGCTGCCTGTCGGCCATGTTGTTTTTGGATTGGTCCCAAAATGCAATATGCATAACTACACACCAAGGTGAACCTACACATGAAATTTGAGAAAGATCCATTCAGTACATTCTCAGAAATAGCGATAACAAAGTTCAACTGTCAAAATCCAAGATGGCTGCCTGTCGGCCATGTTGTTTTCGGATTGGTCCAAAAATGCAATATGCACAACTAGGCACCAAGGGGAACCTACACATGAAATTTGAGAAAGATCCATTCAGTACATTCTCAGAAATAGGGATAACAAAGTTCAAATGTCAAAATCCAAGATGGCTGCCTGTCGGCCATCTTGAATTCAGATCGGTCCCAAAATGGAATATACACAACTACGGACCAAGGTGAACCAACACATGAAATTTGAGAAAGATACCTTCAGTACTTTCTTAGAAATAGCGATAACAAACTTCAATTGTCAAAATCCAAGATGGCTGCCTGTCGGCCATGTTGTTTTTGGATTGGTCCCAAAATGCAATATGCATAACTACACACCAAGGGAAACCTACACATGAAATTTGAGAAAGATCCATTCAGTACATTCTCAGAAATAGCGATAAAAAAGTTCAACTGTCAAAATCCAAGATGGCTGCCTGTCGGCCATGTTGTTTTCGGATTGGTCCAAAAATGCAATATGCATAACTAGGCACCAAGGGGAACCTACACATGAAATTTGAGAAAGATCCATTCAGTACATTCTCAGAAATAGGGATAACAAAGTTCAAATGTCAAAATCCAAGATGGCTGCCTGTCGGCCATCTTGAATTCAGATCGGTCCCAAAATGGAATATACACAACTATGGACCAAGGTGAACCAACACATGAAATTTGAGAAAGATACCTTCAGTACTTTCTTAGAAATAGCGATAACAAACTTCAATTGTCAAAATCCAAGATGGCTGCCTGTCGGCCATGTTGTTTTTGGATTGGTCCCAAAATGCAATATGCATAACTACACACCAAGGGAAACCTACACATGAAATTTGAGAAAGATCCATTCAGTACATTCTCAGAAATAGCGATAACAAAGTTCAACTGTCAAAATCCAAGATGGCTGCCTGTCGGCCATGTTGTTTTCGGATTGGTCCCAAAATGCAATATGCATAACTAAGCACCAAGGGGAACCTACACATGAAATTTGAGAAAGATCCATTCAGTACATTCTCAGAAATAGGGATAACAAAGTTCAAATGTCAAAATCCAAGATGGCTGCCTGTCGGCCATCTTGAATTCAGATCGGTCCCAAAATGGAATATGCACAACTAGGGACCAAGGTGAACCAACACATGAAATTTGAGAAAGATCCATTCAGTACATTCTCAGAAATAGGGATAACAAAGTTCAAATGTCAAAATCCAAGATGGCTGCCTGTCGGCCATCTTGAATTCAGATCGGTCCCAAAATGGAATATGCACAACTAGGGACCAAGGTGAACCAACACATGAAATTTGAGAAAGATTCCTTCGGTACTTTATGAGAAATAGCGATAACAAGAATTGTTTACGGACGGACGGACGGACGGACCACGGACCACGGACGCAGGGCGATTTGAATAGCCCACCATCTGATGATGGTGGGCTAATAAAATCTAACAGATATCGAACTTCACAAAAAAAGTATCCTTTTCATAGATTTTAATTTGTGATGGCAGAATGATAAGGGGTCAAATCTTAGGGGGTGTACATATGGCTTGTCATGTACAATTGTAGCGCACCATTATTTAATGCTAAACCCACTAAACCCATTAACTCTTTCCGTACCGTGATTTCGGTCCGGATTCCGTACCGGAAGTCATTACTAGGCTCGCCCCCAGACGTTTCGGCCAAAATGGCGTCTCTTTTTTGTGTTTGCGTAGTGGATATTATGCCGAAATAATGCAGGTAAATGTAAACCAATGCTCTTTTTCGGTTCTTCTATAGTTAGAAGACATACATAGCTTCATTTTCGCAGCAATATTTTCGTCAGATGTGGTACCGCTATGTATAGCTAAAGCATTCACCGCCATGATGTTTATATTGGTGATGACACTTCGCAGTATCTCGCGGGAAATTCAATCTAAATGGGTCGCATGACAGGAAATGTGTACTTTACGCCTATCAAATTGTTTGTAATAAACTGACGGAGTCGATTTTGTGTAAAATGTTATTCGTCAACGCATCTGTCGGCTGCTGTACCCAGCTAATCAAAAAGTATGTAACGTCAAGTAGCTTGTCGTCTGTATACGACAACGGGGATTAGACGTCACATTTTTTTGTCGTCTGTATGCGACAACGGGGAGGAGACGTCACATTTTTTTGTCGTCTGTATACGACAACGGGGAGGAGAAGTCACATTTTTTTGTCGTCTGTATGCGACAACGGGGAGGAGACGTCACATTTTTTTGTCGTCTGTATACGACAACGGGGAGGAGACGTCACATTTTTTTGTCGTCTGTATGCGACAACGGGGAGGAGACGTCACATTTTTTTGTCGTCTGTATACGACAACGGTACGGAAAGAGTTAAACATAGCGTTTGATGCTGTTATGGATCTAAGACAGATGTCTCTAGTTTCAGATATAAAGTTATTTGCTTAAGCTTAGAAATAACATAAAGTAAATTATTTAGTTGTGGCATAAAACAAGGGGGACTATTATTATATATAATCAGATTGTCATAACATCAAAACCACTGATTCAGGGGGCATAACTCTGTAATTTAGTCAATTTATGGTGAATTTTTATCTAGTTTAAGATCTCGAAGTATTTAACCTAGTTTTAAAATATACAGTTAAACCATGGAAAAAATAACTCCATGCAGATGTCTATCGGACATTTGCATGGAGTTATTTTTTCCATGGTTTAATTTTGCCAATTTGTGCAATAACATTACATACAACCCCGGCTTTAGACAATCGTATAAAACACAACTATCAATAAATACGTTATTATATATTTCTTACATTTATATTTATTACTTACACCGCTAAACCTCGTTATTTCAAAGTCAACAGGACCATGGGAAAACTAAAGAGTTATCAGAGTTTTTGAGTTACGCGAGTTTGAACACTTAGTGTTAAGCTTGGTCGGACCAACAAAATCCTCCTAAGTAAATAGAACCTTCGATCAAGCTAACCAAGTTTGAGGTAACGAGGTTCTACTGTATTTGTTAACATTTCTATTCCATACATTATACTATTAAGAGAGAACCGAAAAGATGAAGTACAACGAACTCTTTAAACTTATTGGACGTTGAATCGTTTAGGAAATTGCCCTACCTTACGCTGATAAACTGAGATCGAAAAAGGTCAGATGATGATAATTTAACAGTTTGTTCCGTGACAATAATAATTTAACAGTTTGTTCCGTGATAAAATACCTCGTATTCCGTTTTCCCGTTTTGAAGGAACATGACTATGACAGCGATGAGACCGATGACCCCGATTATCAAACTAATTCCACCGATGAACCACCAGATGTTACAGTCACACTTTCCTCCCGTCGTCGTCACCTCCTCCGCTACAAAACAAAATTGACACATTAATTCGGAGGCTTACATCAATACCGACATTTATCAATGTACCTTCCTTAAACAAGAGGCCCAGAGGGCCTGTATCGCTCACCTGGTTTCATGTGATATGAAACAAGAATGACTCATAAGTGTATGTGTGGCCCTTTTTGTTATGTCAATATATCATAAGAATTTTTGATGGGTACATGTACATTGCTTTTGTTGTAATTCTAAAAATGTTACGTTTTTTGGCAAATAGGGCATTAATCCATGAAATGCGTTCAGTGCAGCAGGCTCGATCTACTACCTATGTTTCAGCAATGATGACCAAGGTTCAGTTGGTCTAGCTGTTAATGTTGCAATCTGATTTCTTCCAAGTCCAGGAATGTGAGGTTTTTACCCCAAAGATACATTGCTTAGTTCCAGAGAAGAAGTCGTTAATATCAATATTGCCAAATAGACACTTTTGGCCCCGCCCCTCAGGCCCCAGGGGGGTCAGCCCCATCATTTGTATAAATTTGAATCCCAGCCACCTAGGGATGCTACCACTGAAATATAAATGCCATACATTACTTAGTTCAAGAGAAGAAGTCGTTAATATCAATATTGCCAAATAGACACTTTTGGCCCCGCCCCTCAGGCCCTTGGGGGTCAGCCCCATCATTTGTATACATTTGAATCCCAGCCACCTAGGGATGCTACCACTGAAATATAAATGCCATACATTGCTTAGTTCAAGAGAAGAAGTCGTTAATATCAATATTGCCACATAGACACTTTTGGCCCCGCCCCTCAGGCCCCTGGGGGATCAGCCCCAACATTTGTATAAATTTAAATCCCAGCCACCTAGGGATGCTACCACTGAAATATAAATGCCATACATTGCTTAGTTCCAGAGAAGAAATTATTAATATCAATATTGCCAAATAGACACTTTTGGCCCCGCCCCTCAGGCCCTTGGGGGTCAGCCCCATCATTTGTATACATTTGAATCCAAGCCACACAGGGATGCTTCCTACCAAATTTAGTTAAATTCTGATCAGTGGTTATGAAGAAGAAGTCAATTGTTGACGGACGGACGGACGGACGGACGGCGGACGATGGACGACGGTCGATGGACGACGGACGCCGGACGCCACGGTATGGCATAAGCTCACCTTGGTCCTTTGGACCAGGTGAGCTAAAAAGTCAATATTAGAATTCAGCTACCTGGTACTGTTAACTTATTCACCCCTGAAGACACATTTGAACTCTTCCAATTCAAAGGTTGGAAGAATTCATTATTAAATTTCAGGGGTGAATGATGTAAAGTGGAAAATATTTTGGTGTGTTGAAACTGTTTGTGTTTTTTAAACTTTTGAGCAAATCACCTAGAACATATCCACACCAAAAAAAATTTTTTTTATAGTTGTAAATTTACTGTCATATCAAAATATCATAACCATATTGCAAATTGAAGGAGTCACAAAATGAATATTTTCAAATGTTTCAAATGTGAACATTTCCACATTAACAGTACTATAAATAAAGTTTTTTTGTGGTTTCTAACTTTCTCGATTTCAGCATCATAACAAGTTCGCTTCAATTAACTTTCGCGAAAACTGTTTGTCATTTGTTATACATGTATAACAATTACACTATATCTCATAAGGTGAGTTGGTGTAAACTTACGTAATTTGGCTCATTCAAATTTGAACTCATTGTCAGTTTCTGGCACATTAGAACAATGATAAATTCTGTGGTACTTACTATGTGTGCCGCATATAAAAACTCCAATTAGCGCAATCATATTTTAGCGCAATACTTTCAGCTCAAAATTAAGATTAACTCAAAAGTATAAATGTTTTAAGTATCCTAGTTATAATTTGCAGAGATGAAATTTTTGCAAATTAGTTTTGGTCTCGAAAATCAATGAAAGTAATTTTACAGTACATGAAAGAAACTTGGTTTAAATAATAGCAAAATTAATGACAGTAGCTAACTCATTCTCCCCTGAAGATACATTTGAGCCCTTCCAATTCAAAGCTTGGAATAGTTCATTATGAAAGTTCAGGGATCAGGGGTGTATAAGTAGAAATTTGGTTTTACAGTAATCAGTATCAGAATGATGATCAGCTGGTCATTGTCCCAATAATACAATCAAACTTATACTTACATTGAAGAAATTACAAAATCTCACCCGGAGACATACATTTTATTTTATGAAAAGAATACACTCAAATATTTTTTCAGACATAGTCGTATTTATGTGAGTTACAAAGAACACTTTTGTAAAAAGTATTAATTAACTAAGCACAATTATTTTCATTTTCTTCAGATTTAAGGAAAACAAATGTGAACCTGCATCTTGTAAGGAAATTTACAAAACAAATATAAAGTAAATTTCAGTACATGCTTGAGATTACAGGGTTGATACAAGTGATCAGCATACCAGGTAAACATTACAGATTTTTTACTTGAGTTACCTCCCTTATACCACTAGTTTTCAAATCTAGACATAATTACCTCCCTTATACTAACTGCAAGTTTACACATCCATTCTGCTATCTGAGCTAGTTTTGGGGACATAAAATATTCATCCCTGAAGACACATTTAAACTCTTCTTATTCAATAGTTGGAATATTTCATTACAAATTTTCAGGCGTGATTTAACTTAATTATGATACAAAGAAGGACCAAGTTTTATGGAATCTGTGAAGACATAAAAAAAAGCAAACTATTGCAAAAAAAAAAAATACAAAATGTGTTTTTCTGTTCCAATAAACACATCCTCCGTATTGATTAGCCTTACACATTAATATCAGATTTCAACAATTTTCCCTATTCATCCTCAAGTCTATCCCTGTTCTTACAGCAAACAAGTTTTACTTCAAATATTTGGAGAGAAGCCATCAAGAGACCTGAAATTTGTAAGATGGCTCATCACTCCACCAATACCACACACTATACAAATTTAATTTAAAATGATCAGAATATACAAACATACCTTCATTTACATTTACACTTGATCAAATACTTCAGACTCTTGACCCAAAACTCAAAGATAATTATACTTGTACAAAGGTATATATTAATTGAAATTTTATCCTTACTGTATAAATTGAAAAAAATATTTCATCAAATTCTGAGTTTGATAATTTTTTTTAGAAAAGAATACTTATACAAGTTAATTCCTATTAAATATATATTTCAATATTTACACCTAAATTACATAATATATACTTTGATGAAATATTTGATTAAAAATGATGAAATTTTGATAATTTTCTAAGATAAAGATATTTCTACAAATATATGTCCATTTCAATTAAATAATATTTGATAAAACTTCGAAAAATTTAACACTTTTCAATGATGATGATATTAACACAAATATCTTTACAAACACGAATGTTTGTTGTTGAAAAATGTCATATAATTTTCGTTTGCATTATTTTTAACATGTGTATGTTTTAACATGATAAAACCAATCGCTTTATCGTGTATACATGTACATACAATATTGACACAGATCATTGAGATGATAAATATGTATATGGACCTCTTCAGTTCTCACTGCCACTAGTGTCAATATATATCCTGGGGAGTAATTGTCCGATGTAATGGTTTGATAGAATTCAAAACATCTGATACACCCACAGGGCAACTCCTCAATGACACGACTTATAAAAATATTGATAAAAGCATACATTTATTTACACAATATTTCATCAGTTCTATCAGTCATAAATAAACATATCGGCTTTTCTCATACTAGTCATCAGCAAAAGCTGAGTTCATATCAGGTAAAAATCCACTTACTCATAAAGAGCCTCTGGCATATAAGCAAGAAAGTTTTCATTTTTGAAGTTCAATTTCATCTCGAGTCTTTTTTTATCCGAATTGAATCAACTCAATAAGGACCTTATATTATGATTATGGTTTTGTTGACATTATATCTACATTTCTACTACATTGACAAATACATGAATGATTCAATATAATCTGTCTTGACATTTAAGTGTTTAAATTGGCAAAAATGTCTTCAAATTCTCGTTGAATACGTCAGAATCAGGATATGCTCTGGTGACAAACAAGCTATACACAGGATGTATCGGAGAAATGAGCATGAAAAAACCAAAGAGAAACTTGAACAAAAGATCAATTTTAAAAAATGTTTGTAAAATTAACTAAGATTTATTTTTGGGCTCAATTTTAAAACTGCATATTTAAAATCATAAGAATCATACTACTATATATATAGTATATGTGATGCAACAATAACAAACATTTAAATACAAATTGAGAAAAATCAAATAAAATGAATTCCGCCAACACCATTATCTATGAGAACAGCTATGAGTAATTGACTAGGTTTAGAAACTGCTGAATTCATAGGTACTTAGACGTGTTAAACCCTGGACAATGGATTGTATGTTTAAAGATAGCATTATCCTAACAATCGGAGCGTGACCCACATACACACTATCCTTAAGTACCTACGACAAAGACCTGGGCGCTATAAACAGGGCCTCCAGAATCGTTTCTCTGCTCAATAGAAAATAAATTGTTACCTGTTGTAATATCGTTAGACAAAGACGGATCGATAGAACCAACTCTGTTTATAGGTATTATCAGATGTGCAGAAAAAATTAATTACAGTGAGTTTGTCACACTCTTTGTGGCTGCCATATAATTGTGTTTAAATCATTTTTGTTACTTAACATGAATAAATATATTATCAGTAAAAAGATAAAATAAGGTATTAGATAAAATTCATGTATTTAAAACTATATCAGTACTTTCCAACCAATTTGTACATTCTAAACATTTCCTATTTTTCATAACAAATCTAATTAGCCACGATTCTTACATTTTAAAACCACAAAATTTCAAGTCACAATTTATCGCAATTCTTTTGTCGTTTTCTCCGTTCAATTATTCACCCCTGAAACTCCATTATGAAATATTCCATCCTTTGACTTGGAAGAGTTCAAATGCAGCTTTAGGGGTGAAAGAGTTAAATATTCCCTGCAAACAAAACAAACTCTCTGTCATTGAGAATGAAAGAAAAAAATTAAACATGGCCTTTAATTTTTACAATGGTATTGATTCACTGTGGTTTTAATTGTATTTAGAAAATAATTAAAATTTTCATCTATACAATTATCCTAACTGACAATTTTGTTTTGACATCATTATATAGAAGACAAGGACAAAGTAAATCTGTATTGAAACATCCTCTAGTCCTTCATGCCAAACCCGACTCAAAATCAATAAGAAATACAATTTACATCAGATGTGAACGCAAGCTAACAGAGTTGTTGTATAATATCGCTTTCTAAACATTTTCTATTGATCTGACTAAACATACCTTTGGTACATGAGTGTTCAAGATATTTTCACAGCTACAAAACCGAGGCAACAGAACATCGTAATTATCCGTTTTAAAAATGTGTATTTTTGAAAGTGATAATTAAATTGCCAATGACGTGTGCAGTATTCAATAAAGAATTTCATTAATCATCGTTGTCAGCCATTCTGATGGCTTCACAGATATCTACAATAATCGCATGAGACAAATTAACAGGTTAAAACTACAACACTACAATCATCTTATTTGTGATAGCCATAGATGTTAAATATACCTTGATGCACAATATAATAGCATACAATTATAGCCTTTCGATGAGGTCGATACTTGGATTTTATTAACGTAATTAAGGAGAAATATTGACCAACGACGAAAAACAAATTACATAAAATTTTTCTTATTATTAAGGATGACAGAGAGGAATAATTAATGTGGTATTTTTCAGTACATAAAGTTCACTTTATTTTGTATTGAGTGAAAAAACATCAATATTAGAAAAGTATGCACTTTTTATTAAAATCCGGCTCAAACCTCAATCACCATTTTATCAAAAAAACTTTTTTTCTAATTATTTATCTTATGAACATTTAAAAAAAAAAATTGAATATGTAGTTTTCTATAAATAACTACCCTTAATGTCACAATAATAAAACAAAAAATTATTGACTGAAAAAAACTCCAATCTGATATGCTGGCAATAGTTAGAGCTGCTGTTATTAAAAGCATTAAATCTCTTGAAAGGAAGGAAGACAAAAAAGTTAAATGTGGGATAATGACAAAAATAACATACATTGTAAATCGCTTGTAAATCGCCCACAAAACTAAAACCCTTGTGTCATATACCTCTTGACAAGTCTCGTTTAAACAACTCAAACAGTGTAAGAAACAATTAGGGATTATGTGGTGAATTTAAATGCCCTAATCTTAGAACACTTGGATGATATCAGATTGCCGAGACCTGGAGTAAGCTTACACCTCCAGATAGGGCGGAATGGTTTTGGTCAGGTAAGCTAGCCCTTTGTCACAGAAAAATAACGATATTTGGGAGTAAACACAAGGGTCAATAAATTTATGACCTGACATGTGTCTAGCTTTGTTTGTATGTATACCTGGGTCTGCTGGGGTAGGGAGTGTACAGGTATAAGTCCTAGCTAGTACACAAGCTACGTAGATAATCTCACACAGATAAAGTACACACTTACACAACCAATATCCTTCCTGTGAATATTACAATTATCTAATTTCATTTCATTATTTTCATACCCATTTATTTTCTTCAAAAGTATTTTCATATTTTTTCACACATAAACCAGGTACTATCATAAACATCTTTTTAAAATATTTGAATGATGAGAATTTAGCAAAATAAATTGCCCCAAGGCAAGTGCCTATTGAAAACGGGAGGCTTTAAAGTAGGTACATTGAATGCCAAAAATAGAATGGTGAGAAAATAGAAGATAAGGCTCCCGAGCCTATATTTGGTTTAATATTGAAGAAATTTTTCAATTTTCACAACTGTTACTGTTTAAAAACACTGCACGGAATATTTCATAATGATAAATGATAACTTTGTGCAAAAGTTGTAACTTTGTGCAAAAGTTTCAAAAGTTTTTGATTAACTTATACAAACATAAAGCATACACAGGTATAATGTGTAAGGTAGCATAAAACCTTACCTCTACACAAATCACAGGTATAATGTGTAAGGTAGCATACAACCTTAACTCTACACAAATCACAGGTATAATGTGTAAGGTAGCATACAACCTTAACTCTACACAAATATCAGGTATAATGTGAAAGGTAGTATATAACCTTAACTCTCACACAAATCACAGGTATAATGTGTGAGAACGTAGCATACACCCTTAACTCTCACACAAATCACAGGTATAATGTGTAAGGTAGCATTTAACCTAACTTTAACACAAATCACAGGTATAATGTGTAAGGTAGCATACAACCTTAACTCTAACACAAATATCAGGTATAATGTGAAAGGTAGTATATAACCTTAACTCTACATAAATCACAGGTATAATTTGTAAGGTAGTATATAAAGCATATGTAAAATATGGTAGGTAGCTTAACTCCAATACAATGAGTAATAGTTTGTAAGGATATGCATTAGATGTTAACAAACATCCCAGTATAAAACTGATACAAACTAGAACTGTAAGCCGATGGCTGACTAATACCCCCCGCTACCTCTTATTAGAGGTGTCTGACATGTTTTTGAAAAAAACATGATGTAGTACAAGTTGTATATAATATGCATTATATAATGTCAACAGTCAGCAGAATTTTAAAAGCCGAACGGACAAATTTTAACCTGTGTATAGTAATCCTCAACATTACTTACTGCGAAGTTTCATTGAAAATGACCCAGTAGTTTAGAAGAAGTTGTCCAGACATCATGTTATTACGGAAACCTGTGTATAGTCACCTCATTACCATGGCAACCAAAATTTTGACAAACGAAACCCTGTATGCAAATCTATACATGGTCCCCAACAATACTGCCAAGTTTCACTGAAATTGATCCAGTAGTTTAGGAGGAGTTGTCCGGACAACACATTATAATGGAAACCTGTGTGTAGTGACCTGGTTACCATGGCAACCAAAATTTTGACAAACAAAACTCTGCATGCACATCTACACATGGTCCCCAACAATACTGCCAAGTTTCATTAAACTCGATCCAGTGGTTTATAGGAAGTTGTCCGGACAACACGTTATTACCGAAACCTGTGTATAGTGACCTGGTTACCATGGCAACCAAAATTTTGACAAACGAAACTCTGCATGCACATCTACACATGGTCCCCAACAATACTGCCAAGTTTTATTGAAATCGATCCAGTAGTTTAGGAGGAGTTGTCCGGACAACATTTTATTATGGAAACCTGTGTATAGTGACCTGGTTACCATGGCAACCAAAATTTTGACAAACAAAACCCTGTATGCAAATCTATACATGGTCCCCAACAATACTGCCAAGTTTCACTGAAATTGATCCAGTAGTTTAGGAGAAGTTGTCCGGACAACACATTATAATGGAAACCTGTGTATAGTGACCTGGTTACCATGGCAACCAAAATTTTGACAAACAAAACTCTGCATGCACATCTACACATGGTCCCCAACAATACTGCCAAGTTTCATTAAACTCGATCCAGTGGTTTATAGGAAGTTGTCCGGACAACACGTTATTACGGAAACCTGTGTATAGTGACCTGGTTACCATGGCAACCAAAATTTTGACAAACGAAACTCTGCATGCACATCTACACATGGTCCCCAACAATACTGCCAAGTTTTATTGAAATCGATCCAGTAGTTTAGGAGGAGTTGTCCGGACAACATTTTATTATGGAAACCTGTGTATAGTGACCTGGTTACCATGGCAACCAAAATTTTGACAAACAAAACTCTGCATGCACATCTACACATGGTCCCCAACAATACTGCCAAGTTTCATTAAACTCGATCCAGTGGTTTATAGGAAGTTGTCCGGACAACACGTTATTACGGAAACCTGTGTATAGTGACCTGGTTACCATGGCAACCAAAATTTTGACAAACGAAACTCTGCATGCACATCTACACATGGTCCCCAACAATACTGCCAAGTTTTATTGAAATCGATCCAGTAGTTTAGGAGGAGTTGTCCGGACAACATTTTATTATGGAAACCTGTGTATAGTGACCTGGTTACCATGGCAACCAAAATTTTGACAAACGAAACCCTGCATGCACATCTACACATGGTCCCCAACAATACTGCCAAGTTTTATTGAAATCGATCCAGTAGTTTAGGAGGAGTTGTCCGGACAACATTTTTCTACGGACAGACAGACGGACAGACAGACGGACAGACAAGCTGATTCCAGTATACCCCCCCTAACTTCGTTGCGGGGGGGTATAATTATGATTTATAAGCAGAAGTTTACAGTACAGTAAAACCTCAATTTATGGGGACCTATCAAATTAGTTTGAGGAATAAGTAAAACAACCACTTACTCGAACTCCTGGGAACCTGATCAATAGTTCAAGGAATAAAGTAAAAACTCCACTTACTCGAACTCATAGGGACCTGATCAATAGTTCAAGGAATACAGTAAAAACTCCACTTACTCGAACTCATGGGGACCTGATCAATAGTTCGAGGAATACGGTAAAACCCCACTTACTCGAACTCATGGGGACCTGATCAATAGTTCGAGGAATACGGTAAAACCCCACTTACTCGAACTCATGGGGCCTGATCAATAGTTCAAGGAATACAGTAAAAACTCCACTTACTCGAACTCATGGGGACCTGATCAATAATTCGAGGAATACGGTAAAACCCCACTTACTCGAACTCATGGGGACCTGATCAATAGTTCAAGGAATACAGTAAAACCCCACTTACTCGAACTCATGGGGCCTGATCAATAGTTCAAGGAATACAGTAAAAACTCCACTTCCTCGAACTCATGGGGACCTGATCAATAGTTCGAGGAATACGGTAAAACCCCACTTACTCGAACTCATGGGGCCTGATCAATAGTTTGAGGAATACGGTAAAACCCCACTTACTCGAACTCATGGGGCCTGATCAATAGTTCAAGGAATACAGTAAAAACTCCACTTACTCGAACTCGTGGGGACCTGATCAATAGTTCGAGGAATACGGTAAAACCCCACTTACTCTAACTCATTGGGACCTGATCAATAGTTTAAGGAATGCATGGTATTTGAGTAATCCGAAGTTGGAACCAAACAAACTGTTCCACAAATGAGGGGTATTCGGGTTACCGGGTTCCAGTAAGTGGGGTTTTAGTGTACAACAAGAGGCCCAGAGGGCTTGTATCGCTCACCTGGTTCAAAATATTTTATGTACACATTTTCAGTTTGAGACCTCCCACTATTTGTACAATTTTGAATCCCCACCCCATAGTGATGCTACCAGCCAAATATGAGTGATATACATTGTACAGTTTCAGAAAAGAAGATGTTTTTTATCAATATAGCCAAATTGGCCACTTTTGGCCCCACCCCCCAGGCCCCTTGGGGGTCAGACCCACCATTTGTACAATTTTGAATCCTCACCCCATAGTAATGCTACCAGCCAAATATAAGCAATATACATTGCTCAGTTTCAGAAAAGAAGTTGTTTATATCAATATAGCCAAATTTACCTCTTGGCCCCACCCCCCAGGCCCCTTAGGGGTCAGACCCACCATTTGTACAATTTTGAATCCCCACCCCATAGTGATGCTACCAGCCAAATATGAGTGATATACATTGTACAGTTTCAGAAAAGAAGATGTTTTTTATCAATATAGCCAAATTGACCCCTTTTGACCCCGCCCCCCAGGCCCCTGGGGGGCCAGCCCAACCATTTGTACAATTTTGAGTCCCCACCCAATAGGAATGCTTCTGACCAAATTTGGTTGAATTCCAACAAGTGGTTATTAAGAAGAAGTCAATTGTTGACGGACGGACGAAGGACGACGGACGGATGCCACGGTATGGCATAAGCTCACCCTGGTCCTTTGGACCAGGTGAGCTAATTAAAAGTGTGTCGCAAACCCCAGGGCCAAATCAAAAACCATGATTGTGATCATCTCTTTATGCCCAGTAATTGTATGTATAGTTTTGGGGTGGGGATCTCAACCGTGTAAAAGTTATGACTCAGGGGTCAAATTAAAAGTGTGTGGCAGACCCCAGGGCCAAATCAAAAACCATGATTGTGATCATCTCTTAATGCCCAGTAATTGTATGTATAGTTTCGGGGTGGGGATCTCGACCATTCAAAAGTTACGACTCAGTAGTCAATTTGCAAGGGTGTGGCAGACCCTTGGATCAAATATGAAATCATGATTGTGATTGTCTCTTAATGCCGAGCAATTGTATATATAGTTTTGGGGTGGGGATCTCAACTGTTTAAAAGTTATGACTCCGAAGTCAATTTACAAGGGCGTGGCAAACCCTGGGGTCAAAACATAAACCATGATTGTGATCATCTGATAATGCCCAGCAATTGTATATATAGTTTTGGGGTGGGGATCTCAACCGTTTAAAAGTTATGACTCAGGGGTCAAATTAAAAGGGTGTGGCAGACCCCAGGGCCAAATCAAAAACCATGATTGTGATCATCTCTTAATGCCCAGTAATTGTATATATAGTTTTGGGGTGGGGATCTCAACCGTTTAAAAGTTATGACTCAGGGGTCAAATTAAAAGGGTGTGGCAGACCCCAGGGCCAAATCAAAAACCATGATTGTGATTATCTCTTAATTCCTAGTAATTGTATATGTAGTTTTGGGGTGGGGATCTCAACCATTTAAAAGTTATGACTCAGGAGTCAAGTTTCAAGGGCGTGGCAGACCCTGGAGTCAAATATAAAATCATAATTGTGATTGTCTCTTAATGCCCAGCAATTGTATATATAGTTTTGGGGTGGGGATCTCAACCGTTTAAAAGTTATGACTCAGGGGTCAAATTAAAAGGGTGTGGCAGACCCTAGGGCCAAATCAAAAACCATGATTGTGATCATCTCTTAATGCCCAGTAATTGTATATATAGTTTTGGGGTGGGGATCTCAACCGTTTAAAAGTTATGACTCAGAGGTCAAATTAAAAGGGTGTGGCAGACCCCAGGGCCAAATCAAAAACCATGATTGTGATTATCTCTTAATTCCTAGTAATTGTATATGTAGTTTTGGGGTGGGGATCTCAACCATTTAAAAGTTATGACTCAGGAGTCAAGTTTCAAGGGCGTGGCAGACCCTGGAGTCAAATATAAAATCATAATTGTGATTGTCTCTTAATGCCCAGCAATTGTATATATAGTTTTGGGGTGGGGATCTCAGCCGTTTAAAAGTTATGAGTCAGGAGTCAAGTTGCAAGGGCGTGGCAGACCCTGGGGTCATATCTAAATCCATGATTGTGATCGAGGTTACCAAAACATTTGTATAAATTTTAATTCAAGCAACCTTTGGATTCTACCACTAGAATATAGATGTCATACATTGCTTAGTTTCAGGAAAGAGATCATTTATACCAATATTGTCTAATGTGCCCCTTTTGGCCCCACCCCTCAGGCCCCTCCGTGATCATAATCATATAATTTTGAATCCTAATCCCATAGTGATGATACCAGGCAAATATGAATAATATCCATTGCTTGGTTTCAGAGAAGAAGTCATTTTTATCATTATAGCCAAATTGACTCCTTTCGGCCCCGCCCCTCAGGCCCCTGGGGGATCAGCCCCACCATTTATACAATTTTGAATCCACACCCCATGGTAATGCTACCAGGCAAATATAAGCGATATACATTACTGGGTTTCAGAGAAGAAATCGTTTATATCAATATAGCCAAATTGACCCCTTTTGACCCCGCCCCCCAGGCCCCTTGGGGGTCAGCCCCACCATTTGTACAATTTTGAATCCCCACTCAATAGTGATGCTACCAGCCAAATATGAGCGATATATATTACTGGGTTTCAGAGAAGAAGTCGTTTATATCAATATAGCCAACTTACCCTTTTGGCCCCGCCCCCCAGGCCCCTGGGGGGTCAGCCCCACCATTTGTACAATTTTGAATCCCCAACCCATAGTTATACTACCAGCCAAATATGAGCAATATACATTGCTCGGTTTCAGAGAAGAAGTCGTTTATATCAAATAGCCAAATTGACCCCTTTTGGCCCCGCCCCCCAGGCCCCTGGGGGGTCAGCCCAACCATTTGTACAATTTTGAGTCCCCACCCCATAGGGATGCTTCTGACCAAATTTGGTCAAATTCCGATCAGTGGTTATAAAGAAGAAGTCAATTGTTGACGGACGGACGACAGACGACGGACGACGGACGACGGACGACGGACGGACGACGGACGGACGACGGACGACGGACGCCACGGTATCGCATAAGCTCACCTTGGTCCTTTGGACCAGGTGAGCTAATAAAAATGTATAACACAAACAGTTTTGAATTATCAAAATTCGAGTGCCAAGGAAAACATAAATTGAGTGGATAAAAAAATAAGAGGCCAAAGGGCCTTAACGGTCACCTGACTATCAACTGAAAGTACATCATATTAATATGTAAAACAATGATTGCAAAATAATGTTACAAAATTGCCACATATGTTGCCATATCAAAGTTTTCTCGAACCATAAAAATAATAACACTTTCAAGGACTTCTCTTCCTTTACACCCCACCAATTTTCTACTCAACTGCACCAGTGGAGCTTGAGAAAAAGTTAAAAATGTGTTTTTCAAGATGGCTGCTCTTCTTGGATTTTGGACCGGCCCGAAAAATAACAAAACTTGGTGGGCACCAGCTCAGGATCATTTCAAATAAGTTTCAGCTCAATTGCAACAGTAGAACTTGAGAAGAAGTTTGAAATGTGTTTTTCAAGATGGCAGCTGTCACAGCCATCTTGGATTTCAAACTGACCCGAAAAATAACAACACTTTGTCGAGACCATTTCAGGCAAGTTTCAGCTCAATCCAACTGGTGAAATTTAAGAAGTTTAAAATGTGAAAAGTTTACAGACGGCGCATGGCTGACGAAGCACGATGACTATAGGTCATCCTGACACTTCAGGTCAGATGACCTAAAAACCTTTTATTTGATTCTGGTTTTTTTTGTACATTTTTATTTTTTTGCTTTTACCTGGTTCCTGATCTGCATAAGGTACATCAATAAGAGTTTCTATTTTTACTTAACAAGCATAAAACCATGAAAAAATATTTCCACTTATTACAATATTTTGTATAAAACATGTTTAAACAAAAATATAATGATGAATTCCTTTACCTGTATTCCAAAGGTAAAATTCTCTGCCACTGGTCTGAACATTGTCTTTAACTGATGTCGACCAATTCAGTTCGTGTCCGTCTTTGTTCCGAAGCACGTAGGAACTCTTCAGTGGAATAGCGTTGTCGGTACAGACTTTACGGATCAGAACACTGACCTGAGAATTTTCGTTTATAACAACGTGAAATGTGCCCTGCGGTTCTCCCTCGGGCAAATTACTGTGTATCCTTACTTCTATGTCCTCCATGATTCTCAAACATCAACATCAGATATTTCTGTGAAAATATGAAACAAGACAGCATTGTAAAACTACTGCTAGACGTGTAAGTAAGGACCTGACCCGGGACAGGAGCAACTAAAACCAACAAGCAAGTTTTAAAAGATGATAATATGTCTATAATCCTATTCCTACCTTTCTGATTGATGTCAGTTGTTCAAATGCGACACTATTCCTGGGGAAAATATGTATTTATTATCTTTTTTTTTTCTTTTTAAATTTGATATTTCTTTTGGCAACTGTCATATATGTTATGATTTAAGCAAATCTTTACCAACGTTCTTGCATATTTGTTGTAATACTTTTTGTTAAACTTGTCATAATTCTGAAATACTCTCATCGAACTGATTCCAATAAATATTTTCACCCTGAATGCAATTATTAAACCTACACAAATTTATTCAAGAATGGGTCTAGTAGATGCCAAAAATTATAAAGAGATTATTAGTATGACTTGTATTTCTCATATACCTTAAGCTGAAAGCTTAAAATCAAATTTTTTATTTTCATTTTTAAAAGCAATATTAAACTGACTTTTTTTGTGGGGTATTGGGGAGGGGGGCTTTAGAAGTCTAGAAATAGATAAAACTTTGGTGTTTTAGGGAAATCTGGCAATATCTGTTGTTGTGTATTTAGGGGAATTTTAAATAATATATCAAATTTTCTTATATGCATATCAGATAAATAAACTATATAAGAACCAATTTGATAGTTTTGTAATTCATGCATATTGAAAATGCAATGCCTTAAAGTCACAACATATGGCTAAATGTCAAGAATGATGTTCACAAACTTTCTTCCCCCTTTTTAATGACATGTGGTACCTGTAAGTTCGCTGTTCTGAGTTACTTCCCCTTACCTAAGCCTACTGTACCACCATTGATTATCAGTGGAGCTAACAGCTGTGTACACCATACATATATCCTACAACATAATATGTTGTATATCTTACCAATTACTGAAAGCCTAGTCAACTTGCAGCATTTCATTTTTAACAGAACTACTCTACTTTGTGAATTAATTATCTTACACAGAAACATTTCAAACTTTCTTCACAAGTTTTAATTATTTTTTTATTTACAAATATATGTTTATTAGTCTATTGATAAGGTATTAACAACAACTGATAAAAAATATTTTTGTTTCAAAGCTGACAAGGTTTCAGAATAATTTCAGTTCTAACAAAGCAATTTCTGTAACTAGTCCCTGTCACAGATGGTTCAGAATGACATGTACAATGCTGCAACGACAAAATATTAACGTAATTATCATTGATTTCTCAAAATAATCATCGGGTTATTTTTAACTATCTCTTGTTGTATGTAACTATCAAAAACATACTTGTAATTGTGTTATAAATATCAATGATACTGAGAAAATTACATATGACAGCAACACTCGAATAGACTTTAGCCCTAGAATATAATTCAATGATTTTTCCCCCCTATAAGCTGAGAATTTTCATCTCTTTTTTAATTTGCTTGATTTGAATTGAATCTCATTTCTATTATAAAACTGACTTTAAGAAACATGTCATGAACTCAGAAAATTGATTTTTAAAAATGGTCATCAACACTGTTACAAAATTCATAGATTGATATGTCAATAGTGTATTCCATATTGATTTTACGAGCCCATTAATATTTTTATAGAATCAGACAAAAACAGAGATATCCGTCATCCATCAAGCCATGAACGCCAGAAAGAGATGATCATTACATAAAGGCAGACTATTTCATAAAAACAACAACAATTTTTTTTCAAGAACATCGTAATAAAAATAAGAAAAAAAATCAACATAATTTGTCTGCACAATTGAAATCTTTGCAATATGATCAAAACAAAGGGATTAATAAAGCAGAAAATAATATGAATCCGAAAGAAGTTCTGTTTTAGCAGCATTTGATGAAAGCTGATGGAAATATTGTCAACAAAATATTCATTACCCAGTAAGTTGATATGCCCAAAGGGCTATGTCTTTCATATGATTAATGAGATAGGGGCTGAGTTAGCTAAGGCATGGTTAGCTTAATGTGTAAAAAAAAAAACAATCTATCACCTTTAAAAATCATAAATCAATCCACCCCTTACCAACAAACGTACAACTTCATGTTAGTACTATGTCTGATTTTTTAAAATGAAATATTTTTTTAGGAAAATAATCATATTTTGATATTTGAAACATGTTTTGTTCGAACGGAAGCTCCCTAGGCATAAAACCGCTAGCTGTAAGCTTGGCTTTCTGCCTGCGCTGCAAAATCAATGCCAGGCGAACTATATATATTATACCAATACAAAGTAACACAGCATTCACCACAGGAGAATTGGCTGGGATAAATCTTACACTGTTATAAACCCTGCCTCTAATAATGCTTCATTTTTATTTGATAAATATTCAATATGGCATTAGAATTCAAAACACTGGGTCATTTTCAAGGTAATTTTGTCTTCAAAGCAAATTCTACAGTTCATTTTCCATATCCTAATTATGTTTAGGTGTTAATTATTCAAATTTGCTTTTTCAATAAAAAATATCTCTTATTATATATTTTATAAATTTTTCTCGTTTTCGTTTGATTTTTTTTTAAATATTTTTATTTTACAAATATGACAACAGCATTTATTCTTCTTGCATGTCAGATTTTTCCTTTACAAACATGTCTATTTTGAGAATCTGAATAAATTTCCCACAGTGATAGTGAAATCAAAGCAATAAAATTCCCCTAATGGAGCCCCTGAAAATGATCTTACAGCCATGTGTGGAGCACTGCATTACTTTGAGGTCAAAGGTCAGACAGCAAAGATAAATCCGAAAATAGTCACCCCCTCCCCAACCCATCATATGTACCTAGCATGAAAAGTGAATTGTAACAACAAAGTTAATGACATCATCATCACGATAACAAAATAATTTCACTTTAATATTCTAAGCTAAATTAAGGCCACAGGAAATCAATTATATTAATTTTTGAAAAACATTAGAGGAAGAAATCACCTTATATTAGAACAGCTCAAACGTCAATATATTAATTACCTCAATGGATGATTTAGAGAGAAAAAAAAGGAAACAAATCTTTTTTTTTACAAAAGTCTATGAAATATATCCACTTACATGTACTGTATACATTTCACACTAAAAAATTAATAGCTATAATTTCACTTAATTCTTAAAAATTTCTCAATAATTTAACACACTCAAATACTTGTAATGTATATATACATGTATAAAACTCAGGGACATGGTTAACTTAAATCTTAAACTGATACAAACATTTTCAGTTTCAATTTTTCCCCATACAATAATGAGTTTGTCTCTCTGCAAATCAATGGGGCGGACAATGACTTATAAATAATAAATGGCGATATTCTTTAGACATGTAAATATTTCGTCTGAGGTATCCCCTATCGCAATAAATCTAGCAACGCCTTAGATATGACGGGGAATTTTACTTCAAATTTAAGTAAACGTGACAGGCTACTGAATACAGATATGAAAATATAAAGATCTTACATTTAAAAGATATTGAGAAATTATTTTGAATAAAATTTGATGCATTCTAAATAAATATGACAACAAATATGTTTTATGTAACAAACCAAAGGTGAAATAATTATACAGAGTAAAATGCCATGCTGAAGATATTTAATTTTTCCATATTATGTATACATGCATGTGGCAACCTGGATCGAAACAGCAGGCTAAAGTCTCACTATAATATATCTATTTACAACACAACATCATGAATATTCATGGCAAAAGCAGAGAAACTCTTAACAAAAGCAATTATTTCTGAAACACAGGTAACAGATGTTTCTCGTTAATGTTTTATAATCTCACATGCAAAGATTAGTACAAAATGTTCAGTAATGATTTTAATAGTCTGGCCAGTTATTTGTTTTAGGGATTATCTGGGTTGAAGATACATCATGTGGGAAGGGGGTGTAAGGGAGGGGGTGTAAGGGAGGGGGGAGTAAGGGAGGGGGGTGTAAGGGAGGGGGGTGTAAGTAAATTGGATAGAGATATTTGAAGGATAGACTATCTCAAAAGGGGGCAGGGAGGGAATGGGGGACATCGGGGGGGGGGGGGGGGGGGGGGGGAGGGAGGGGGAGACATAGGGTGGTATCAAAAGTGGCCAGTTAGGGTGATTGGGGGGACCGATGGGGAGGGGAGGGGGTGCAGTTAAGGGGTATCCCCCTAAAATCATAAGTTGTAAATGGGTTATTACTGGGGATAAAGGCTTAGGTTGACTAGGGATAGGGTTATCAAGCCAAGCTAGGTCAACAACAGTGAAATATTGGGGGCTGGGGGGGGTCGATAGAGAAAGTAAAATGGAGGATGCTAAATAGGGGTGGATGGTGGGGAGTTCATGGAAAGTTTGGGGCAGGACAGGTAGGTGGGGGGTGTGAGGGGGTGGTAGGGGGGGGGGCAGATATTCAGTCAGAAACAGATGTGATCATACATAATCCAGGCCTGATGATACTACAGTAGTACAGACTTTACCACAACACTAATGACTTAATTCCTTCTCTATAGTCTGTTTCAGAAAAATAGTTGTAAGGTGACACCATATCGACTTTATATATCAACATAAGATCTCTTAGCCTGGCTTGGGATATAACACTGTCATCCCTATAAAAACTCTGCATCATTTACATTTCAACCATAATCCACAATTACAGCTTCATCGACACATTGTGCAGTGTTCTTCAGCTAAGTCAATAACATAGAGGTATTGTTTGTCAAATTCAATCGGAAATTGTGTCCATTTATCAATTTTTGACCTTTGGAGAGGTCAATATGGTGTTATATTAACCTGGTACAATCAAAAATTTAGATTCTACCAGGTTGCTATAACACCATATTGATAGAATAAAACGTCCTTAATTTTATATTACAGTCAACTTCGTTTATAACGAATAACTGGGGACCATGAAAAACATTTTGTTATATCAGGAATTCGCTATTCCCAATAGCAAGGTTTTATGTAAAAGCAATGATAAGACATACATAAGTAACGACATGAGTTTATTTTAAATTGATACGTGTATATGACTACCCAGGTGACCTATGCAAACGCACCACCGACTCTTGGTCACAAAACCGAGACAAGTGAACGCAGAACGTAGCTTTGTTTTGATTGGAATTTCTGTTGACCCAGGTCATTATTTCGTTATTACAGGTAAAAATGCGGATGAGGACTGCAAAATCACTTCGTTGTTTCAGTTAATCTGCTATTTTAGACTTCGTTGTTTCAGTAAAACAATACATAAGATATATAAGAGTGAAAAACGGGACTTTAAATTTGCTTCGATGTTGCCAGAATTTCGTTGTTCCCGACTTCGTTATTTTCGAAGATGACTGTTGATGTGAAACTTGTTTGTACATGACTGAAATTGCATTATATTTGTCATGAAATTAACAGTGGGGCACTGTGATGTCACAATGATTATGACGTCATAATTGCAATACTGACTCTGTGTTTCTAAAAATAGAAAAGTCAGGTCAATATCACAAAATATGGACCTCCACATGACCATATTTTAGCCAATGAGAATTGAGGAAAGTCGAACCATATCTGATATAGCTAGATAATTTTAAAATATTGAGGTCCATACAATGATTTATTAATTTAGATAAGAGGATCTTAGTTCAGTCTTAGATCCCCCGCATGTTTTTCATGTCACAATCCTTTAAAATCAAAGCTATAAATGTCCTTCAATGAACCCCTTTGATGCAATTTCTGAGGTCATGATCAATATTTTTTAAGTACATAGTGTAAATTTTCAGTAAAAATGTATCGAGCACCCCAAAAAAAACATTTTCCGCTCAGGATGTTGTTAAATATCTTTAAAACTGTATGTTTTTATTTTGATTAAGTGCTGTAGATAGCTATAGGTGTATAAATTCAATCTGCATGACATTTTTATTTTCATCCATTTACCCCTGAAATTTCATTATGAACTATTCCAACCTTTGAATTGGAATAGTTCAAATGTCTTCATGGGTGAATACTGAATAAGTTTAATGTCAACATGCATTGTTGATTCATAAATTTAATTTTAAAAACACTTCAATCTACACTCTAAGGAAGTAATTTATCAGATTATGCAATAGGCAGTTTGCCTTGTGAAATTCAAGATTATTAAAGCTTTAAATAATCCTCACCTGTATACACAGTTTAATGGACTGAGGAATTCTTTGAATTTTAAATGCATAAACTTCAGTACAACATTGTAAATATTTCACTAGCCGGTGATATACATATTCTGTAATCAGTTATAAAGTCAGTAATATATATATACATAATTAATATTTACAGTGTTGGTGACTATCATGATCCAGAGGTGGAGGGTTAGTGGTAGCAGAATGTCAGACACCTTAACCACTTGGCCACCATGATCCAGAGGTGGAGGGTTAGTGGTAGCAGAATGTCAGACACCTTAACCACTTGGCCACCATGATCCAGTGGTGGAGGGCTAGTGGTAGCAGAATGTCTGTTACCTTAATCACTTATATTAGGCATCGCAACCCAGTGGTTGGGGGCTAGTGGTAGCAGAATGTCAGACACCTTAACCACTTGGCCACAGTGACCCAGTGGCTGGGGGCTAGTGGTAGCAGAATGTCAGACACCTTAACCACTTGGCCACAGTGACCCAGTGGCTGGGGGCTAGTGGTAGCAGAATGTCACACACCTTAACCATTTAGCCATCGCAACCCAGTGGTGGAGGGCCAGTGGTAGCAGAATGTCAGACACCTTAACCACTTGGCCTTAGCAACTAAGTGGTGGAGGGCTAGTGGTAGCAGAATGTCACACACCTTAACCACTTGGCCACTATGATCCAGAGGTGGAGGGTTAGTGGTAGCAGAATGTCAGACACCTTAACCACTTGGCCACCATGATCCAGTGGTGGAGGGCTAGTGGAAGCAGAATGTCAGACACCTTAACCACTTGGCATCCATGATCCAGTGGTGGAGGGCAAGTGGTAGCAGAATGTCAGACACCTTAACCACTTGGCCTTAGCAACTAAGTGGTGGAGGGCTAATGGTAGCAGAATGTCACACACCTTAACCACTTGGCCACCATGATCCAGTGGTGGAGGGCTAGTGGTAGCAGAATGTCAGACACCTTAACCACTTGGCATCCATGATCCAGTGGTGGAGGGCTAGTGGTAGCAGAATGTCAGACACCTTAACCACTTGGCATCCATGATCCAGTGGTGGAGGGTTAGTGGTAGCAGAATGTCAGACACCTTAACCACTTGGCATCCATGATCCAGTGGTGGAGGGCTAGTGGTAGCAGAATGTCAGACACCTTAACCACTTGGCATCCATGATCCAGTGGTGGAGGGCTAGTGGTAGCAGAATGTCAGACACCTTAACCACTTGGCCTTGACAACCCAGTGGTTGGGGGCTAGTGGTAGATTTAACCACTTGCTCGCCATGCCTTCCCCTGGAGTTTCTATTGGTTAATGACCAAATAATATCGGACAATTATCTGTATGCCTGCATGTTTCATTTGCTAACAAACCATGCCAATGTCAAAAGTAGATAACAAATCCATGTGTGACTTAAGCGGCAACTATTGATATATCATTATGACTATTTATACTGTGACATTGTGGTAGATTTGAGATTGTCTAACTGTCACCTGGTAACCATGCAGAATTCAGTGCCTATAGCATGCCTTGATTTGGTAAAGTTCAAATTCAGGTATGACTGCAGGAAAGACCAGATTAAAAGTGATGTAAATACATGGCCTACGTACAACAAGTCTGGGCAGAGAAAACATAAGAAAACAACCATGAAGAAAATAATCCATGTGTTCTTAAGATTATCTTTATCTCTCTACTACTACGACTGGCACAACACAAGATAGGAATATATCAGTGACCGTATACCTACACCATAAACTGACACAACTTCAGGTGATAGCATATCAAAAATACACACCTAGCTTACATACTCTCAAGGTCAGACATTTTCCCCTTATTATCAGATTAAACACGTTATGGTCATCTTCACCTAGTTTTGATATTTCAAGGTTATTTCTAAAATGTATAGGGGCTGCGATGGCCGAGTGGTTAAGGTGTTCTGACATTCTACCATTAGCCCTCCACCTCTGGGTTTCAAGTTCGACATCATTGTGGGGCAGTTGCTAGGTAGTGATCATAAGTCAGTGGGTTTTCTCCAGGTACTCCTGCTTTCCTCCACCTCCAAAACCTGGCACATCCTTAGATGACCCTGGTTGTTAATAGGGCTTAAAACAAATCAAGATCAATCAATTTTACAAGCTTGGTAGCCCTTCATCCCAGCAATTGCTAAATGTATAATATCAGCACCCTGGGCCTTTTGGTTATTGAGAAGAAGTTGCATGTACGGCAGAGCACGACGGACGGTGCATGATGGCTATAATTCATTGGGTCAGATGACCTAATAAAACCAAACCAAAATTCATAAATGCCATATCATTCAATTTTTCAAGCTAACATGGTTATATTAGATTTTAACAATACTGTGTTAAGTTGGAAACAATATTTAAAATCTTGTGTAACAATAGCAAACACTCGTAAATTGATACTTTAGAATGACAAGTATGCTTTATGAAATACACTATTATACATACATAATTATACACAAAACATTTACAATGCAGTGAATTATGATAGAGGTATGAAATTGAAGGATTGTAAATACAAGGCTCGATTGTTTATTGTTCAGTGTTAAGTCCGACTTATTTATGGGTAGTTACATACACTGCCAGACTGACAACAGCCTTTATCATCTCCAATGTAAAAACAGTCACATCTAATCTGTGATCCCATCTATACCAAATACACACAGGAAACAAGGCTAACAGGAAAATGTTCACCAAATCCGCATCAACACCACTCAAGTTTATTGATAGATTTGATGTCAACTTCCACTTCTTACATCTTACCAGGTGGGGGGGGGTGGGGGTGTTTAACTGTTCCTATTTTGAAAGATCTGATGATTTCATCTGAAAGAAGAGTTCAAAAGAAGCCATTTAAAAGTGTTATTTTTCCTCTAAATGTACATGTATACATATTATTTATGTTTTCAATTCTGAGCACACGTAATCTCCCCTATGGAAATTTCAAAAAGTTGGCAATTATGTATTAGCTCATTATTCTGATATTGTTACAATCAAGTCTGGCCTGTTATCCTGTGCTCGACTTTAAGGTATATACTATTTGTTTAGCAAGTCGCAATAATTTTCAAATGACTGACTGTCTTGCGTACTCATTCAACCCTGAAATCTCATTATGAAGTGTCCCAACCTTTGAATTGGAAAAGTTCAAATGTGTCTTCAGGGTTGAATAGACAGAATGAGTCAAACTAAAAAGTAAACAACCTTTCACAAAAAACATTAAATAACAGTCTAGAATACCTCCCTCCTGTTAGATAAGTTTGTCTCGAAGAAATTATGTCTTACAATCACTTTCACTGTATTGACAATTTTTTCTTTCATACTTTCTCCATATCCCAATGGACAAGCTTTAATGCCAATTACAACACAAAATTAATTCATATTCATCAAATTCTACTTTATACACATGCTTTGTAATAATTTTCAAATGTCAGATTTAATAGCATCATTAATATCTAAGGGAAATAACTCTTGTCAAAAACTGATTGAAATATTCCGTGTTTCCAAATTCACAACCAAATATAGTTTCCTAGGTTCCCTTGGGATTCATGAAGCAAAACTTGCTTATTTCATTTTATTGAGCAAATTATGGCTGATGATTATATGTCAACAGCAAAAGGCCTGGAAACATAAAATGGAATATTTTATCAATAAGTGACTTAATATACATCACAAAAGTGACTGTTGTATACATGTTGGAACTCTTTTCTGTTTACTTTGCGGCAAAGTCTTTGTTTTTTGTTCTTTTCTTATATACAGGTATTTATTCCTGACACCTATATTTCTTGTTGATATCTGAAAACCCCTGTGGTGAGCCCCACTAACTGATAACACAAAACAGAAGGGTATTCTCCGTGTGTTTATCAAGTAGAATACAATATCTATATCCTGTCCTATACCTTTGTCCTATAAAGCTCATTATCTTACAACTCGAGAGAAATTTGTCATGAATACAAAAGTTAAACTTAAGATTTGTTGTCAAATCAGATTGGAATTTATCATATTAAATTTAATGATTTTAAACCTGCCTGTACATCATTATCATAAAAATTACATTATTAAATGCCTGTTCATATGATTATAAAATTTTCACAAATATAATTATATCAATTCAATGGAAAAAGATTCTTTTCAAAGAAAATCACAGGACTTCAATCTACAAAATATTCAAAATTTACATAAAGTCTTGTATTTCAATAGATCACATCTTTTTAATCCGAAATTTTAAATGATAATTAAAAATGGTTAAAAATTCAAACAAATTATATTAAAAGTGAGATGAGCAATTAAATGTTTTTTCAAAAATATTTTTTGAGAGAATTTTACAATAGAAATGTTTTATTTTCTAGTTTGATTTATGTTGTTTACGCAGTGTGTATCATTATATGTTTGAAATTGCCCAGTAATATGACACACCATGTGAGATTAAGCTCCAGTCTGAGTTTTTGCCTCGAGATTGTGTACACATCACTCTGGAGCTCAGATAAAACACTTTAACTCAATTACCCCTACACTTTAAAATGAACTTACCCAGTCTTTGATCTGGTAAGATTCAAATGTAACTTTAGGGGTGAGAGAGTTAACATTTTATACACATCTAAAACCACTGCCTTGAATAATAACATAAACCCAAATAACACAAAAATGATCCTAGCTGGTAATTTCATTGCAACAGACTCTGTATGACTATATTTTTTTCTTAATCAAACAGTGGGTTTAGGTATAGCATTAGAAATGTATAGCCTAAGTGTTATACAGAATATTTATTATTATATATATAAGCCCATACAAAACTGCCAGGATTGTGACCTTGAATTTCACTCAATCTGTCGCAAGTCATTAACATTTCTGAATAATGAACAAACTGATGAATGTGTTGATTAAAATATCTTTATATATATGACAGGACCTAGCGACTGCCATTACATACCTTAGAGATTATAAAAGGGCATTGATTTAAGATGATCAGGCCCAGGTTTCATCAACGTTCCTTAACTTAAGGAGCTCCTTAACTTAAAAATCCCCATAGGAAAGCATTACAAAATTTATGGAAGTTCCTTAACTAAGGATTTTCCCCTTAAATTCTGTAATGCTTTCCTGTAATGCTTTCCTATGGAGATGTTTAAGTTAAGGAGTTTCCTTAAGTTAAGGAACGTTGATGAAACCAGGGCCAGACGAATTACGTTCCAACGATTGATCGTTAGATCGGTTGCCGAATGTGAACAAAGCTATTGCATATTTTTAAGGACCATCAACTCATTCATCCCTGAAGACACATTTAAACTCTTCCAAAGCAAAATGAAATTTCAGGGGTGAACAAGTTAAAAACCCTAATGTACAATAAGGGTTGGTCAAATTTAATGAATTGATGTCAGGTATGTCTGAATTTATATTAATGGATACCAGTTAACACTTGATTTATATTAATGGATACCAGATAACACTTGATTGATATTAATGGATACCAGTTAACACTTGATTTATATTAATGGATACCAGTTAACACTTGATCGATATTAATGGATACCAGTTAACACTTGATCGATATTAATGGATACCAGTTAACACTTGATTTATATTAATGGATACCAGTTAACACTTGATTTATATTGATGGATACCAGTTAACACTTGACTTATATTAATGGATACCAGTTAACACTTGATTGATATTAATGGATACCAGTTAACACTTGATTGATATTAATGGATACCAGTTAACACTTGACTTATATTAATGGATACCAGTTAACACTTGATCGATATTAATGGATACCAGTTAACACTTGATTTATATTGATGGATACCAGTTAACACTTTGCTTATATTAATGGATACCAGTTAACACTTGATTGATATTAATGGATACCAGTTAACACTTGATTTATATTAATGGATACCAGTTAACACTTGATTGATATTAATGGATACCAGTTAACACTTGATTTATATTAATGGATACCAGTTAACACTTGACTTATATTAATGGATACCAGTTAACACTTGACTTATATTAATGGATACCAGTTAACACTTGATTGATATTAATGGATATCAGTTAACACTTGATTGATATTAATGGATACCAGTTAACACTTTGCTTATATTAATGGATACCAGTTAACACTTGATTGATATTAATGGATACCAGTTAACACTTGATTGATATTAATGGATACCAGTTAACACTTGATTTATATTAATGGATACCAGTTAACACTTGACTTATATTAATGGATACCAGTTAACACTTGACTTATATTAATGGATACCAGTTAACACTTGATTTTGGACTTTTGACCTGAAGCTGGAATGAAGACAACTGTAAAAAATTAAATCTGCCTCACAACAGCAAGATTTTAACTTCATCACAATTGTTAGATGCATTATGCTGCTGAGAGTTTATAATACTGACGTCTTATTTTTGAGACTATTACAAAAGGGTAAGGTACAAGAGTGATAACCAGGACACTTATAAACATGTACAGTTTTGAAGAATATCTTAAAGATTAATTTCACAGACAAAATCTAAGATATCTAGATACAGAGGTAATTCCTTTGCTATCCATTATTTACTGATTATTAATATGACATATCAGCTCTGTAATTGGATGAAGGTTTCTGTTGTCCTTACTGTTATGTCATGCCTAGGACAATTACATGACGTCAGTGACTTCCACATCGGAGTCAAAATGGCAGTGATCACATTATACAATCTGATTAAAAATACAGATCCTCACTATTACTATCGTGTGTAGGATCTGACAGCGACCAGTTAAAGGACTCACACAACTAAATAATTTGCTATATGTTATTACTAAGCTTTCGAGCTAATTACTTTAATATTTGAAGTTCAACACTTGTGAAAACTGCCTAAATTCACAGAAACATACATGACAAAGGCTTCAAGGGGCATTTTATGAGGAGTTTACTGGCATATTAGCTCGCTACAGGCGTCTGCTTCGGACTACCGGAAATTTACATGTCAAATCAGTGAAATGGGACGGGAACACCCTCTGACTTTTAACCCCATATCAATCCGCCATCACAAATCAAAATCTACCAAAAGTATATATTTTTGTAAAGTTAAATATCTACAGATTTCATTCAATGCAAAATAGGTCAACAATTACCTATTTAAATTACTCAGAATCACTGTATTAAGCCAAAACAAATTTTCAGTAGGGACTACAAACGTATGAAACACTTCGTGATAGGCTGATTTAGTTGTGTGAGTCCTAGAAGGTCATGTGCAGATGACCTTTATTAATTCCATTTCTAGGAAATGACCAGCCAATCAAAATGCACATTGTAAACGGTGTTTGGTAGACGGACAAAAATGGCGGTGGGTCGAAGCGAAGAAGAGAAAATGATACAGAGCTTTATATAACAATTTGATTAGTATATCTTGTGATAATTTCTTTACCATCAGTTCATATTTCTTTTCGGACAAACGAAAAACTACAAATCAAACAGATAATGTCCAAGAAGAACACATGCCTTGGTGTAGAGACCGCTGAACTGGGTGCCGCCATTTTCGTTTACGGTCGTTCGGGTTTCTCGCTTCTTTACCTGGTTTAACGGCAAGTGTAGAAACAAATCGAAGTTAGCTTTTCACTTTCAGAATCTGGTAAGCAGCGATTTGATTGGTGAATACAAAGGTCATCTGCACATGACCTTCTACTGGTCGCTGTCATATCCTACACGCGATAGTATTAGTGATCTGTATTTTAATCAGATTGCACATTATATTGTTGTATAAAAAAATGTTATTTTATCGATGTCACAAATTGTCTAATGTGTTAAAGAGGATCTTACACGCTCGCTTTATGAATTTTAAACTCTTCACAAACTTTTCATTTTCCCCCTCCAGAAACTTGATAAGCTGAAAAATTTTTAAGACTCATTTTCGTCTGAAATGGAAACTCATGACATTGTATGATCCATATTTTGTTGTGTCCACCATTGAAGTAAAAACACTGCCAAATTTATATTGTAGATAATTAAATGCCCAATATACGTAACTGTCGGCAAAACTTGAAGCGAAAATCAAGCCTAGTAACTTATTATATTTATAGATTTAGTTAAGATTAACTGATATCAGAAATATTCAAGGTGCGTGGTTACCGGTACATCAGCAGTTGAAACACGGTATTTTTAAACAAGCGTCCATTTTAATCTGTCTTCTACCTACGGCTTTGTTGTTGAAGTGGGCCCCACCTGAATTATTTTCATTTTTTTTTTGTCAACAGTTTCGTGTTAGTTACCGCTCAGTTTTACTTCGTTTTTTTCAACGAGGAAAAAACAAACATAAAGGACCAGTACTTGATATCTAATTTACCCGTCCCACAATTTCTTTTGTTGAACTTTCATCTGTACGACAATTTGTCAATTTCGAAAATAAAAAAAAAAAATTGGGAAACTTCCAAAAATATCACACTAACTGACAAGATCAGAAGTAAACAAGAAGAAAGCTATACTATATAAGTCTATTTCAAACCAAAATGAAAAATGTCTCTATGCTTTTCAGCGATGTAATTAATCTCGGAGAAACCTGCCAAATAAAGGCCCACATAACGAGGTCTTACCTGTAGCTAACAAAGTGCCTTAGGCTACCAGGAGGTCATCAGTGACCAGGTAAAAGCACGTAGATTTATGTAGATTTACCGGACCTAGATCTAAAGTTTCTCTTAATCTGTTTAGTGATCACTCCGCTATCTAGCAAACAAATTCTGTTATCATAAAACCAGTCATGATTTACACATATGTTTTTTTTAAATCAAATGTTATAACCATTTCACCTTCAATTTAAAAAGAAAATCATTTGGAATATATTTACATAAGTTTGAAGGGAGATCTAAAAGTTTAATAAGAGATATTACTACAAAGTTTTCCCTGTTCGATAAAAACAGTTTACACATTGAGCAATCCGTTTTACAAGGATCTGACAGCATCCCATAAGAGGTCATGTTCAGATGACCTTTGTCGCCTCTTTACTCAACACTAAAATAATTTTCCAATGACCTGTCATCTTGCAGCAAGCCATTTCGTCACATTATTCCACATGAACTTTTTGGTGACGAAATGACTAAACGGACAAATGCAATTAAGCAAGCTTTGTCGCCTCAAAATTCCACTGTCAAGATTCTGACAGTAGTAATTTGGTCGGCTAATGCAAAAGGTCATCGGGACATGACCCCCTATGGGATTTTCTCAGAACTTAATGCAGCAGAGAGAAGTTTTCAGAACGGCGCAGAGATAAAGATATGATTTTTATCAGATTGCACATTGAGATCTTTAAATTAAACTTGAAATTTTTAAAGAAAATATGACAAGAGTTTGTTTTGAGGTTATTATATAAATTTATTTAAAAAGAAAAACGAAAATCAAACAACAATCAATCATATATATGTACTCTAAAACTGTGAATGAAGAATTTATTTCCTGGCATAAAAATAAGAATTATAAATTCTAACATTTTAAAAACAAATTTCAAATGTTAAATGAAGTAGAAAATTGTACCGGTTTGTTTGAGCAAAACAAGGACATGATTCACTTGAATCGGAGTGAACAGGAAATCCTTAATATACTCCCCATCAGTAAATGATAATTTTAAAACGGAAGTGGCATATATCTTGCATAATGAGTGTCATATTGAAGGACCTTGTTTTTCCTCACTTGATATGCATACTAAAAGAAATCGAAAACATAAAATAGATACCAGTTTTTCCGATATACAAAATCTACAGATGCTATTATCAATTAATGAACCACACTTTTGTGCGATATTGGCCAATAAAAAGTCTTTCTAACTGTGGAAGATATATTTGAAAGGTGCTTAAGTTTGTTCAATATAATATATATCCATATGTCGTTTATATATACATTTGGTTATATTTGCAGCTCGATCCAGACAATGTTATTTAGATGTAAATTGCAATAAAATCAAATAATATCGAAAGATGTTCCGGTGGAGGTCTCAAAAGATATTTGGGGTGGGGGGGCGGGGGGGTTATCAAAAATATTTGGAGGGGGTGGGTAACAAAAGATGTGTGGGGGGGGATATAAAAAGATGTTGGTGAGGTACATGTAGGTATCTAAAGATGTTTGGGGGGGGGGGGGGGGTAACAAAAGATCTCTGGATGGAGGATATAAAAAGATGTTGGGGTTGGGGGGGGGGTATCAAAAATATTTGGAGGGGGGTGGGTAACAAAAGATCTCTGGGTGAGGGTTTCAAAAGGTGGGGGGTGTACAAAAGATCTGTGTGGGGGATATGAAAACTCTGGGTGTTGGGAGAGTATGAAATGATGTTCGGGGGGGGGGGGGTATCAAAATAAGATGTGGTAATATCATTATGATAAATTAATTGAACAAAATTATTGGTGATTCATTCTAAGAAATAGAGAGAGAGTATGTATATATATACATGAATACATTTGTTCACAGTCCACTTACTCAAAAGGCAAATTAAATTTATCACAAGTTGGTCATTAAAGTAGCCACCAATGTTTATACATGTGTTCAAGTTATGTGGACTTTCTATACCAGCCCTGCATACACCTAACTGATACACACATCTCACACACATACAAACCAATAAAAGGGGGCGATGAATAAAATCACAATACACCATCTAACAAAAGCTTACTATATAATTCAGTATCAGATATTTAGGGATACACTGTACTGGAATAGCTAATATGGATTACAGCACACAACCACTTTCTAATAATAAAAGTCGATATAACATGCCTCATCATTTTATCCAGAAGACATTTTGTAACAAACATATTTACAATATCAAGTATCGTTTTACCAATTATTAAACCAGCTAGGCCATATACAGGTAAACAACAGATTCCAACCAGGTAAACATGTTTATTTTCAAAACAGTCTGTACTTGAAAATTCAAGTCAACTGATCTGGTTCAATCATTTATTAATTACGAAACAAAATAATTGAAGACAAAACCCAAATTGCATATTGTTTGTGTTTAAATAGTGACAGCCAGGATCATTTAATAATCACAAGGTTTTCTGGTGGAGGAAAGCCTGGGCTCCCAGAGAAAAAGGATCTTATTTACCTGGTGGAGGAATTAGCTGAGGCTCCCAGAGAAAAAGGATCTTAATTACCTGGTGAAGGAAAGCTGGGGCTCCCTGAGAAAAAGGATCTTAATTACCTGGTGGAGGAAAGCTGGGGCTCCCTGAGAAAAAGGATCTTAATTACCTGGTAGAGGAAAGCCTGGGCTCCCAGAGAAAAAGGATCTTATTTACCTGGTGGAGGAAAGCCTGGGCTCCCAGAGAAAAAGGATCTTAATTACCTGGTGGAGGAAAGCTGGGGCTCCCTGAGAAAAAAAAATCTTAATTACCTGGTGGAAGAAAGGAGGGGCTCCCTGAGATAAGGTATCTTAATTACCTGGTGGCGAAAAGCTGGGGCTCCCAGAGAAAAAGGATCTTATTTACATGATGGAGGAAAGCCGGGGCTACCAGAGAAAAAGGATCTTATTTACCTGGTGGAGGAAAGCCGGGGCTCCCAGAGAAAAAGGATCTTAATTACCTGGTGGAGGAAAGCTGGGGCTCCCAGAGAAAAAGGATCTTAATTACTTGGTGGAAGAAATGAGGGGCTCCCTGAGAAAAAGGATCTTATTTACATGGTGGAGAAAAGCTGGGGCTCCCAGAGAAAAAGGATCTTAATTACCTGGTAGAAGAAAGGAGGTGCTCCCTGAGAAAAAGGATCTTAATTACCTGGTAGAGGAAAGGCAGGGCTCCATGAGAAAAAGGATCTTAATTACCTGGTGGAGGAAAGCCGGGGCTCCCAGAGAAAAAGGATCTTAATTACCTGGTGGAGGAAAGCTGGGGCTCCCAGAGAAAAAGGATCTTAATTACCTGGTGGAAGAAATGAGGGGCTCCCTGAGAAAAAGGATCTTAATTACCTGATGGAGGAAAGCTGGGGCTCCCAGAGAAAAAGGATCTTAATTACCTGGTGGAGGAAAGCCGGGGCTCCCAGAGAAAAAGGATCTTAATTACCTGGTGGAGGAAAGCCTGGGCTCCCAGAGAAAAAGGATCTTAATTACCTGGTGGAGGAAAGCTGGGGCTCCCAGAGAAAAAGGATTTTATTTACCTATAACCTGTCCTATACATGCCTCAAATAAAAGAGCTTTAGTGTTCGTGTAATAGGACAAGGAAAAGTGATAAAGATAGAGCTGGGGCTCGAACCAGTGACTCTTGGCTCTCCAGCCTGTTGCACTACTGACTGACCTAAAGGAAAATTCCCTACAGTACAGGCTTGTCAGGCAACAAAATCAATGTACATCTTTTACAGTTTGTTACCTGTCGGATAACTTAACGCCCACCCATCAAAGCCCCTCTACCTGACAAACCAACCCTTCTTCAATTGCTGAATAGATTTTGCCTAAGTCTCCTGTTGGTTTCCTTAGGGAGTAACTAACTGCTTTGGTTTCTCACCTTAAAATCTGAGGGAGTAGGTATCTGTTTTGGTTTCTCACCTTAAAACCTTAGGGAGTAACTAACTGCTCCAACTGCTTTGGTTTCTCACCTTAAAACCCTTAGGGAGTAAGTACCTGCTTTGGTTTCTCACCCTAACACCCTCAGGTTTGAAATACCTGCTTTGGTTTCTCACCTTAAAACCCTTTGGGAGTACCTAACTGTTTTGGTTTCTCACCTTAAAACCTTAAGGGAGTAGGTAACTGCCTTGGTTTCTCACCTTAAAACCTTACGGAGTAACTAACTGCTTTGGTTTCTCACCTTAAAACCTTAATTAGTAACTAACTGCTTTGGTTTCTCACCTTGAAACTCTTAAGGCATAACTAACTGTTTTGGTTTCTCAACTTAAAAAACCTTGGGAAGTAACTAACTTCTTTGGTTTCTCACCTTAAAACCCTTAGGGAGTAACTAACTGCTTTGGTTTCTCACCTTAAAACCTTAATTAGTAACTAACTGTTTTGGTTTCTCACCTTAAAACCTTAAGGAGTAACTAACTGTTTTGGTTTCTCACCTTAAAACCTTAGGGAGTAACCAACTGCTTTGGTTTCTCATCTTGAAACCCTAGGGAGTAGATTTCTGCTTTGGTTTCTCACCTTAAAACCCTAAGGGAGTAGGTACCTGTTTTGGTTGCTCACCTTAAAACCCTCAGGTTTGAAATACCTGCTTTGGTTTCTCACCTAAAAACCCTTAGGGAGTAGGTTGTACCTGCCTTGGTTTCTCACCTTAAAACCTCAGGGAGTAACTAACTGCTTTGGTTTCTCACCTTAAAACCCTTAGGGAGTAACTTAATGCTTTGGTTTCTCACCTTTAAACCTTAGGGAGTAAGTACCTGCTTTTATTTTGACAAGTGCCCCACTAATCTGAGGGATGCTCCATGACCCTACGAACATGTTTCCTCAAATATCTTTCGCTATTCAGCCCTAATCCGTTATTTCCCAAGGGAGTTTACCAAGTATGACCTTTTAGACTATAAAGCAATAATTGTATTATTTTACCCCAGAGATGTTACTTACCAATGTGAACTAATGTCCAAATTCATCAAGTCCTTCTTGAGAGGAAGTTTTTTTAATGCTTTACCCCTATTATCCCTATCAGGACAAGCTTAAGACCCCTTATCTCAGGTTGTTTACATATCAAACTAGGCTGTAGTAGAGCACATCTAATGTTAGTCAACGTTCAACCTGGTTTGGTTTAGTTTTTTTGTGTTTAACATCTTATTAATTATTGCTGAACAGTTAGCAAAACTGCTAACCGGATAGCCGACTTAGACTAACCAAATCGTAACTGGATAATTGGCTTTTGGTGTTGAACTCCACTGTAGGATGAAAAAATCATCGTAGTACTGTACTTCACCCACTGGTTCGCAAATTGTTTCATCATGTGACATAATAACAACATACTGAGACCGATATTGCTAGTTATTAATGTCATTCAGGTTTGCCCTGTACTTCAACCAAAATAACTACAAAACTTACAATATATGTCAACAAATATAATAGTGTACTGGCTTTATTTATGCAGGTCTAATGTACCTACTAACTGCACATTTACGATTTCCGCTACGTGACTGACAGTACAAATCTCGCTCACTTATATGCTTGAAGAGATAGAGCATCCAAGGTGTAGAACAAGAGTTTGCGCGACAGCCTAGCTTTTGATCGAGGCTACCTCGCTCCGATTATGAAAACTGAAAAGTCTAACATTGTTGGAGTCTGCATAATATAATCGTGGCTGCTACAATGTACATAAAAAGTAACAAAACCAGTAAGTAGTTTTACTTCAAGAGCACATTTGTACATTTAGAGTCATTGAGATATTGTGTGGATAGCGAGATTTGAACAGGGGAGAAGAGGGTGTTGGGGAGATTTTCCCATACAGGACACCGTCGACGGCTATCGGATATTTCAAATGCTAACCGGATAACACTATCAGGAGATGCAAACCTAAACGTGAACCGGATATTTGATTACCCGTTCTGGCACCATTATTAATAGTTATGGCCTTTTAAAGACGTGCCAGGACATACATGGTGTTGGAGAAAAAGTTCCAGAAAGAAACACCACTGATTCCTACGACAACCTGGTGACTGCACAACACAGGACATGAACCTGTGACCCAGGGGTGGAGGGCTAGTGGTAGCAGAATGTCAGACACCTTAACCTGTAACCCAGTAGTGGAGGGCTAGTGGTAGTAGAATGTCAGACACCTTAACCACTCGGCCACAGTGACCCAGTGGTGGAGGGCTAGTGGTAGCAGAATGTCAGACACCTTAACCACTCGGCCACAGTGACCAATTAGTGGAGGGCTAGTGGTAGAAGAATGTCAGACACCTTAACCACTCGGCCATCATGACCCAGTAGTGGAGGGCTAGTGGTAGTAGAATGTCAGACACCTTAACCACTCGGCCATCATGACCCAGTGGTGGAGGGCTAGTGGTAGTAGAATGTCAGACACCTTAACCACTCGGCCATCATGACCCAGTGGTGGAGGGCTAGTGGTAGTAGAATGTCAGACACCTTAACCACTCGGCCATCATGACCCAGTGGTGGAGGGCTAGTGGTAGCAGAATGTCTGACACCATAAACATTGCGGCCATAGTGACCCAGTGGTGGAGGGCTAGTGGTAGCAGAATGTCAGACACCTTAACCATCGCGGCCCAAGTGGTGGATAGCTAGTGGTAGTAGAATGTCAGACACCGTAACAACTTGGCCACAGTGACACAGAGGTGGAGGGCTAGTGGTAGCAGAATGTCTGACACCATAAACATTGCGGCCACCGTGACCTATTTGTGGAGGGTTTGTGGAAGCAGACACCTTAACGTTCCACTCGGCCATCATGACCTAGTGGGGGAGGACTAGTTGTAGCAGAATGTGAGACACCTACTGTACAAAGATCTTATTAATTAGCTGGTGAAAAATACAGAATTATGAATGGGATACATGCACCTCACAAACATTTAATGTAATTATTTATTAATGATAGTACCTAAAACTGCTGTGTCAGAAGGTCTGGATCTTCAGATAATCTGGACGAACACAATTACCATCATCAGGATATTGACTTGTACATAGACCTTGTAACTTTTCTAAGATTAAACAGTCGCCACTTTCTATCTTACATGTATGTACTTTGCATCCCTGCAGAACTTTGAATATGTGTTTGGAAATGAATGAACAATTAAACATTTACATTATGTACTTTGCATCCCTGCAGAATTTTGAATATGTGTTTGGAAATGAATGAACAATTAAACATTTACATGATCTTCTAGTTCGATCATCAGGGTATGTCTTCACCTGCTGGAGATGATCGGCTAGCCAGCCGATTTTCTGTATCTCGTAGTGGCAACAAGGCAGATAATCAATATTAATTGGCTTCTGTTAGCTCGGCAATGTCGTTATGGCATGTTATCCACATGTATATCAGGCCTCATCAGATTTCTCCTTGTTTTTAACATTTTATATTGTTGTAATATTTTTTTGGTTTACTTTAATGTCTGTTTTGTGAAAACGATTTTATGCAAAGATATTCATGAGGTGTTCAATAAGAAGGATTGAGAGCATGTAAATCCCTGTAGAGTAATCAATAAAGAACATCCTTACCAAAGTGGGGGGTTTAATAACGATACAAATAAGACTGAATAGTGAAAACACTGGTTAGTGAAAACACTGTTGTGTGAAAACACTGGATAGTGACAACAATGGATAGTGAAAACACTGAATAGTGAAAACACTGGATAGTGAAAACACTGGATGGAAAAAACACTGGATAGTGAAAACACTGGATGGTGAAAACATTGAGTAGTGAAAACACCGAATAGTGAAAACACTGGATAGTGAAAATACTGGATAATGAAAACACTGTATAGTGACAATACTGTATAGTGAAAACACTGAATAGTGAAAACACTGTATAGTGAAAACACTGAATAGCGAAAACACTGTATAGTGAAAACACTGAATAGCGAAAACACTGTATAGTGAAAACACTGAATAGCGAAAACACTGTATAGTGAAAACACTGGATAGTAGAAGCACTGAATAATAAAAACATTGACAGTGAAAACATTGACAGTGAAAACATTGAGTAGTGAAAACACTTAATAGTGAAAACATTGTATAATGAAAACACTGAATAGTGAAAACATTGAGTAATGAAAACACTGAATAGTGAAAACACTGGATAGTAGAAGCACTGAATAATAAAAACATTGACAGTGAAAACATTGACAGTGAAAACATTGAGTAGTGAAAACACTTAATAGTGAAAACATTGTATAATGAAAACACTGAATAGTGAAAACATTGAGTAATGAAAACACTGAATAGTGAAATCATTGAGTAATGAAAACATTGAATTGTGAAAACATTGAGTAATGAAAATACTGAGTAGTGAAATTAATGAGTAGTGAAAACACTTAATAGTGAAAACATTGAGTAATGAAAACATTGAATAGTGAAAACATTGAGTAATTAAAATAGTGAGTAGTGAAAACAATGAGTAGTGAAAACACTGACCTACATTGAATAATACACTGAATCAAAATGAACAGTAAAAACACTGGATAATGAAAATACTGAATGGTGAAAACACTTGAGTAGTGAAAACATTGGATAGTGAAAACACTGGATAGTGAAAACACTGAGTAGTGAATTACATTTCCCCATAGGAATTCCTTATATTCCACAAAAATAAACCATTTGGTGACTTTGAAAGTGGGTCAAGGTCATTCATTTGAATAAACTTGGTTTTGAAAGTTGATCAAGATCATTCACTTGATTAAACTTGGTAACTCTTCAATTCATACCAGTGTGGTAGACATGCCCAATTTTGATATCCTAGGCCTTTTTAGTTTTTTAGAAGTTGCTTACAGACATCTGACCCCTGAGATCTTAAAAGTTGGTCAAGGTTATTCATTTAAACAAACTTGGTAAACACAGTCCTTCATCCCAGCATGCTACAGGCCCAATATCAGTACTCTGGGTCTTTTGGTTATTGAGAAGAAGTCACTTGAAGTAAAATCTTGATGCCAGACTGATGGACGGACCAACAACGGATGCAGCACCATAAACAGCATTGAGCAAGTGAGCTAAAAATGTAAAATCTCAAGTGGTATTCATCAATGGTTCAATAAGTTATCTCCCTTCTTAAAATCCTAAATCTGGTCAAATTCATTGGCAAATTAAACCGTTATTCAAATGTATTTGGTAGTTGGATCAAGCCCGACTTGATTAAGAAATGAAATATAAAGTCTTGAACATTCTTCTAGCCAGGCATGTCAACATATTGAAATATTTTTAATATTACTTTTATTGACATTTTATTCCCGTTTTTACTGAAATACTTAAGTAAGCAATACAGGCCTCGTGGGCCACTTGCTATAGAAAAAGGAGGAGAAGCAGTGCTTATATCGTCTGGGGAACTTACTAAAGCAAATACGTTAAATTACAATTTGTGTTCAAATCAAGATGGCTGAAAATCAGTGAAGAAGAAAATATATAAATACTGCAGTAAAGCAAAAATTAAAAATTTGTTTGATAATAATATGATTAAATCAGCATCACAAATCATCCATATTTTACTTCTGTACACAAATCAAGACTGCAGAAAACCAAAACAATTACATGACCTTTTCTCTGTGATGGGGTGTTCGATAAAAGAAACAGATGTGTTTGGAAATGTCAGAGTAATCTGAGTAACCGTTTCCAAAGTCTTCAGGCATCAAATCATTGCATCAAGTTAACCATTCACCTCTGAAATGCTAAAATGAACTATTCCAACCTTTGAATTGGAAGAGTTCAAATGTGTCTTCAGGGGTGAATGAGTTAATTAATACAGATGAGTGTACACTGCGTTGATATCACAACATATATTCAACTCCAACAACCCAGGTGGAGTATAAAATGGTCTGGGGTGGATGTTGCAGTATCTGTGATGTAGCATTCAAGTGTGGTTGCACTATAAAAGATGCCGTTGGAAACACGGTCCCACTACAAACAGAACACAATTCATCTCCAGCACACACGCATACATACACACACATATGGAGATATTAGCCAGGTGGTATAGGACAAGTAGTTAGCGGCTGATAAGGCAGCTCCTGCGAACACCTCAAAATTGTAAATGATAGAACTGTATGTGTTGCATTGATTGTATAAGAATTGTACATCTATGTACTGTAAAGCGCTTTACAGTGGCTTAATTATGTTAGCTAGATAGAGCACTATATCAAATATTGTATATTATTATTATTATTATTATTCACATACATTTTGCAGTTTCATACTCGTAACTAATCACTCGGCTTACAGTGGCTATAATCACCAGCAGTGGGTTGGTAATGACTGTGGTGCTGCTGTCCTACTACACAAAACAAAGCAACTCAATTGTCCCTTAACACTGACAAAACAGAACAACAAATAGTAGGTCAAGATTTTGGGCGTTGCTGCTCAATATCCTTTGAGTGTATTACATCGCTGCTGTTACATCTATAGAGAATTATTTGTTTCCTGCTCAATACCATTTGAGTATATTACATCGCTGCTGTTACATCTGTAGAGAATTATATTTTATTCCATCTTTTGCGTAAAGAAGAGTTGCCTCCCATTTCAGTATAGGTCATCATTACCATTGTGACATTACATTGCTAAGAAATCGACTTGAATATCAGGAAACTAGGCTGAAAACGATGTTTCCTTTGCAAACCAATGGTATTGTGTAAATATCAGTACCTTCCAAACAGGGGAGGCAATCCTTGTTTACGAAAAGACAGAATCTGTGTACTCATAACTTTTTACACTCTCGTTAAGTATATACGTCCTATTGGTTGGCCGGGGCTGACTATCGAAGCTAATTATTAGCCAAGAAAGCACATCAACATGTTCTTTTTACTTTTCTTAATCAAAAATAAGAATCTCAGTACGGATCGCATTTTGAACTTTAATTAATACATATGTGTAGTTGGTAACTGATAGAAATGTCCACCATTATTATATGGAGAAGGAAACCAAGTCACATCAACACAAAACCATGTATGAATGACATCTGTTACACTAACAGGAAGTCTTGTAGCAGTATAATCAGTGTAAAATTACAGTCCCCGACCAAGTCATCGCCTCACAAAAGTAAACTCATTGCTGGAGTATAAAGTACCAGTGACTAGAAGTGTAGGAGATAGAGTCTCAGACAACCTTTTTTTAATGAAGGTCAAAGGTCAAAATGTAGGTCAGAGTAACAAGATACTATATTGAATAATACACTGAATCAAAATGAACAGTAAAAACACTGGATAATGAAAATAATGAGTATACCCCAACTGTTGAAGCATAGATTTCAAGTGACAAAGTAGTGTAGGAAAGAGAGCAAGGACACGAAAGCAGAAGACAGACAAACAGAAGGTTTGAAAAACAGAAAGACAGACTGACAACCCCTGATGGGGGACTAATTCAGTTGCTATCTTTCAAAGAAAGCTTTATTTCAGAAGAAGTTATTGAAAGGAAAAGTTGACGGACGCAGGAGGGACAGACTACGAAGGGACAGACGGACAATGGACGCCGCATCATCACATAAGCTCATGACTTTAGGTCAGATGAAATTACTTCAGGTCAAAATATATATATAGTATTTAGGATTCCTTAAAAAGGTACATATTGGCATGGGGTAGGTTGGGACGGCAAGCACGAGGTAGACAAATAGCTTAATGATCATTAAAGTCGCCTAAAATCTATTACTGTAAGACATTCAGAAGACCATGTTAAGATTTAAACATATATTACCCCTGTGACCTTGAAAGTAAAACAAGGTCATTTTCCTTCGCAAACTTTGTTCTACTTCTTCAAAGGAAGCTACCAGCCAATATCATGTCTCTAGGACTTTTGGTATTTCAAAAATAAGAAGTTGCTTAATTGTTTTTACAGATTTGACCCCTGTGACCTTGAATATGGGTCAAGACCATTTCTTTTTGCAAAATTTGTCGGGCTTAATCCAAGAAAAATACCAGTCAAATATAAGGTCTCTTCTGTGCCTGGTCAAAGTGATTTTTTTTCGCAAACTTTGTTCAGATCCTCCTAAGAAAGCTACTAGCCAAATTTCAAGTCACTAGGTCTTTCAATATTTCAGAAGAATTTGAACTTGTTTAAAGGAAAAGTTGATGGATGCAGGATAGACTGACGACAGACGCAGCACCATCACATAAGCTCACTTGGCCGTTCAGGCCAGGTGAGCTTAAAACTGAGATGTTCCGGAAAGTAATGAATTGATGCGGCAATCTATATTTAGAGTAAGTGGAGTTTTAAAGCATGTCACCTCTGAGTATCATCAAACCAAAAAGTTTTGATGCAATAATATTTAAGGCGACTTAATTATTTAAAGATCAACTAATAGTGATGATTATCACAACTAGTCGACTTATTAAGTCTTCTTAGCATGTTATTATCAAGACAAGTCTTGTTAATAGGACAACTTGCAACACGACAGGTAGATGGCAGTTCTACCCATACCAAAATTTGCTAACAAGAAGCACATGAGCAGCACACGAGAAACTCACATGAGAACTAACATCATTTTCTCATGTGCATTTTAACATGCAAATGAGGCTGAAAGCTCATGTGAAAAAAGCTCATGTGAGGAAAAAGCTCATGTGAGGAAAAAGCTCATGTGAGGAAAAAAGCTCATGTGAGCAGAAAGCTCATGTGAAAAAAGCTCACATGAGGAAAATAAGCTCACTTATGCAATATTCAAAATAAAACGGCCCAGCTGGCCCTCAGTAAATTTGAAAAATTCAAAACATTTTCATGTAATTCAGACTGTTCTATTGATTAAATAACTGATTTGATGTACTTGTCATTGAAGGTTAGCTGAACCCCAAACAGCTTTAACTCATAGCTATAGTTGTATGTGCCATTTCTGTTAGACTTTCAATCACTCTTTGAAATTAAAGGTCAAGATTTCGGAAAGTCTTAATTAAACATATAATGCCCAGAGTTTGCGCTGGGTATTTTATAAACGGGGTCCTTTCCTAAATAAATGGGGTGCTTCTGTATAGTTTCTATGGCAATCTTGGAAATTAGTGGAGTTATGTTCAGTTTCTATGCTTGAAAAAGATTTAGGGGCGGCTTTTAACGCAATCCCTGATGCAACTATAGTTTATAAAAGACCAGCACCAGCTGCTATTCAAATGAGCTTATAATATAAAATGCCAGAAGTTTAAAAGTCCATTCAACTCAACAGTTTGGAAGGTTTATAAGTTGGGTAAATTTGGTTATTTAAAGCAGTCTTGAAAATATAAATTTGTTTTGCATAAATAAGTTTCTTCAATCATTACAAAACATAGAAAATTAGTTAAGATAGTAATGTAATACGATGAGGAAAAGTTATTAAGATACAATGTAGTGCTGTCGCTCAGGGGCTCAACACTGTGACCCTTGGCTCTCTGGCCCGATGCTCTTACCCATGCCAGCTGAGCTAAAGGGAAATTCCTACAGCTCAATTCGAGCTTGTAAGGCAACCAAGGTAGCCAATGCACATCTTTGATACTATTCCACCTTTTTTTTCTTTATCTCCAACCCAGGTTCTTTGACTCCCAACCAAGCTCACGCTTGTAAGGCAATCTAATCAATGCACATCTTCTAATTTTACATAGTTTAAATAGACACATAGTTTGTTGATATTGCTGCATATTTTCCTATGTCATATCTAAATCTTTTTGTAGGTGGGTTTATAAGATGTAATATTAATTAAAACATGATGTCATATCATAATTAAGAGAACAAGCGGATAATCCATTTTGGGTGCAAATATTTGTATATGCAGTGACAAAGACAAAGTGAAACTAGACATGTCCTTGTGCAATTGATTTCATTCTGCAGTTATCCAGTAAAATTACTGGCATAAAGCTCGATATAGCTGCCAAAAGCTGATAACCTGGTCATTCAATAGAGTCTTTGGGATATAGCTGTCATTTTAATTAAAATACTTACCCATATCTTTCTCGTGGACACATGTGACTACAGCTCTAGATCTTCTTCCGTCCGTAACAGTGACTTCCGTCAACAACCCAAGGCCGCCATGGCTCGTGAATTCTGGCATCATGGGATAGCTAAATCTGTTACAAACCGCGCCTGAAATATTCATCAAATTCATTCTAAAACAATATTGCAAAATTTGTTTTTGTATTTAAGATACTAGAAACAAAATTCATTAAATTTCATGTGACGTGCTTAATATTTGGAATAAATTATGATAATGAGGATACACACTCCACACTCGTGACGTCACGTAATTAGGTCCTAAATATAAAGTATTGTTGGTGTTCTGCATGCCGAGATCATCGCGATGAAAACCGATCTTTTATAGGATTATGGAGTCCCAAAAGGTCCAGGTAAATATACAGTTTTATTTATGAATATATTTTCTATGAATTTTTATTCAATTGCGTTGAAATAATGCCTGAAATTCGTGTAGAAACTAGGATGTTATTTATTGAACAACTGACCTACTATGAGAAGGGAAGGGGAAAATTTATCAGCGATTTACACACATACCGATATATGTGATTTTCATTCTAATTGCTTTTCTTTTCAGTTTGTCGGGGCGTCCTGTGGACAACATGGATCATACACATTTTACAAAGCCTTCAAATATTTTAGAGACAACAAATTCAGAATTTTAACACTTGGAGAATTTTTCTTTCTGAAGATATTGAAAGAGGGCCCCATTTGTATTGGGGAACTTCAGTTGTTGTGGGAAAATAGTCAGGAACATCAGCTTCTTGCCAGCGTCCGATTGTATTATCTGCCAGAACATACACCAGCCGGAAGAGAAAATTTCCACGGAGAGGTATATTATTTTTGTTTTTTAAATCTTACATTATTCCCTTCCCCAGATTGAAATAAATATTTTGAATGGAGTTATGTGTGAATGAATATTTCTTTCCACTTGAGTGCTTTCACATAGAACTTGACAGGCTTACAATGTGGCAAGCTTATTGAATGTCATTTCCATTAGAAATGTTCATGTTTTGTTCATTTCTATTTCAGTCCTGTTATATGCATGCATATAACAGACAGTATTATACAAATGACATATATTAATATATTGATTTACTCAAATTAATCTATAAATAGACAATTTAGTAAATTAATAATAAAATCAAGTTTGTTTTCTATTGTTTGTGAGAGGAAATGCATGTGATATATTTAGCCAAGGATTTCATTTACAGAGTCTTTGAGAGGAAACATCAAATGAATTTTTAACACTTGTAGATTATCACTCTGATGCGTGTGGGGCCCACCACGGGAGAATCAATAATGACACATATCACCTTGAAGGCATTTCTGTGATAGTTAGGATGTAAAAACCTTCTGCCCTTGTGTTAATTCATGTTATTAACGGACAACCCATTCACAAGAGCCCTTAGTTGTGTGAAAATGTGTGTGGTGGAAGTCTTAGTATTTACACACGTACGCGGTAAATGTGTAACCATCTTCTTGTCGAGTCCCTTGAAGAATTTAATCCCATAGAACTTTAAATGCCCTAACAATACCAAATAAAACAACCAGATAAATCTTCATGTGAATTTTTATGTTATATTTCTGTTTTTCATTAGAATTAAAAAAAATTATATTTATTCCTGAATAAATATTAAAGTCGGGCGGATTTGTGATGAAACAATCTTCTAGGTCAACACTGAGCACCCTGCAAAGCAGTAATATGTTGACTTAAGAACAGGTCTTCAACGGGGGCCTTTCTTGGGGATTTAAAATTAAATTCTTTAACTGAAATGTTTAATACCAATTGAAATTATTTAAAGGTTAAAAAAATTGTATTTCTGCTAAAATCATAGATTGAATTAAAAGTGTATAGTGTATTCTTTAAAATATATCACATCTGTATTATTTCTTTAAAAATAGAAAAAAAAATCACATATATATATTGGAATATTTGAATTTTAAAATAATTTTACCCCATTGTAGATTTAAACTTAACATATCCTCGAACCTGTTTGAAGGAAATGTATATCTATCCATAATAAATTATGAGAAACATGAGGCAAGTTAAACACACATACATGAGTGATTATCTACACCATATAGCTGAAAGGCTATGCCTGGTAGAGTCACTCATATTATCCCTGATACAGCTCTTTATAATCATACAAACAGTTTTAGTGACACATCATTTTCTCTCGTGAATTTTTTTTCATGATATGGCTTCATGTTAAGAGTTATAATTGAAGTACATGGATATAAATTATTTTTGTACCGATTGTTTGACAAAGTGAGAATGCTGGTTGGTGATATTAAGCTTCAGTGTCATATTGCAGATCTGGGTTTATTTTTACCCAGTGCTCCTGATAATTTATGGAGCCATATTGGATTTACATCATTTCATCGATTCTTCGAAGGCTTAGACTTGAGACAGCTTGAGGACTTATGGGTTAAATTATACAAAGCTCTAGATCTTTAATGCGTGGCAATAGTTGTTCTAATTTTAAAAGTCACTAATATGTGCATTATGCATATATTCTTGATTTGTATGATGTACATGTAATATCATGTATGTATACACGTGTACACAAACAAGTGTATATATATATTACAATCACTTAAATGGATCTGTTTAAATATTTAAACCCACTACTTAGCGATACTCCTGAAAAGTTGAGTGTCAAGTTAGGCAGAATAAACAAATTTATGAGGCTAATCGGATGGTTTTTATACATTATTGAATCATCTTATTATAAAGATAAACATTTTTAAAATTAAGTCAATTTTGATCTCAAATAAAAAAAAAATCAAAATAGTGAATTATAATAAATGCTCAAAACATTTATGTAATGTTGAGAAATTCACCAGGATATCTGTAATAGTGGGGAAAACTTTGACCAGGAAATAATTGTTGTCAAGTTGGTTTTATAACCTGATTTGCAGTAAGTTTATAATCTAACATGCCCTTACATGCCAGATAAATTTGTGTCAGTGTTTGTAGCAAAAAAAAATAGGGCAAGCCTAGAAACCTGATATTGCTGAAATGCCTCCATATGCCTGATGGCTTAGGTGGGTCTATTTTTAGACAGGATATAACGATATGAGAAAATCTTTATGAATAACCATAGTGTAAGTGTCAGTATCATATATACATTTGGCAAGATGTCATGTATTTAACATTTTGAAACAAGACACAAAGAGTTTGATAACATAATTAGTAGATCATATTGAAATGAAATTTTGTTAAGTATTTATTGTGTGAGAACTTTATTTTGGTGGAATTTGTATCTAGTTGATGTCTTTTGAATTGTTGCCTTTGTTAGATATTGTAACTAACAGATTGGAGTTGATATACATGTATAGTTAGAACATGAACTTGTTTAGAAGATTTATCAGAGCGTGACAATCGGAGCTCTGTTGGAAATATGACAGTTTCTAGTTCTTTCTACTTTCTACATTATCAAAATCAAAACATTTTTGTTGACAAAAACTTCTTCAAATTCAATGTTTTGTGACGGTGAACACTGTATTATGAAATTCTAATTTCACAACAATTAACACAATGTCAAATATCTTGATAATTATCGATTAGTGACTATGTAGATTTGCTGATTTCTCATTGTATAACAGCCATTTATCATGTGGCTAATAAAAATCATGCATTATTTGAGAGTATTTCAGTATCTGTAAAGCCAAGATATTGTTCTAAATGTTAAATATCCAGATCAATTGTTATGATTTCCGAAGCGTAAAAGCATTCACAAAGATTATAATCAAACAGACAATAGGAACAATTTCTGTATTGCTAGCTCTATTCGGTCTTTTAAAGATCGTCTTTAATTGGGGTAGGGGCAGTCAGCACTTCAATAGACAAGTAGTGGGGCTGAGATCAGGTTTACAAAAGGAATGTTCATCGGAATAATAGCCGGATACAAAACAGGAACTGAAACTATTCCACGTCTTAACCTCCTTTTCTATCTTATTTAACATTATTTGTATCGCACACACTTGTAAACGTTAGTTTGATCAACAGGCAATATTTTTGTAGTTATTTTATCCATGCAGTGTGTTGTAAAAAAAAATCAATAACACAGTAGACCAAACAGAAATATTCATTAATATTTTCAAATTAGTTGCCGTACAAAAGCTGATATGCATGTTATATTTATATCAAATGTCAAGCAAAGTATCGGATCATTAAATTGAATTCCTGTTAATTGAGTAGACAGGGAAATTGTATACCTGTGTTGTGTGTTTGTGCTGGTGGAGATTTTACCTGTACATCAAAAATTTCTTTGAAGAGCTTTAAGTCTGATAATGCTACAAACTAATTTTCTCATACATTGTCACGGTTGAGTGAGCACCACTGACATTTTGTAATTATCCTCGAGGTATACATAATTGTCCTCATGATAAACATTTTCTATACATAAACCATTGCTCTTACTAGCTATATCTTTGTGCTTGTATGTATAACATGCTCTTATGAAGTGTACTAGTAATCAGGAAAAAAATGGATAAACTTTCATTTTGTCATGATTGAAAGAAAATCTCCATAAAATATTCAAAACTATTGAGGGGAAAAAAATCATAATTACAAAATACGTTAAAAAGCTTAATTTTGACATTTGAAATGAAATTAATGAATTGATTTGCACTCAACTTGTATTCAACACAAAGGCATTTGACTAAAACTTTTGTTTAATTGAATTCATTTGAAAGTGTTTATAAATTCAGATTAGTAGAGGATAGAAAATGTTAATAGTATAAACAGTTGGTAATTAGATTTTTATTCAATTTGGGGGATCTGCTGGGTTAGGTTTAAGCTTATTGACAAATGTGTGCTCTGACAAGCTGGCACCCTTTGGCCTTTTTCCAGAAATGGGGCATCCCACGGGAGAACCTTTATGAAGTTGTGTTTGTTCTTAAAAGATAGACTAGCTAGCAGCAAATAGTTTTTAAAGTGAATCTTTAATAACCATTATTCTTGATGCAAATTAAAACAATTTGAAACATTTCTTCTGGTATGTATATTGTATTGTAAAAGATGAAAATATATGTTTTGAAAGAAAAATATTTTAATACTCAAATGTATTTTAGTATTCAAAAACTTACCATTATATTTGGAAATACCAATACATAAAAAAAAATCTTTTTTAGATCTATGAAAAATGCAATTTATTTTATGTTTCTAAATGATTTGTATGTAATGAAAAATGATAAAAGCAGAATTGTTGTTGACTCCATAGCAGATAAATTGTAAATATGTCAAAACGGCAATAGATTTCCTGAATGGATTGTACATGTAATGTACAAGGTGTCACAGGTCTGGCACAGATGTTATTACATTACACACACACATACCCAATGAACTGTACACACATGTACACTGGCATTTATACAGCTTCAACTGTACACAGCAGCCACGCCATGTCAAGCTTTACTTCTTTAAAACATCTCAAAAATCTCCTAATCAGAACAAATCTATAAATATTTATTTGAATATATATACCATCTTCTAATGGCATTTAAAATATTACACCCCTGGGTAGGTTGAAATAAGTATTAAAAATTTGACATAATTAGATAAAAATGTTTTTCCAATAATCATTGTAAAGCTGACAAGGCTTTGTGAGAAGTGAGCAGCATACAAGCCAGCAAGTGTTTACTCATATAGAGCACACTACAGAGAGGTTATAAAGATCTGCCCCACTCACAGTTGGTGTAATAGTAGCTGTGGACATAATTACCATAAAGTATAAATACACACATGTACTTAAGTAGCCAGATACAGTCTATAACCTTTAATAGAAACCCAAATATTTCCTGTTCACAGATTTAGACTCAAGTTTCATAAGAACCATTTAAATCCATATTAACAAATTTTACATAATTCTATATCTTCAAATTTACATTTTCATTGATATTTAGAATTTAATCATGTATTGATTCTATGTCCAAACTGTGGTTGGATCAAAAGATAATTGCATTAATTTAAAAGATTGTGTTGGGTTATTGATCGAAGAATAAATTATTCACTTGTGGTAATAATGTATTCGGCAGCCAAAGCATTGAGTGTTCTATATTTAGCTGCCGGCTAACAGGAGATTACGATTAAGTCTAAATTGAAAAAAAACTTTTTGGAAATCTTTCAAATTCTTTTTAAAAAGTCAGCCAAATAATTTATTTTGTATCAAATGTCTTTGAATTCATATTTTAACTTTATTCAGCATGTAGAAATATGAAATTCAAATTCGTGTTTAGATTTCAATGCTTTTGACATGTCTGGAAGCAAAGTTTAATCACTGTTTAAACATATTACATGAGGCCATTGATGTTTAATGAATTATAATAAATCTAATAAATATGAAATTTTCCATTACTGATTATCATTACTGTTGATAGAATCTCACATTTAATAAAGATAAAATTAACAGAAAAGTGAGTTGATTCATACACTGTTTGACACGTTTTATACAGTTGTAGTCAAAATTAAATTTGTTGCATTTTTTTCATCGAAGCAGGATTACACTATATGGATTAAATTCCTTACAACACAGACAAAAAAAACAATACACTAGTACAATACATTATGGTACTGTATGCATTCAAACACAAACAAAATGTATTGTGTGGTTTAATTTTGAGATGAAAGGGGAAAAAACCCATCAAAATCAAATGTACCATTGAGTGTGTGTACATATATGCCGCAAAATCAATAATTTGTTGTTCAATATCATGAATATTTCCAATTTCATGACATCCATTTTGGTTTTTCTTTCACCCAAAGGTGATAATGACTTGAATGGCTGTGATATAGCGAGGTCTGACATTGGGAGAGTCAGTAATTGTAACATAATTAAATTAGTGGTCACAACTATATAACATCACTTGTGCATACGTAATGACATCTGTAGATCTGTGTCCGTCCATTGAGATATTTGCACTTTAATATGTTATTGCCTACATAATGCTCTATAAATGTGTGTATACATACATGTACATTTTTTACAGCAAAATAGCAGCACTGAATGGGACGGTAGTCACATCAATATTTCATTCACGAGTACAGGAAACAGATCAATGCATCCTTTCAGCTGTTTCCCCCTGAAAACCAATATTGCCAATCTTTTGTCAATTGCTGGCTCATTTCATTATCAGACATTGGGGGGAGAAAAGGAAGAATTGTTCAAAGTAAACGATTTCCCAGGAATTTTCTTCAGCTGAAGATATTAGACCGTGGTAATTACCAAGACAGTGTCAAATGCTGTAACAACAAAGAGACAATTTTTTTTTCTTTGTCAATGTATGTATACATTTCAAGGGAAAAAAAAGAAGTAGATTTATAAATATTTTGATGTCATCTTGAATATGTTGTATTCCAACCATATCCCTGCAAAATGATTTTAAATGTTTCAAAATACTTCTGGTGATGAGGCTAAGCTTTATTCACTCCTTCCCCCATGTTTGAAGTAATTATCTTTATGGGGGTATCAGGTCTTGCCTGGAAGCCGGTAGCTCAGATCTCCTGGAGAAGCCACAGCCTTGCACAGCAGATTGCCTTGGGCGAGTGAGCTTCACCTTTCAGGGCTAGTAGATTAATTACATACATGTATGCCCAGGATCTGCTCTGCACGACTGGAACATGAACCAGTTTTAAGTTTAATATCGCAACAATTTAATTGAAAAATAATAAGTTAAAATTTTGTTAGTAGATTGTTTTTTTAATCTTACAATATAATTAATTTGCATGTATTTGTAGAGATATTTTTTGGAAATCAAATGCAGATTGTAGTGTATTTGAACTTTGATGATAGTTATTTATTTCTGGTGTACAATTTATATACATGTAATTGATTATTTTATGTTAATTATTTTCATACTAAAATCCAATATTTATCAGAATTTGTCCACACAGTTTGTACACATTATTCAATATTCAGAAGTCATAATAATTAAGTTGATTTGTTGAAAATAGTCTTTCTAACTTTCAAACTGATACAGTTTGCACAGGTAGGGCGTGCTTGAAAAAGGATAGGTTTAAAGCTAGGTGTTGAATGTCCAGTTTATACTTAGCCAGACCACTAGATCTAGAGGTGATGGTATATAATGGAAATATGGAAATGAGGTTGGGTCAGCCGGCTCAGATTACAAATAGCTAAATAATGATACCAAACAGCTTGTGTCCTGGGTTTTATTTCCAATTATAAAACCAAGCATTTCCTGTAAAGACGAATCGTTTATAGGTGAATTAACACTACCTAGCAACGGTCAGGAAAATCAGTTCAACCACACCTGCCTTTTAAATCATTTCAGGATGTAATATTTTATTTCTGTGTAGCAGTTTGAAGACAGAATTCACGAGCACTCATTTGTTTCTGAAATTGTTGCAACAAAGAAAGTATTTTTTTCATGAAATTGTCAAAATTTTAAGAAAATATTTTTTTTGAAATTGTTGCAACTTGTAAAGAAAGTATTTTTTCATGAAATTGTCAAAAAAATTTTAGAAAATATTTTTTTGAAATTGTTGCAACTTGTGAAGAAAGTATTTTTTTCATGAAATTGTCAAAATTTGTCAAGAAATTTTTTTTTTTTCATGAAATTGTTGCAACTTGTAAAGAAAGAAAGTATTTTTCATGAAATTGTCACAACTTGTTTAGAAAATATTTTCTGAAATTGTAACTTTGAAAAGAAATTTCTTGAAATAAGTTGATAAGTACATAATTAAGTGCCACAAAGAAGGTAGACAAAATATTACATACAATTTATGATTGAGTTTATATATACATGCAAAGATAGAACGTAAATTTGAGGAGTTAATAATATACATTTTATACTTCCATGTCCCGGTGAATTGGTGTTTTAAAACCATAAACTATAGATTAAGGTTTTATTTCCTCTGCCTTATCAGTACAAGGTTGAAACAAGTACAATACAGGTGGGATGTACTAGTTTTCATTCAAAACCATGCTCGTTTTGTTGTAAACACATATACATGTATAATGTACCAGTATCAACACAATAAATCTGAATACCATTGAAATGAAAGTGGTGATGGGGGGGGGGGGGGGCAATATACTATTGTGTTCAATTTTATCAATGACAGTATTTTTCAACTGTTATCTATAGTGCCCACTTGATGAAAATATTTGAACAATTTCAAGTCTGACTCATCCAGTTTTCATGAAAGGTCAACAGTGGGGGTTATATGATACTTGTACAGCTATCACTATATCACAATGAAGATCGATTTACAGAAAGTATTTTAAAACATTCAACGACAATTAATGAACTTTTTTTTGCTGTAAATAAATGTACCAATATCTTGAACTTATCAATATTCCTTAAAGTAAAACCTTGAAATAGAGTAAAACTTCATTTAAATGCTGCCACTTGCGCAGAACAATTTTAAAAGCTGGCATTATCAGAAGGGGATTCAGCAATATTCTCAAGATACCGATAAAACCATTAGTTTTAACGCGTTGTTACAAAAAATGGTTAAAAGTCAAGGACCTCGAGATATTTTGTTGGATTAATTTGATATCCTGAAGGGAGCAAATGTGAATGGTATCCTCCTTTACTGTTCATAAACAAAATAATATTTGTTAATTACTTGGGGGGGGGGGGGGGGGGGGTGAGGGGAGCACATTTATTATGTCAATCATCCATTATGATTTTCCTGGGGCAGAAACTTATTGTACAAAAGTCTTGTGATGTAAAATTAAAGCTTATATTTATTCAAATCTAAGGAAATTATTAAAGAAATTTTCAACCCTTCTCACCTGTCAAACTTTTGCTAAGGTGTATTCACATTCTTTTTCAGATAAAAATGTTTTGTGACATGTTAACTCCTGTAAAATAGATTGTTATCTCACACTTATTTCACGACATGTACCCTTGCTTAAACGCTCTGTGCGTGCTGAATGCCTGGTGGTTGAATATACTGTGATCAGTGAAGCACATTACCTGCCTGAATTTGACTCAACACAATCTATTTAAATGTAGAGTAAACATATTCTATAAATATTCCATACACTTAACAATAGCACAATCAAGTTACGTTTTGCCAGAAAAGTTTACGTTTGAAGTTAAAAGGATATAATATCAGACTGTGAGACAATTTTATTTTGCGCATATGCTGCATTGTTTTTATCCTGAGCGATACTACATCAATATTTATCAGGATCACAAACCTGTTTCCAGTAGATTTAATTCTATGGTTGATGCATTTTATCAACTTCTCAATTTTTTTTTGATCGTGACATATTTTATCAGATGAATGATGTCATTGCTGTGACATGCATGGTTTATTCTGTGTTTTTTGTCGAGATTGATAAAGATGTGATATTCATGTAAATATTTTCTATATTGTGATTGTGCAGAGTCAATTTTTATAAAATATGTAATTTTACACAAAGACATAGACCATATGCAGAAGCAATCATATAGTCAAATATTAACACTGTACAATTGTACATGTACTGAGAAAAAATACTGAAAGTGATTCACTTGGTAAGAAGATCTGATCTATATTATCTTCACATACTTTTAATCTAAAGCAGTCAGGAAAGAAATATGTATACACATGTACATGTGTGTACACATTTAACCAATCATAAGAGTTGATAAATCCATTCAGAAAAGGACCAGGACGATATCATGTACAGTCAATTAGAGACCTAACAAATTGTATCTTATCTGGTTGTCGAGCAGCTGATGCATCGTGGGATGCATGTCCTGACAGCATTGTGAGACTTTGAAAGTTGTTATGTATATGTTCAAAATACAAATTTTATACAATAAAGGAGACGGACCGCTTAGAATTTGGCATATTAGTTTGGCATATAAATATGTATTTTAATTTTCTATCCGAGAAAAATATATACACACCACTACTGTGCACTGCTTAAACCTAAACAAATATATATAAATTATGTGATACATATTTTATGCTTATTTACATAGACTGAAATATCGTGAAGATTAATGAAAGATATATGTACATGACAGGTATCTCGTAACGACTTTGTTATTGTAGATCTTACCCATGTGAAACAACAAACAACATGGTACCATGTACTGTACAAACCCCAGCCCTGTTCCCAAACACATGTGTATTTCATATCACTTAATCAGAAGAGAAAAAACGAGACATTCAATTAAACTAACAAGTAAAATTTGATTAGAATGGCAATAATCCACTTCCTCTTGTAATTTGGCTGAATGGAAATCAATTTTATAAATGAATGAGGACCATACAGCCAGTTTGTAATATGTATTGTGGGGCTTATTGCTTTGGCCTAGAAATCAATACATCAATAACATTGATAACTGATTCAAGGCATGTATCAGGGCTCCAAAAGGGGCACTCTATAACGTAATATCAAAATATTCCTACACTCTATAACGTAATATCAAAATATTCCTACACTCTATAACGTAATATCAAAATATTCCTACACTCTATAACGTAATATCAAAATATTCCTACACTCTATAACGTAATATCAAAATATTCCTACACTCTATAACGTAATATCAAAATATTCCTACACTCTATAACGCAATATCAAAATATTCCTACACTCTATAACGTAATATCAAAATATTCCTACACTCTATAACGTAATATCAAAATATTCCTACACTCTATAACGTAATATCAAAATATTCCTGTACTCTATAACGTAATATCAAAATATTCCTACACTCTATAACGTAATATCAAAATATTCCTACACTCTATAACGTAATATCAAAATATTCCTACACTCTATAACGTAATATCAAAATATTCCTACACTCTATACCGTAATATCAAAATATTCCTACACTCTATAACGTAATATCAAAATATTCCTGTACTCTATAACGTAATATCAAAATATTCCTGTACTCTATAACGTAATATCAAAATATTCCTACACTCTATAACGTAATATCAAAATATTCCTACACTCTATAACGTAATATCAAAATATTCCTACACTCTATAAGGTAATATCAAAATATTCCTACACTCTATAACGTAATATCAAAATATTCCTACACTCTATAACGTAATATCAAAATATTCCTACACTCTATAAGGTAATATCAAAATATTCCTACACTCTATAACGTAATATCAAAATATTCCTATACTCTATAACGTAATATCAAAACATTCCTACACTCTATAAGGTAATATCAAAATATTCCTACACTCTATAAGGTAATATCAAAATATTCCTACACTCTATAAGGTAATATCAAAATATTCCTACACTCTATAACGTAATATCAAAATATTCCTGTACTCTATAACGTAATATCAAAATATTCCTACACTCTATAAGGTAATATCAAAATATTCCTACACTCTATAAGGTAATATCAAAATATTCCTACACTCTATGACGTAATATCAAAATATTCCTACACTCTATAACGTAATATCAAAATATTCCTACACTCTATAACGTAATATCAAAATATTCCTACACTCTATAACGTAATATCAAAATATTCCTACACTCTATAACGTAATATCAAAATATTCCTACACTCTATAACGTAATATCAAAATATTCCTACACTCTATAACGTAATACCAAAATATTCCTACACTCTATAACGTAATATCAAAATATTCCTACACTCTATAACGTAATATCAAAATATTCCTACACTCTATAACGTAATATCAAAATATTCCTACACTCTATAAGGTAATATCAAAATATTCCTACACTCTATAAGGTAATATCAAAATATTCCTACACTCTATAACGTAATATCAAAATATTCCTACACTCTATAACGTAATATCAAAATATTCCTACACTCTATAACGTAATATCAAAATATTCCTACACTCTATAACGTAATATCAAAATATTCCTACACTCTATAACGTAATATCAAAATATTCCTACACTCTATAACGTAATATCAAAATATTCCTACACTCTATAACGTAATACCAAAATATTCCTACACTCTATAACGTAATATCAAAATATTCCTACACTCTATAACGTAATATCAAAATATTCCTACACTCTATAACGTAATATCAAAATATTCCTACACTCTATAACGTAATATCAAAATATTCCTACACTCTATAACGTAATATCAAAATATTCCTACACTCTATAACGTAATATCAAAATATTCCTACACTCTATAACGTAATATCAAAATATTCCTACACTCTATAACGTAATATCAAAATATTCCTACACTCTATAACGTAATATCAAAATATTCCTACACTCTATAACGTAATATCAAAATATTCCTATACTCTATAACGTAATATCAAAATATTCCTACACTCTATAACGTAATATCAAAATAATCCTACACTCTATAACGTAATATCAAAATATTCCTACACTCTATAAGGTAATATCAAAATATTCCTACACTCTATAACGTAATATCAAAATATTCCTACACTCTATAAGGTAATATCAAAATATTCCTACACTCTATAACGTAATATCAAAATATTCCTACACTCTATAACGTAATATCAAAATATTCCTACACTCTATAACGTAATATCAAAATATTCCTACACTCTATAACGTAATATCAAAATATTCCTGTACTCTATAACATAATATCAAAATATTCCTACACTCTATAACGTAATATCAAAATATTCCTACACTCTATAACGTAATATCAAAATATTCCTACACTCTATAACGTAATATCAAAATATTCCTACACTCTATAACGTAATATCAAAATATTCCTACACTCTATAACGTAATATCAAAATATTCCTGTACTCTATAACGTAATATCAAAATATTCCTGTACTCTATAACGTAATATCAAAATATTCCTGTACTCTATAACGTAATATCAAAATATTCCTGTACTCTATAACGTAATATCAAAATATTCCTACACTCTATAACATAATATCAAAATATTCCTACACTCTATAACGTAATATCAAAATATTCCTACACTCTATAACGTAATATCAAAATATTCCTACACTCTATAACGTAATATCAAAATATTCCTGTACTCTATAACATAATATCAAAACATTCTTTCACTCCATACTGCAATATTTAAATATGTTTACACTCCATATACAATGTGGTGATATCAAAATATTTTACTCTTCATATAGTAATATCAAAATATTCCTACACTCAATACCGTAATATCAAAATATTCTTACACTCCATACTGCAATATCAAAATATTCTTACACTCCATACTGCAATATCAAAAATTTTTACATTCCATATAGTAGTATCAAAATATTCTAATATTCCATAGTGTAATGTCTGAATATTCTTACACTCCATATCGTAATGTCAAAATATTCTTATTAATGTACTCCATAGCGCAATATCAAAATATTCTCTCACTCCATACCATAATATCAAAATGTTCTTTCACTCCATACTGTAATATCAAATATTCTTTCACTCCATACCGTAATATCAAAAAATTCTTTTACTCCATATCATACAGTACACCGATAATAGCAAATGTTCTCGCACTCTATACCGTAATATCAAAAAATTCTATGTACAGTCTTTATATCATTGTAGATAGACTGTGGTTTGTGGAAATAAAAAATGCAATATTACATTCAGTTACTGTTGTTATATTATGCTGATTGTTTTATTTGATAATTATATCATTCTGTGATCATGTCTGATTATCTTAAATGTCAATTTGGAAAAGTTTTAATAGATAAGGCATTGTCGATTTGGACAGGGTTTTGGTGATTAAGGTATTGTCCAATTAGTCAGTATTTTCTTTTTGCAATATACATTTAGTAACTGCATGTGGTTTTGAGTTGAGTGAGATTATAAAGACATTTGATTAGAAATGAAACGAGGGGGTGAGTTACAAGGTGTAATGGCAGTGCTTCATGTTCCATTAATCGGGAGGGAAACAGAACTGCATATGTGTGTGCTGAATAGCTACTACGGGTTACACACTTAGCGCTGATAGCTGGGAGGATAATCACAAGCAGGCCATCTTGGTTTTTTCTTCAACTCTTCAGAAGGAGATGTTTTCAAGATAATTAGTTTCAAGTAAAATTACTAGAACACGATATGCTTTCAATTGAGACCATCTCTTTATTTATGCAATTGTGTTAGAGAATGTTTGCTACACATATATAATTAATCAAAGTTGAAATGATTGAAACAGATAAAATTTATCTAAGTGTACAAGCTTCGTGGAACTCAAACATGTAATGTATCAACTATTTCTACCACAATACACTGATTTATTCCATTCTCAGAACATTGTATAAACATGCCGACTGTTGGATAAATATATGTTATATTCTACTAGTGGAATATGACCTTCCGGACGTTTGATTGGTTGAGAAGTTGAACTTTGACCAGAAATCATGTGGGTCAATGCAACATGCTGATTCTTGACGTCGTCATCAACTGTTGACATAGTCACAATTTGGCGAGAATATATACGAGATGATGTGTTTTCGCGCAAATATCATCTGCGGTTCACACAAAATAACACTGCCACTGCGACTTAATAGTATTGTGGTATAAACAGGTCACACGACTCATGGTTAATTGATATGGAATTTATTTTCACTCTCATTAATTATTTTTTTAAAGTTACAAAAGACGCTAAAGCTCGTGTCTTTTGTAACTTTTAAAAAATTATTCACTCGGGTGAAATAAATTCCATATCCAACGACCTCTCGTTGTGTAACCTCTATATATAACACTTGATGTGTGGTACCCGTAAATCTTTGATTGAATATTTTATCATTTTTCCTCAATATTTTTAACATCAGAGCAAATTTATTTGTCATAATAATGATATTAACAACAACAATAAAATAACCGGCCTGGTGTTGGTTCATAATTATCCAGCAATATCAAATTAACGTAATGAAATGAATCTCGGTAGATAGATAGACATTGATCTTATAGACCATTTAAAACCTCTGTATACACAGTACTTACGTAGATGAATGATATTAACTAGATCTGTAGAAAGGCTTATGGATTGAACATTTATAACGCTGTATTGATTTTGCCACATGTGACCACATGTCGACTAAGTTACTAGATTGTGTATTGATCAAGCCAAACATATCTACACTAATGTGTGTTTAAAAATCAGTTTTATTTCTCAGAAATACAAAGAAATCAATTTCATCCATATCTAACAAAAATATCTGGAATACTGTAAAATACGTTTATTTAGCACATTGAAAAGTCAATAGTTTTCAAGATCAGCTGTATTTCGACTGAAATATTCATCAACGTGCGTTATTTCTTTGTAAGGAAATAATCAATCTTTGTGTGGTTATAAATATTACCGGGTTTCAAATTCATATATATATATTCACAATTGTCATAAATAATTCTATGTTTCTAAATGTCAAACCAAGTATAAGGTTTTATTTGTGGTGGTCTCCATGATGAATTGTTGATCAAATTTGTAAAGGAAATGCCAATAATACGGAATGTTTGTAACCCAGCTCATTTATATACTGTATATATCTATGTGCATTGCAGAATAATTAAGTTTTATGAGTTGGCGTTTGTAAGCTTGCAACACTGGGCCTTTCTTACCAGTTAATAGCTGGATACCACACTCCGTATGTACCAGCTATACTTGTAGCATTATTGGTAAATTAGCCAGTTTTACATTGTGTGAAGTAGACTTCATTCAATTTTGATGCCTACAAATAAACACATTTCAATTATTAATAAAAATCATTTACTTCAGCTTGCAAAATTTTATTTTCATTCAAATTTTTTATACACCTTCCTAATATTTTTAACCATTTTCCAGCAGTTTTGATCATGAAAATATGTCCAGTGCTGTGAAATTTAATTAAAGGTATAATATTAATGTGAATCAAAACTGTGAACATTTACCGTAATACATGTTCTTAAACAATGGGATATTGTACCACACAGATGATACTAGCTGTAAGTACCATGTGTATATGTTGTAATGCATGGTGTACGTAAACATAAATACCAGCATCTGTACCAGTGTATAATGTTGATAATGTATCATTATGAATGCATGATCAGCAGACCCTTGCTACAGTCGGTAGGTGATGTATCGGACACAAAGCTAGCGCCATATTACACTACCACCACCACTAACTAACTCAGTGTATCATTATTAGAGTATTCTGATTTACATATTTGATAGCATCAACACCTTGGAGACTTGTACCTGTACATATATATAATAGTAATGGTTTACCTGAGGTAGGAGACTCCAAACCACTTGTATTTAGTAGCCCCGGTACATATTATAATATTGTAAAATTTATTTGCCTATACTGTAGATATTACTTCAATGATCACGTAAATATACATTGTAATATTGTATACCGTATGTTTACATCAGACTCATAAAAATGATAAAACTTTTAAAAGATTTTGTGATGAATAGAAATCTGTCCTGGAGTTAGTTTTTATTTAGGTTGGTCAGATGTCAAATAGAGAATCATATTAAACTTGTTACTGCTTTTTTTACCTTTGAATTCATGATTAGCTGCTAAATCTATGAAATTAAAACCCTCAAGAAATAATGTTACAGTATTCAGTCATCTTACTTATTTATAACACCAATGGTATAATTTGGTAGGAATTTCAGCTTTACATATATAGCATCAATGGTATTTGGTAGCACATTGTATTCAGCTATACAGTGAGATGAAGTCATTACCAAGAGTCCACCATTGGGTTCCGTAAAGGTCCTACAGGTAGTTCTATACAAGTAGATATATTACACATACTTACACATTTCATTTCAATAAATTTTATTGACAAAGATGTTCAATAGTCAATTGGATTGAATAACAGGCAGAAGCCTATATAAATTTTCTCTATAGGTGGCTGAAAAGTACAGTAATTTAGTTTAGATAATCAATTAAGAAAAATAATGTGAATGAAAAATATACGTACACATAAAATAATGCTTACGATAAATTAATACTGGTGTTCTCAATTACATCAGAAATATTCTTAATTACATTCGGCATGATTTGAAGATAAAGGGATAATACATTGTATATATAAGTTTATTGATATGATTTCGTCGACTCATGTTTAGTCATGTTGTAATGTAGCTGCTTCATCAATCACATGGTTACCAGTACATGTACTATGGGTCTAATCTTTCTGATCTAAGTGAACCTTCACTGAGGTCATATCAGATCAAATCTCGCCCACAAATACATGTTATTGTTCGACAATGGGAAGTCATTCTTACAGTATGAAGTGTTTTATTTTTATCTGACGACACAGGATGTTTGTGCACGGATATCTGTATTTCTGCTCGTTAGTTTCATTTAATTACAGATATCAGGGGGATTTTTGAGATGGAATCATGATCATCCGGCATTGATTCATGAGGAGTCATTTACATTGTATGCATTTCCACAAATATTAATTCCAACGTTTTTTCTGATGTTGGTTGTGAGGGACATGATATATAGTTTATATGTAAGGTATTATAAGATGATGACGTGATTATTTAACGGGTAGTTGTCAAAAATATAAAAATTAATGGACCCTAATGTCACTTACATGTACCTTACGTGTTAAAGGAAGCAAATGGAACATGTCAATGTAATTTTTACTGGCCTCATTAAAGTGTGTTGTTTTTCTTTTCAACATAAATTTTTTTTAAATGGACATAATTGGTTAAAAAAATATATGAAACAGTTGATTTTTTCTTGGGAAATCTTGTAGAAGATAATTATAACCGCCCAATGTATAAACGATTTAGACAATCACTTTGTGATGACTTAAACAAAACTGGAACTGTTTTGTTTCAATTAAGCTGGTTCCCTAAACCACACCTATCCATAGTCCCGGACATTCAGGAAATGTTGAAGGGAGAAAACAATGTTTTTTTCCTTCACAAATACAAGATAAGAGCACTCCTGTCTTGAAAACGTGTTTATACGAATAAAAAATCTGCAACAGTCATATACACAGCACACTGCTAGCTGTGTTATGTTACCAATATCTGTCTCTTAGAAGTGTGCATTGTGCACTAGGTGGGGGAAACACTACATTATTGAGATTTATTGGGACTGTGATTTGATACATGGAAAGATTAATGATTTCATCCTCATTTATAGCTCAATCATGTCTGAATTATCTTCACATCACAGAATAAAAAGGAATCTAATATCTTAAAGACATGATAAATGATCTTGTGTTAATATCTCTTCATCCATCTTTTTTGTAGCCATAAAGTGGCTTTCAGAGGTTTTAGTATTAATTTTAATTAGCGGTAATAATGTAACAAAAAGGCAGAATGCATAACATATATACTAATAATATCAGTTTTAAAATGGTGATTTTTATCCAAATACTGGTAGTCGTTTTCATCAAAATAGATATTACTTGTCATCTTGTGTAACTTAATATGTGTCTCCATAAGCAGTAAAGCCTGATCGGAATTATTTTATCTGGAGGCGTACTGTAAAATCAATTAGATTTCCATCTTCGCTATAGTCTGTTTCGAATTTCTGTACCTGCAAAACATGCAGACTGATGGAAAAGCTGGCAAGACCTAAGAAGAAATTGTATCGCATCTTTGATTAGATCAATGAAAAAAAATCAATGACTTAGACAAATTGTACTAAATTCTCCAAATAATATGATGTTTATTTATTTATTTGAGAGTTGGGGGGGGGGGGGGCATTTTAAATATTGATTTTTTGAAAATCTTTTTCCCTAGTGATTTAAACATTTATAATATCAGCAGTACTGGTAACAGCTAATGCTATAGATAATTACTCGGGCTGACATAAAATCTTAGAGCATCAATGCTATGGACTAGAACTCAACTAGATCAGGTTTCCTAATGGCTTCATCAAAAGTAAAATATAAAAGCATGGTAAACAGATCATTAGTGTTTGATGCCCTTTGACCTTTGTAGATAAGAAAAAAATAATGATAAAAGAAGCAGGAAGTTTCTGCTAAGAGAGTTTAAGAAAGCTGAAGAAATAGAAAGTAAACATTGTATACAGTTGAAACTGGTAATCTCAAACTCATTTAACCCATTTAATTTTACAGTATTTCATTGCTCATTGCGAAACTTAATACTGCACATTTGATCTCACTGACCGACCCCACCCCCAACCCAGAAAACAAGGTTCGACATCATCTATGCAAAAATAATCCTAATAAGAAAATAATATGCATGAAGACATCTTAACAGAGCATCAGCGACTTAACAGAATCATATTAGCTTTCTATAATACTGGTTGCAAAAATTGAAGCGATTTCATTTATTGATTATTTTAAGAGAGGAAAAAGCGAGGTAGTCGGAATGTTACACAAGCCAGTGACTTTAAGTGCATGTCATAATTTTATTGCCAAGAAATGAATTTGTAATACTGTGATATATAAAACAAAGTTATCGGGGGAATGTGCCAAAAGTGTATACACAGAGAGCTTCATGTACATACAGACACGAATAATTGATTTGTGTGGAGTAGTTCACATTTTATGCTTTCCATATTTTTAATGCTTTATCATAGTTTGAACGCTGTACTTGGGTCTGAAACAGTTTATCATATGCCGTGGGTCAAATTCACATCCGCAACATGTACACCACCGAATACAAAGCTGCCTTTCACTGTATCGAGATTTTGATTACTTGAATTGAAATATCTTCTACGTAAGCCTGCGCAAGGTGTAGACTTTAAATCACACACATTACGCAATACTGAAACTGATAAAAAGGGATTGACAATCGCTATCAGTGTTATATACACAGGAGATGAATTATGTATATATACATTTATGTAGATAAAACCTTCCCCACATTAAATAACCATTTTTTTTTTTTAAATCAATAATTTGCATATGAATAATTTCTTATTTGGTCATGGAGCACACATTATTATTATTAAAGTCAATTTTCAATATTTTGTGAAAATCAGATGACTACAGTATTTTTTTTTCTTAATTAATGCATTGAGTTTAAATAAAATTTTTCAAATTTCATATGGTTTACAGCATACAGCACATACATTGTACATTGTATATATCAGTGTATGTGTTGGTGACTTGAGAAGGGAGGCAACTCCTATAAAATCCATAGAAACTTCCTTCCAGTTCATTCCATAATATAGTGGCATTATTCTATATATTTGCCTTCTGATTTCAGCATGAAATAACAGCACATTTTTTATGCATTCAAGAGAAAGTTGATCCTTAATATTTTGTTTTATTTACTCATTCACCCATGGAGAGACATTTGAATTAACGTACAGGGGTGATTGATCACAGTGCACAAGATGGTAGCATTAATTCTCATTATTTTCAGGCATTTTAAGGAAAGTTGGTCCTTAATGTAATGTTTTCCTTCATGGACTTCAAAACATTGTAGCATTGATTCAAAGTAATTTCATTCTGATTCAGCATAGGATTACAACGCATCATTCAGGCTTTTTCATGAAAATCAATTTTAAGTATTTTCGTTCTGATTTCAGCATGAGATCCTTGCCTTCTCGGAGAAGTTGATCTTGAGGTTGGACGATCTGGTGAGCCTTGTGTACCTGGACCATGTGGAGTGGGGGTTCGGCCTGGCCCTCCTACATGACGACATTGTGGAGGGAGATGTTCCACCCAATGATGTCCAGACAGAGTTCTTCGCCGACACAAAGAACTCGGGACTGCTCATGGACGACGTTCAAAAGGAGATTGATGTGCTGGGTAAGATATTTTGATGTACTGGATAAGATATTTTGATGTACTGGGTAAGATATATATGCTTACTTTAAAGGTCTACAGAAAGTTTCGTTATCAGATGATGGGGGGATACCTAAATCCCCTGTGTCTGATCTTGGTCCTTTCATCACTCATTCCTTTATAAATTCTGATTAAAGCAATAATTTTAAGAAAATACTAGAGGGATCTTTCTCAAAAATCTCTTGAATTTCACATGAAGGATCCCCATGATCCCTAGTAACTGAAAAAACTTTTACCAGATTGATCACAAAATCAAGAGGGAGGACGTGTAGCCAGCAGAAATTTCATGGTACCTATAAGATCAACTGAACATACAGTAAAACCCTACTTACACAAACCCGGTTTTCTCCAATACCCTTTATTCGTCGAACAGTTCATTTGATCTCGACAGAGTTCCAAAATATTCAAATAACATTGGATTACTCGAATACCATTATTCAAATTATTGATTAGGTCCCCACGAGTTCGAGTAAGTGGGGTTTTACTGTAGATTAAATCGAACTGCCGACAGATGTCTGTAGTTCAGTTGTAATTGTGCTCTAGCTTGATGCCAGTTCCTAATCTTTGATTAACATGACCTGGTTTGGTGATTACAGGTGAGCAGACGACCACGTCTACCTGTGTTAAGGTACTCAGCTATGCCCAGTACTGCCGCTACCGAACCATCATGAAGAGGCTAGAAAACATGGCCGACAAATGGCTTAAAAAACAGATCGTCTGTGCACTGGGTGGCATCACTTCCCATACCCCGAACAACCGCATCATGTTTTGTAGGGACACATTTGACGACCCCGACCTCGATGACCTTGAAGTGCGAATGGACCATTTAGGTTTGTAGCACCTTCAGTTATCATTCTGAATAAACAATTTATAACAGGATGTACAATGTTTTCATAAAAAATGTAATTTGCAAGTTTTCTTGCCAGTTGTTTAACTTGATAATGACAAGAATATTTTCCATTTTTTGTAAAGCTCCAAATCTGAAAGGGCGACCAAGAAAGAAAAGATCTTCAAAGAGTGATGGAAACGGAGAATCAGACAGCAACGAAACATCTTCAGACATATCAACACCTTCCTCTAGGGTGAAAGTGAGTGTGTAGCTTAGAGAAGTGGTCACATGATTGTGCACTTATTCTCAGCATTAGTTTGTTTAGGTGAATAGCATCGACTTTTACTGACAACAGGCTTTTAACAAGAACATTCTCCCCTGAAATTTCATAATGAACTGTTCTGACCATTACATTGGAAGAGTTTAAATGTATCTTCAGGGGTGGCTGAGTTAATATCATTTCAAAATTGAAAACTTCATTTGTACTGGAAAGAAGAAAGTAGCAATGTGAACACCTTTCATAATAAGCTGCGAGCCCGGTGAAATATTCACTGATAAAATCCTTGTTGCTCCTAAGTTAATTTTGCCCTCATATTGACATTTTTCTAGTTTAATTTGTTTACAGGTCGCAGTGGCCCAGTGGTTAAGGTGTCCCGACATTCTATCACGAGCCGTTCACCTCTGGACCGTGGTGGCCGAGTTGTTAAGGTGTCCCGACATTCTACCACTGGCCCTTCACCTCTGGGCCGTGGTGGCCGAGTTGTAAAGGTGTCCCGACATTCTACCACTAGCCCTTCACCTCTGGGCCGTGGTGGCCGAGTTGTTAAGGTGTCCCAACATTCTACCGCTAGCTTTTCACCTCTTGGGTACGGTGGCCGAGTGGTTAAGGTGTCCCAACATTCTACCACTAGCCCTTCACCTCTGGGCCGTGGTGGACAAGTTGTTAAGGTGTCCCGACATTCTACCGCTAGCTTTTCACCTCTTGGGTACGGTGGCCGAGTTGTTAAGGTGTCCCGACATTCTACCGCTAGCTTTTCACCTCTTGGGTACGGTGGCCGAGTGGTTAAGGTGTCCCAACATTCTACCACTAGCCCTTCACCTCTGGGCCGTGGTGGCCGAGTTGTTAAGGTGTCACGACATTCTACCGCTAGCTTTTCACCTCTTGGGTACGGTGGCCAAGTTGTTAAGGTGTCCCAACATTCTACCGCTAATCCTTCACCTCTGGGCTGCAGCAGCTGAGTGGTTTAAGTGTCCAGACTTTCTTCCACTAGCCCGCCACCTCTGGGTAGCGAGTTCGAAACCCATGTGGGGCAGTTGCCAGGTACTGACTGTAGGTTGGTGGTTTTTCCTCCACCTCCAAAACCTGGCACATCTTTAAATGACCCTAGCTGTTAATAGGACATAAAACAGAATAGAACAAATCAAATTAACTTGTTTTTACATTGTACAGCGGGGAGGAATCTAATTCAATGAAGATCTTTCTCGCCCAATCGATGGATTCCACAAGGAATACAGGGTTGTGATGGCGACACATCTATAGTGTCAAAACTCGTCAACATTCTTGATTAAAGCCAATAAACCAAGTAAGACGTCTTGGTCATCGTTACCTACTGTTTACATTGTGTTGATTGTTGACAGGCTAGCAAGAGGGAATCAGCCTTACGCAATGGCTTCAAGTTTGACAAGGACAGGATCAGCAAAGATGAACAGGCGTTCCTTATAGACTTACACAAGTTTATGAAGAAGCGACAAACCCCAATAGACAGGATTCCTTCACTGGGATTCAAGCAGAGTAAGCATACAGTTAATTCCATACCTTTCCCTGAAGTATTGATGCTATTCAAGAAAGGTCCTCTCTCTGTAATTAGTATCTTTGTTACAGCTGTGAGAACTGTAGTTTCTAGGATTGTTGTAATTGTTTATTATCGGACCTTATTTCAAAATAAAATGATTCGACCTAAAAGTTACGTTTCCCACAGCTTTCAAACATTTTGAGTGAAATGAAAAACTGATAACTGGTATTAAAGCAAAATATGATATTGCATTATTTTAGCAGAGTTGATTTGATGAGATAATATAGCTATATTTGATAATATTATGAAGTGTTTTGAGTGTAATGTTTACCAGGTTAATTAATTCTTTGTGTATGTTTATTAAAATTTGATATTGTAAATATTGACTTTGACCTTTCAGTTGACCTCTGGTACTTCTACACCTATGCACAGAAACTAGGCGGCTACGAACAGGTAAGTGTCATCACCATGACAACTGTCAACACATGTAGTTATTTAAAGATTACAGGATTTGGTTGGAAATATCTCAATTTCTCGTATTAAACTTATCATAGAAACAGATTTCTTTCTTATGTAAAAAGAAGGTCGATTGAATTACATTGAAATTACATATATTATATACCGAAATCTTATTTTAACTGTGTGAGAGTACAAATGCCTATGAATATAAACTTTTGGGGTTTTACGTCAATTATGACACAAACTAAGTATGAATTATTAAATGTAACAAATGTTGTATTTTACACAGATTACAAGGAAGCGACTGTGGAAACACTTATACGACGTGTTAGGAGGAAATCCAGGAAGTACTAGTGCTGCCACCTGTACTCGCAGACATTACGAAAAGTAAGGAGAATACCGAAACACTCTCTAGTTGTTATCAAATTTATACATACTACAGAGAAGTAATGAAACACTTTCTTGATAAGCTGATGCCAAAGTCATAATAGAACTGTATTAATTCTTCATCTCTTTTAGCTCAAAGCTAGAAGGCCACCTAAATCTTATATACAGTTAAAATCTGACACACAGCTCCCTCCTTTTAAATGTGTTTGCCTGCAAACACCACAGCCCAGGTTCTAACTCCACTCTCACCATAGGGAGGGCCGCAGACACCATTTGAAACAGGAAAGAGAATACCGTATAGTCGGAAGTTTTAGCAGTCATAAAAATTGCTGATTTGGTCATGAAAAGTGAAAGTTTACTTTTGGCAGGTTAAAAATTGGCGATTTTCAATAATCTAGGGTTTTAATTTGGCATTGAGCATATATATTACCTAACGGGATATATTGATTGATATGTTCTGTCCATATACCCCATCCATGTTAATCAGACTTGTTGTGTATTATACCAACAATACGGACCACTCGTTAATCTCGGGAGTTAACGGAGCAACAGGAGTAATCGAAGGTAAATGACGTTCGGAACGAAAATTTTTGCTTAAAGTGAAATTTTCACTTCTATTTAATTGGCAGTGTTAAAATTTGACCGGTTTAATTTTGGCAATCTATATATTGACCCGCCAAATTAAAGCCCCGCTAAAATTTCCCTCTATACGGTACATGTAGTGTGCTTCCATTAGGGATCAAACCCTTGATCTCCAGGTTCCTAGTCGGATGCTGTACCACTGAGCTAAAGAAAAATTCCCTGTAGCTCAAAGCCAGAAGGCGACCTAAATCCTGAATTACAATTAAGATTATTTAGAACTGTGTCAGTAGGAAGATGGTCATCACAGACAATGTACCAGGATTCTACATCTCAAAAATGTGCAATATCGCCTTCAGAGCTCCAGCCAGCTGTCAGATTTTTTAAAAGTTGTCTTACCTGTATTTTCATAGTGTATACAACTGGCTCTTTTCATAGTGTCAACTACTTCTTTTTCATAGTGTGTATCGAAAATTTTATGTTGCTTTGTCATAATATCTCCTTGCCCCAGACATCTGGTTGGTCAACATTTCATGATGATGAAAGTTTATTTACCTTATTATCTAACAACGCTGTTAATTAAAGTTCCATACAATTTGTTTGAACTGTGTAGCAACTCACCAATGTATAAGAACAGCAGATACAAATGTTAACAGTTATTTAAACCAATTTCCAGACTGCTCCTGCCTTATGAACGCTACGCACAAGATGAGACATCAACAAGAACTACAGTATCGAATAAACAGAAGAGGAAGGCAGAGCTTCTGGCCAAAGCCAGAGCTGAGGCCAAAGAGAGGCTCCAGGATGCGCAGGATTCTGATTACGACTATGAAGAGGAACAAAATCATGCATTTAAAAGGGTACGTATGGTGCAGACTCGGTGATAGAAAAAGTCTTCTAGAAATTGTCTGCATGGTTAACTTCTTAATCTTTGTTCTCTGAATTAATAAAATCCTGAAATTCTATCAAAAATCAAAACTAATGACTTGCTTTTAGTTCTGAGGCTTCGTGTCGGAGGGGTCATATTTAAAATTTTCAAACATTGAACTCAAACATTATCTCCTGGTTTTGATCAAGTATTTGACAGTCAATAAAGTGATTAAGATCAGGTCGCAAAACGTCTTCACAAAGCTGTAGGCAAAGTGTTACTTTTTACCGATCATGGGTGTATTATAAACGAGATTCATGGGCTACCATGACAACTATCAGTAACAGTAAACCTTTTAATACAACAACATGGTCGTGAATATTCATGTACATTTAATGTAATTTCATTGTTGGGGTTTTGAAGTCACGAAATGGAAACAGATTAGAAAAAAACTTGCTTGAGTAGATAAACAGGCGTTTTATTTAATACTTGAAGTATTAGAATTCAATTTATCAGTCTATCTAGAAAAACGCACCACAAAGGGACAGCACATTAGTGACTATATTTATTGTATAAATCATCAGCACGAAATCAGTATTACTAATGGCTTGTCTGACAGAGGAAATGAAACCCTGCATCGTTAGAGTATTGATTTAGTTGAAAATGTAATTCCACATTTTGAGAACATCCTGTATGAATAAAATGAGGAACAGCTTGTTTTATTTTAATGGGGAAAATAAAAGATTAAAAAATTCAGCAGTTTGTCAATGCTGAACAAGATAACCGGAAGTGTTTCAAAAGATGAATTCCTGTTTGATTTTGATCAGGAAATGATATGAAAATATGACAGATCAGGAAATTATACTGTATTTATATGATATAGTATACTAGGCCTTCAATAATACATTAGCATGATTAAAGTATGTAGAAAGATATTCAGGAATTCATGTTCAGAAATGATTTCTTGATAAATTGAAGAAAATTTTGACTGTAGAAATTTGTCAAGGAAATGTGAAATTAAAGAAATTTAAGTTAATCCATAGGGTTAAAAGTTTTTCAATACTGAGATAAAAAGTGTTTGGGTTTGATGATAAATTTGTCTTATGGTTTGATGAAATAATGGTGTATATTTTACTTTGTAAATTATTTAAACATGTTGTAATGAATGGGTTTATTTGGTGGATAAACGAAGATATGATTGTCTCGTCGCATTTATGAGGAAACCGTTATGGGGGGGGGGGGGATCTAATAGATCAACATAGAAAGTGTGTGAGGAATTCAGTTGGCGAGATGAATCTTTTACAGAAGAGGCGTACTCTCAGCCTCGCCTCGGACAAAGTCCAACTCTGGGAGACGATTCGCAAACACAAGGCCGTAGTGAGGGACAAGGTATTCACTAGAAGCCTAGTCGAGGGCCAGTAATTCGCTTCCATTTCTGGCTTATTGTGTTTTAAGGTTTATTTCAAAAAAACTTTTTTGGTTTGTTTGGCGATGTAAGTCCATTTCTGTTGGCTTGATTTGTAGCTGCAGTTATTCTACAGAATCACCTAAAAGCATTCCGATGATTGTGACATAAGTTTGTAGTGCATCCAGTTTCCGCGACTGTTATTTTCCAGAATTTGCCTGCAAGCAATCTGATGTTTATGACATAAGTTTGTAGTGCATGCATGCACAGTCTCCGCGACTGTTATTTTCCAGAATTTGCCTGCAAGCATTCTGATGTTTATGACATAAGTTTGAAGTGCATCCAGTCTCCGCGACTGTTATTTTCCAGAATTTGCCTGCAAGCATTCTGATGTTTATGACATAAGTTTGTAGTGCATGCATGCACAGTCTCCGCGACTGTTATTTTCCAGAATTTGCCTGCAAGCATTCTGATGTTTATGACATAATTAGTTTGTAGTGCATGCTGTCGCTGCTGTTTATCGGGTATAGCACTAGCTTAACTCTTTCCGTACTCGTTCAAATTTCCCGCTCGCTACCCAGAAGTGATCACCGGTTTGTCCTTTGCGCATGACGCTTTTCAGAGCACATGGCGGAATGCTACCGCTTCGATTAAAGGATGATTTACGGCTGTCTGGTGCTTATATGTCCGGTACGTTTAAATATCACAAGACTCAAAATGTTAAGGGGTGAAAGTTTCTGTTACAACATCACATAAAGCTAAAATCAAGCATTTATTTGTTGAAATGCATTGTTTGAAATCTGCAGAAATATGTTTATCAAGTATCTACGAGAATACATGACGAAATCGTCCGGTAGAATGACAGGAAGTCGAACTGTTTATCTGTTCACCGTGTTACACATGTGTGGAATATCACTTCATCGTAACCCTTTTATTTCGTTGCGAAAACACGTTAAACATATTCTTGTTTTATTTTGACGATAATTTGTACCTCTTGGTATATTTGTGAACGTTTGTACTACTTTTTTGCCGTTTTTACCGTCATTAATGCCTTGAAGTCGAAAGTAAAATCCGGGTACGCCATTTTGTTGTCAGTGTAAACAACTCAGACTGAACTCGATAAAAACCTGCCGTTTTCTGTGAAAACGACTATAATAACAAATAGTTACGCTTGTTATAAGTAATATTGAATGTTTTTAATTTCTTTTTGATATTTATTATTTGTTAAATACGAATTACATCTGTAAACTCCTTCGTACAAACACACCAAACGAGCGAGTTACACACACGTTTTTCTTGACGTCTCAAGGCGTCATGAAGGATACGGGAACACTTTTTTATGACGTCTCAAGGCGTCATGAAGGATACGTGAGCACTTTTTTATGACGTCTCAAGGCGTCATGAGTACGGAAAGAGTTAAGGCCATCCACCATCATGACTTGTTAGTTGATCACAGCTTAGACCTAACATTATATACAATCCTCAACATTACAGGTAGTGAGGGGATTTTTTTGATGGATTGACTTTTCTATCTTCAATTTGATCCCTATAAGGATTTAGTTTTTTCATTACTGTATTTGTTTATTTTTGTTTGATCTGTTTAAGGATTTAGTGCTTGTAATTATTTATTTAATTTGAATTATATATCCAGACAAACTAGAATTGTAACTAAACAATAGAAACGTGTCTTTTTGGTCACAACTATACCTGTCATAGGAACTCTTTATTTCAGGGATTTTTATTAAAGGCCCAATATACGTAACTTACGGCAAAACTTGAAGTGAAAATTAAGCCTAATAACTTTTTATATTTAGTTCAGATTAACTAATATCAGCAATATTCAAGATGAATTATTACGTGGTTACTGGTACAATAGCAGTTGAAACTTGGTATTTGTAAACACGCGTCCATTTTGAACTGTCTTCTAACTTCGGCTTGTTGTTGAAGTGGGGCCCACCTGAATTATTTTCAGTTCTTTGGATTTTTCTGTCAAGAGTTTCGTGTTAGTTACGGCTCAGGTTTTTTTTTTTTATAGAATTTTTCAGAATCAAGAAGAATTTCCTGAAGTTATGTAAATTGGGCTTTTGAAAATGAAATAAAGTCTATAATTAATTAAACATATGGAGATCCTATAAAGTGGAGTAGAGCTACAACAAGCTTGGAATCCTTGACTCAAGTGTTGTATAACTGACTGAGCTAGCTGTTATCAGCAGATGTGCCCTGGCCAAGTATATAGCTATTATAGAGTATTGTAAGGGGAGGTAACTATATATTTTGTCAGTGTAGAATAACTGACTGAGCTAGATGTTATCAGCAGTTGTGTCCTGGCCAAGTATATAGCTATTATAGAGTATTATAAGGGGAGGTAACTATATATTTTGTCAGTGTAGTAAAACTGACTGAGCTAGCTGTTATCAGCAGATGTGTCCTGGCCAAGTATATAGCTAATCATAAGAGTATTATAAGGGGAGGTAACTATATATTTTGTCAGTGTAGTATAACTGACTGAGCTAGATGTTATCAGCAGATATGTCCTGGCCAAGTATATAGCTATTATAGAGTATTATAAGGGGAGGTAACTATATATTTTGTCAGTGTAGAATAACTGACTGAGCTAGATGTTATCAGCAGTTGTGTCCTGGCCAAGTATATAGCTATTATAGAGTATTATAAGGGGAGGTAACTATATATTTTGTCAGTGTAGTATAACTGACTGAGCTAGCTGTTATCAGCAGATGTGTCCTGGCCAAGTATATAGCTAATCATAAGAGGATTATAAGGGGAGGTAACTATATATTTTGTCAGTGTAGTATAACTGACTGAGTTAGCTGTTATCAGCAGATGTATCCTGGCCAAGTTGTGTTCAGGTATAGCTAGCCATAAGAGTATTATAAGGGGAGGTAACTATATATTTTGTCAGTGTAGTATAACTGACTGAGCTAGATGTTGGCCTCGGACCATAATAAAACTTCCGGGTCATTGTACACGAATGTAGTGCATAAGGACTTTTGAGGTGGGTTACTAAATAATTTTCCTGGCTGACCTATGACAGATATGCACAGTTTCTTTACATAGAGTTTTTCAACAATATCTATTCTAGTGATTACGTTTTGTTTGACACTGATATCAAGTTTGGTTTTGCAGCATGACACAATGAGAGATGAGGCTTGTGCATTGATATTTTGGGATTTTTCTGTATTTTTCCCTGTAAATGAAGGGTAGTGACATTCAAATTTAAATGTCTTTCTAAAATGCCGGGTCATGAGGTACTTTCCAGCTCACTGTAGGTTCAGTTTGAATAGATCTACAACGTCAAATAAGAACCAAGCCCCGGGCAAAATTTTAAAATATTTTAATTTTTGATTTTCTTTGGTAGTAACATATAGTACAAACAATTGTGGTCTGAGACCTGTTATCAGCAGATGTGCCCTGGCCAAATCATAAGAGTATTATAAGGGGAGGTAACTGTATATATTTTGTCAGTCCTGCCCATCTTTTTCTTAAACAACTCAAACTTGGTTATAGTAACAGAGCCGTTGCTTTCTTAGTTTGATTTTAAGCTTAATGTAATGCAAATTTTACGACACTCTTTGCTTGATTTTAGCTTTGTGTGATGTTGTAACAGAAACTTTCACCCCTTAACATTTTGAGTCTTGTGATATTGAATTGATCGCTTTCAGTCATGTTAGTTCTGACTATAGTTTAGGTGTTATTCTGTTCAAAGCGTATCATATATACCTAATAAGTGAATTCAAAGGCAAAGATTTCACAAATTACATTAGAAAAAAATTATGTCTCCCTGTTCTGCGGGAATAATTCAAATGTACTACGTGTAATAGAATATGTCATTCTATCCAAACAGTTGTGGGATCTAGTAAAGATTTGGCAGCAATACTTCATCATTATTACTGAATCTGTATCAGTTAAAAAAGAGGAAAAGTGCAGCAAAATTTTTACGGATGATCATGTCTTCATCTTTTCCTGTTTTGTTTTCTAAATAATCAATAAATTATTATTTCTCTTATTTATTTTCAGTTGAAGAAAGTTTCTCGCAATCCCAAAACTGTGAAATCCCTGTTGAATAATGCCGAAAAGGAGAAGACCTATATGGATCTGAAGACGGACAACGGAGAAAACAGCTTTACGGATACCTTTCATTTACGATCAGAAACGGGCGGGCAGGAGAACAGCAAGCTTCAGCAGGATGGAAGTGTTGTGAAGTTAGAAAAACTTAACGGCAGTAGTGCTATGTCAGATGACCCAAAACAGACAGTTGACGGTAAGAGTATCGTAAGTCAGTCGAAACTCTTCCGGGCTGATCCCGTGCAATCTAATAGCCTAGCCACAGAGACGGGTCTCTTACAGTTTGATAGAACGAGACTGTCCCAAATGCCTGGTCACCCCGCGTTACCGGGCGGAGGAATGTTTTATCCACCGTTTATCCACATGGGGGGTCTCCACCCTCTGAGTCTGCCTGTTATGCATCAGTTACCAGTTTCTATGCAGCAGCTCATTCAATCACCCCTTCAACCAGCCAAATCGTCAGCGACAGCAGACAAGTCTGCCTATCATCAAAACACAGTGAGATCAGGTTCCAACTCGTCATCCTCATCCTCGTCCGAGCAGCGACCATCAGTCATTCAGCATGGGCACCAATCAAAGATGGCCACCGCACATTCGTCAGGGTCAAAAAGAGACTCAAGCCCAGCTCCTCAAAAGTCCCATCATCATGGCTCTCATTCTTCCCCCGCGTACGTACCCGGGGCTCCAGCCCCTAAAGCACACTCGGGAGGATCATCGTCACTTCATAAACGACCATACAACTCACAAGGTCCCTCCGAGGCTCACATTCCAAACCCACAACGAACTCACCCCAACAATAGGTCCCTGTTATTTGACTTTGAGGCGCCCAAACGACCAAAGATGGAGACGCAGCCAGCTCACAGTAACAATAGTAGCAAACCTGGGTCCGTTGTGTCTTCTGAAACAGAACAGCCGTGTGATCTCAGCATGAAATCATTTCGTAAGAGTGTTCACAAGGAGGATAAATTGAGAGACAGAAACGGGGATCCTGTCATAGACAGGGGCAGTAACTCACCTGCCGAGTCCCCATTTTCAGTGAAATCCTTGGCCCAGTCATCCTTATCATCATCATCGCGCTACGCCAGTCCCAGCATGTCCAGTCGGAGTCACCTGTTGTTAGATAGAGTTCACAGTCCGGAAGTACAATCCAGTGTGTTCTCTAAATCGTCCGTGTCCAGTCCCAGCATACCACCAGCACACAGCAATAGTAAGGCGGGGGATCGACCAATGGTGCCACCACCTGCCCACAGCAATAAGGTAGGCAGCTAGTTAGGGGGGTGTATTATACATACATAACTCATATTTCTGACTCCAGGACTCGACCCGGGTATTATTGTAAATATGCAGTAGAAGCAATTAATAGAAAATTTTAAAATCTGGCTTTAGTGTACATTTATTCATCAAAAAACATATTGTTATAATTCTTTGAATAATCCTTATAATCAATTTTCTTTCATTTTTAAGACTTTGTTTAAAAGTGTTTAATCTTTACATCTCTAGTTTTACTACCTAGAAATTAAAGTGGACCGAGAGTTACTTCCAACAGTTAATAATATATTCACATTGAATTACCAGGTAACAGATTTTCCTGTTGTGGTCAAATGTGATCATAATTATATTGTACAATATTCAACTGTTTAAATCACTCATTTTGTTTCTGCTAAAATCAGTTTCAATTTCTTCCACTATAATATTAGATATGACTTAAAATGTTTATGGTTTTAAATGAAATAAGGATTTAAAGATGTTTTCCATTATTCCTCACTGAAGAACTGTGACAAAGTAACACGGGGAATATCCAGGTACGATCTGCTCGAGCATAATCCTTTTCTTCACTGTACTTAGCTCATCCACCCCTGAAAGTTCATATTGGACTATTCCAACCTTTGAATCGGAAGAGTTCAAATATATCATCAGAGGTCAGTGAGTTAAGACATACATGACAGATGATTGTAAATGTATTTATAAATTCTCTTCCCCAGACGACTGACAACCTTCCATCCAAGAAGTCCTTATCATCCACAGCTCCTACGCTGCTGTCAACGGCTCCGGTAGATCCCTCGGGGCTGCTCCATCCTGCCTTCCCTAATCACATGGTACGTCCCCAGTTTCCACAGCAACCATATTTCCCATCACCAATGCAGCTACATCAGTTCTTTGAAGCACAAATCCGAGCCAACGCAGCGTACGAGGAGATGATGACCCATGACCAACGGGGGGCGTACTCGGCCATGTCTATGCCGATGTTTATGCCACAGGTCCCGCTACACGCACAGGCAACAAAAGACAAGTCCCATTTTGCACATGCTAAATAATGTTTTCCAGCAAATCATGAGAATTCTTCAACTCATTCTCACCTAAAGACGCATTTGATCTGTTCCAAATCAAAGATTGGGAGAGTTCATTATGGAATTTTGGGGTGAATAGTTGAATGTCTTGCTATCCAATACAGTTATGTCTTGCAAGCCCAGTCACTTTTGACCTGATTGTCGCATCAGTCTATCTAGTGTTTTAGAAGACCGTTTGCCGCCATCTTCTTTTCAGATTATCTCGGTGAAAAAAGGCAAGATAAACTCATTGCCCCTACTTATCTTAAGTGGACCTGCCTAGTTCATGAGTTGGTAAGGTTCCATTGTGACTTTAGGGGTGTACAGGCTAACAAGGTTAAGCTGTTTTGGTATGGCATGACATCCTAGTTTCTTATTTAGGTTAATTTTCAAATCGCAAAATGTGGTCTTCATTTTAATGGCAGCTAAATACTCATGTTATTCCCATTAAAATTATGGAAAAAAAATCCTGTTGGTTTTTATGTTTATCATGTACGTTAATTTTGCAACTCAATAATAAGATTTTTTTTTACTTAAATGAATTGGTCTAGATTCAAATGCCACAGATGAAATAAATCAAGTGTTTGGGCTGGTTTTATATATGTGGACATAAAGACAAATTAAAAATGGCCGTAGATATGGTAAATAACAATGGTTGTTAAAGCATGTTAGAGCGAGATCGGGAATTTAAATATGTGTGCAAGCGTTTTGTTGGAGAGAGAAAGTTTTTGTGATATCAAACACAGGGACTTGTAATTTGGATGATGTCGTGAGATATGACAATGTTTTCCTTTACATTTTTGTTTTTTTACTCTAAATAACCATATGTTCCACAAACAGTTTAATACATGTCCTTTAAATCTGAAACAAACTTTGAAAAGAAAATTACAAGTCCCTGTGATTTGGCTTTTTGTTTGGTTATCCAAAACAATCATGCAAAATTACATTGATAATGGAAAATTTACTTTTGAATTTGAAATTTCAAAGTTTTGCAATAAGAAATAAAATATAAAGATGATTGCTGCATAAGAATATAAAATAATTTCAGAATCGTTAATTTGAACCAGAAGTCGGATATTTTGTGTGACTAGTTTAATTCTGAAGTAGGGGATTAATCAAATATCTAATAATAGTAATAATAAACTAAAATCAAGTATCAGCATATCAAACAAGGGCAGTCAGAATTAAGAGGTCATTTTTTGTTGACAGGATTTTTACAAAAGGCTAAACAATATAAACTAAGGACCTCATACATACTGATGCCAACACAATATGCATGGAAATATGTGTGTGTGTTAAATAAGGAAGTTTAATTGTAATTATCATTGTATTGAATTTCATCTTCTAATTATGTAAAGTAAGGGGTGGAGTGACCACTGAATGGATTAATATTACAAAGTGCAATTTTCAGTTATGTATAAATGAGATAAAATATTTCATTGCATCAGTTTTTGAGACATAATTAAGTCCCAATAATCCAATCTGTAGTAAAATTGGAGTTAAAATTTGACAGCTAAGCTTCTTATCAATGTTCATCTTCAAACGTTAGGTCAAAGTGTCCAGGGCATTTGATGTTCACAATATATTGATATTTATGTTTTTTAAAATGTTATGGTTAGTTTGTCACATTAAGATATTGGCATCTCTCCTATGTGCATCTTAGAAATACATGGAATTAGTTCAACAAATAAGACATATTTGAGTTTTCTTGAAGATTTTGAAAGTAGAAATTGGATTGGATCTACATAAGTTTGCTAAGGAACAGAGTTGTCAGCCGACGGTTTCCTAATGCTTACGTTGATTTCCTCGTAACAGAGTGTCGTCTCAGTAAAATTGACATGCATATGTATATACCTATCCTAATGGGGGGAAATGTTTGTTTAGTAAAGATGGAAGTAAATAACAGTAAATAGCTCCGTACTTCGTATCACAGTGACTCATCTAGTTTTTCATGGTCTTGTACCTCTATTCACTAGCCAGTGATTTTCTAGAACATGTCTGCAAAGGTCACTTTCTCCTGTCAAGGTCAATTTATCCTGTCAATGTCACTTTCTCCTGTCAAAGTCAATTTGTCCTGTCAAGGTCACTACCTTTAATTGTCAAGGTCACCGTCTGCTGTCAAGGTGACAAACTTGTTTACTATGGTCACTCTACTTTCAAAGTCACTTCTCCCCCTGTCCACTGATCAATTCTCCGATGTTTGTTATTTGTTGTTATATTTACTGTTACCACGTTAAATTGTTTAACGTTGATGGTGTTGTTATATTGGTCAATCTTTGATGAATATTGTAGGTAAACTTGTACAGAAATCCTAGAATGTTTCACTCATTTACCCCTGAACTTTCGTAATGAACTTTTCCAACCTTTGAATAGGAAGAGTTCAAATGTGTGTTTAGGGGTGAATGAATTTGATATGTAGAAAGGTAGTATATAATTGTATAACACACTGATTGTAGTTATGTCTTAATTACATATGTACATCCCCAGAATCCCTGTTTTTGTATTAAAGGCCCAATATAGGTAACTTTCGGCAAAACTTTCAGTGAAAATCAAGCCTTATATTAACTTATTATATTTATAGATTTAGCTAAGATTAGCTGATATCAGCAATATTCAAGATCAATTCTTACGTGAGTATCAGAACAGCAACAGTTGAAACTCAATATTTGTAAACATGAATCCATTTTCAACTGTCGTCTAACTTGGGCTTGTTGTTTTAGTGGTCCACACCCAAATTATTTTGAATTCTTTGGAATTTTTTGTCAAGAGTTTCTAGGCAGTTACCGCTCAGGTTTAATCCATGTTAGCTTTATATTTTGCATGGTAATCAACTGGATTTTTTTAAGAATCACGAAATATTCCCTGAAGATGCATATATTTGGCCTTTAAAATTCTGTTCATCGTTTGGAAAATGAATGACCTGTTTATTCAAAGGGAACAAGTATTCCGACTACACAGCTGAGAACTTTGAGGAAGACTCATATAAGCTCTATTTACAACGTGAAAAATGTTCATTCATAAGTTAAAAATCATGTTCATTCATAAGTTAAAAATCATGTTCATTCATAAGTTAAAAATCATGTTCATTCATAAGTTAAAAATCAAATAATTTTGTTGCCCCTACTTAAGCAGGGTAAGGTTACTTTCCGGAAACATTGTTGCAAGAAAATAAAATTTAAATGCTCATACTTGCCAACTTTTTGAAATTTCCATGGGGGAGATTACGCGTGCTCAGAATTGAAAACATAAATAATATGTATACATGTACATTCAGAGGAAAATTAACACTTTTAAATGGCTTCTTTTGAGCTATTCTTTCAGATGAAATCATCAGATCTTTAAAAATAGGAACAGTTAAGCAAATTCCAAAGTTGAAAATGCAACATTTTAGGGTCCAAAATCGGGAGTCTCCCTCCGAAATAGGGAGGGTTGGCAAGTAAGAATGATTCTAACAGGTATATCATGACTATTTACACCTATTTAAACATTTGACCATGATAATTTAACCATTGTACGGTATTCAGTGATACAATAGATTCCAGGTAAATTTCAGATGGGTATTAAAGTGCCTCATGAAATGGATAGGACGAAGAGTTACCTCCCCTGTACTGAATCTGATCAAAGTTAAAGGTATTTCTAGTGAGTTGATTATTGACGGTGAGCTAGGTAAATCAAACCAGTGCCTTTGTGGAAGTTTCATTTTGTAATAAATTGTGATGGTTGGTATGGCTTATAAAATTTTGGCTCTAATGTTTAAGTATAATATTTTATCCTCAAAGTTGCAAATATTTCATCAAATTATCTGAATCAAGCTAATTCTTATCCAAAATTGATTTTTACTGTAAAGTTTATGCTCTGTGGTTGAAAAAATCTTGTAAAAGTTCATGATTCCTTTGTCATATTAACAAACAATGAGAATAAAAACAACGAATTGTCTGGAGGGAAATGCTTCAACTTCATTGCTGTAATATGATAACATTCTTTAAAAAAGAAAAACAAAATATCTAATACCAATAATGAAATGAGAATGATGAATTAGTTCACAACTGTTATCAGCTGGATAAATTTCATTTTAAATTGAGAGCACCATTGTCCTGTTCTGTGTCTGTGTTTTCTCAAAAGTTTGATTTTCACCAATTTGATTGTCAGATGAGTTGTCTAACCCTTTCGCCACTGGTTACTATGATGGAACGGTCCAGATCAATGTGCGGTCCAGTCTATTGAAGTAACATAGGGATGAAACTGTTTAATTTTGATCTCAGTTTAACTTTGTTTTCCTGGGTCATAGTCAACAAAAGTTTACTGGTCCATCTTTTTTAGAATTCGTCCTTTAGTATCTTAATTGCAAGCAAGCTTATTCAAATTCAAATAGATAGGTTCTCCTTCCGTACGGACAGATTCACAAATCCGTTGTCGGTATATCGGACACCGTGACCAGCCTAGATAGGTTCTCCCTCCGTATGGACAGATTCACAAATCCGTTGTAGGTATATCTGACACCGTGACCAGCCTAGATAGGTCCTCCCTCCGTACGGGCAGATTCACAAATCCGTTGTCAGTATATCGGACACCGTGACCAGCCTAGATAGGTTTCCCTCCGTACGGACAGATTCACAAATCCGTTGTTGGTATATCTGACACCGTGACTAGCCTAGATAGGTCCTCCCTCCTTATGGACAGATTCACAAATCCGTTGTCAGTATATCAAACACCATGACAAGCCTAGATAGGTTTCCCTCCGTACGGACAGATTCACAAATCCGTTGTCGGTATATCGGACACCGTGACCAGCCTAGATAGGTCCTCCCTCCGTACGGACAGATTCACAAATCCGTTGTCGGTATATCGGACACTGTGACCAGCCTAGATAGGTCCTCCCTCCGTACGGACAGATTCACAAATCCGTTGTAGGTATATCGGACACTGTGACCAGCCTAGATAGGTCCTCCCTCCGTATGGACAGATTCACAAATCCGTTGTCAGTATATCAAACACCATGACCAGCCTGGATAGGTTTCCCTCCGTACGGACAGATTCACAAATCCGTTGTAGGTATTTCAGACACCGTGACCAGCCTAGATAGGTTTCCCTCCGTACGGACAGATTCACAAATCCGTTGTAGGTATATCGGACACCGTGACCAACCTAGATAGGTCCTCCCTCCGTACGGACAGATTCACAAATCCGTTGTCGGTATATCGGACACCATGACCAGCCTAGATAGGTTCTCCCTCCGTACGGACAGATTCACAAATCCGTTGTCGGTATATCGGACACCGTGACCAGCCTAGATAGGTCCTCCCTCCGTACGGACAGATTCACAAATCCGTTGTCAGTATATCAGACACCGTGACCAGCCTAGATAGGTCCTCCCTCCGTTAGGACAGATTTACAAATCTGTTGTCGGTATATCGGACACCGTGACCAGCTTAGATAGGTCCTACCTCCGTACGTCTCTTTAAAACGTGATGTTCATGTTTTATGGTTGTTTGTCCACATTGCCTTGTGATTTCTTGGTAGGGTGATTTTTTTTTTTCATTATTATTGAATTTCTTATCTAAAATTTCTTGAGTATTTCTTTGTGAAATATTTCTACCTCAGCTCTCTTTACTATACAATATACTTTGTTGATGTTGACCCTGAGTTAGAAATGTAAACATTGTAACATATTTCTTGTTTTTATCAGTATGTGTAAGTGAGCGACAGAATGAGAAACGAATTGAGAAAGAGAAAAATGTTTGTTGTTAGCAAGATTTAGGATGACTAGAGACGGAATTTACACAGATGTGTTTTGTTTTATCATAGTATAATAACTTTAATTTTGACTTTGATTTTTTTTTGCCAGTGTAGGAATTGGAGAACAACTCGTAGATCTTTCTACACTATATGTACTAGTTAACCAAAATTGAATATTTATCAGATAACGTTCATTTAAAGTCCAAATAAATCAAAGTTATTCTTTTGATTTTAAAGATATCTTGTTGATACCACCTTGAAAATTGAACTTTTGTAAGATTTACTTATAATTCATATTGAACCCTGAAATTTCGCAATGAAATATTCCAACCTTTGAATGGGAAGAATTCAAATTCGTCTCCAGGGTGAATGAATTGAAATAGATTGAAACTTAAAATTGAGGAGCAATTATATAAGTTGATTATCATACTGTATAGTTAATAATATTTACAAGGATTTTTACTTTGCTAGATTCTTTAATGCATCAAAATTAAGTAAAATTAATTACTTATGATTTGTTTTAGATTGCGGTCTTAGGTTTCACAATTATTTTGAGATTCATGAAATTAATCCCCAAGGAATAAGTTCCAGACGAAAATCAAGAAAGTTTACACCCGCGAAATAACAGCTATATAGTTAATTTAGGTGAGCCAATCAAACCAGAGAAATCCAAGCAGACCTGAGACACAGTTGTATGTTTTATATCTCCACTCACTCAGGTCTTTCCCACTAACTTACTACAACAGTGGCGGCCATTTCTAACGGCCCAATATAGTACATGTGTATTGTAACATACGACAAGTGTTTTTATTTTTGTTCGTTATTTTTAGCAATATATTAGTTGTGTAAATATCAAAGGAGATTTTTATTATGTATTTACTGTTTATTGGGAAACAGAATGGCAGATTTCTGTTAAAGTGTATTATGCATTGTCAGCAATACCAATGTTCTGTAGTGCTGAACAAACTGATACATTAGCACAGCAACAAAGAGGTCTATATTTCATGTCAAGAGATAAACATCATTGAATAGAATTGATAAAACTTTGACAAAGGAATATTTCTCATTACATAATTTACATCAACTCATTCAGGAATCACGAATCATTCATATTTCAGTTCATTAGATCGTAAATACCGTGCAATACGTTTATTCAGCAGTGAGCGTGAAGCCAATTTATTCTCTGTTTTACAGGGTTTGTCTTTCTTGGTAAATAACAAGAATGGAGTTTTTTTTACAGAATACATATACATGTAAATGATCAAGTTTGTTTAGTAAATAAGGAAGTTTGAAAATGAAAATATGGAGTTACTATATATACACTGAAATACATGCAATATTCACATCAGAAATATGAATGCATATTACTTTGTAGAAATTGTTTTTGTCTGAATTTGTATGTATACTGTTCATTGTAGAAAACTAATATAAAGTTACGTTGCAATTAGTCATAAAGTGTTTATGCAAAGGAATTTATAATGTTTCATAAGAGGTATATATAATTTCTGTGATTCAACATTAAACTTGTTGAAAAGAATTTTGTTGTTTATTTTTTTTTTTTATTAATGATATTTATTCCGGGATTTTATATACTGGTTGACATAACTTAGTTCTAAAAGCAGTTTACGATTGATCTACCGTGGTTTTAGGGCCTTAACAACAAGCCAATAAGCTTTCTCAACTCTTTATGGAGCATAAAGCCTGTGCTGCCATTTCTGCGTTTACATAGCATTCAACAATTCTAGCACTGTCCAATCACGTATTCATTTACAGCTGAGTAGACTGGAATAAAGAGAATTGAGTGTCTTCCTAAAAAATGAAACAGTGACATGACTAGATTACAAAACCGTTCTTTAACGAAACCTGGTGTCCAGCACTAAACCACCATGGGATAAGGTGCAGGGTATACATAGTACATTGTAATAATAGTTGACGCTGTGACGCTACTTATCCGACAATTACAGAGGACTGCTAATAATCTTAAATCAACTTATAAGTATGATATCGTCGGTGGTGGCAGACATGACGTCAGCAGTTCTTGATTGACTCGGAACAAACAGCCCAATATCACAGTGGTAGATCACAGAGCAAACTGGGGAAGATAAAGCCAAACATTCAGTACAGTGGTAGATCACAGAGCAAACTGGGGAAGATGAAGCCAAACATTCAGTACAGTGGTAGATCACAGAGCAAACTGGGGAAGATAAAGCCAAACATTCAGTACAGTGGTAGATCACAGAGCAAACTGGGGAAGACAGGGGCATAGCTGGAGGTACAATGTATTTTGATGTGCAAGCCCCGCGTCGTTTAGAAGGGGGGGGGGGGTCCTTCTTGAAAAAAAACACCTTTGAACTTCAAGTGGTACCATTGATTTGGACTTGTTTGCATAAACCTTTTCTGGCCAATCATTATAAAAACTGTTATTGCTAAATGGAATACGATATGTTTTACTCCATGAAGCATTTAAAATAAACTATTATCCATCGTTTCTTATGCCATTTTCTCGTCATAAGTACATTGTAATAACAGAGACATATACAACTATCTTTGATATACATACGTCTCACAGAGACCTGATATATACAATGTACTTATTAACAGATACGTATCACAGGGACCTGAGAATTTGTTACGGCTAGTTTTGAACGTAAACTAAGGTGTTTAAAGAAAATTTTTACACTTTTTGAGGGGGGGGGGGGGTTCAGAAAGGCAATCAGGGAGGAATATTTATCAAAAAACAGGCTTATCTGCTTACATGGCAGCTACGCCCCTGGAAGATAAAGCCAAACATTCAGTACAGGTGTTTAATTTTGTGGAGCTTAATATTTCACAGTTGTCATTTGAACTAGTTCATAGGAATTGTATTTCAAGAAATATTGTCAAGTAAAAATACTGCCATCCCTTTGGTATTTGGTTGGTGTGATTCGTAGTACAGAGAAGAATGAGGCGGGGACATAACTTACTTGTAGCACAGTAACTTCGATTTCTATCAGTTAATGGGCCTTAACGGTCATCAGACAATTTATATAATTTATAAAATTATTGTTGATTATTGCTAAAATAAAATATATACATATTTGACCTCTGTGATCTTGAAAGTAGGTAGCCATTCATCCCAGGTTGCTACAGGCCAAATGTCAATATCCGTTATTATTAAGGCTCTTTAAGATTTTTAACACATTTGACCCTTGTGACCTTGAACATGGGTCAAGGTTATAAATTTGAACAAACTTAGTATCCCTTGACAGGGTTCCCACCAACAACACCTCTGACAGGGTTTCCCACCAACATCACCTCTGAAAGGGTTCCCCACCAACGTCACCTCTGACAGGGTTCCCCACCAACATCACCTCTGACAGGGTTCCCCACCAACATCACCTCTGACGGGGTTCCCCACCAACATCACCTCTGACAGGGTTCCCCACCAACGTCATCTCTGACAGGGCCCCCACCAACATCACCTCTGACAGGGTTCCCCAACAACATCACCTCTGACAGGGTTCTCCACCAACATCACCTCTGACAGGGTTCCCCACACGTCACCTTTGACAGGGTTCCCTACACGTCACCTCTGACAGGGTTCCCCACCAACATTACCTCTGACAGGGTTCCCCACACGTCACCTCTGACGGGGTTCCCCACCAACATCACCTCTGACAGGGTTCCCCACCAACATCACCTCTGACAGGGTTCCCCACCAACATCACCTCTGACAGGGTTCCCCACCAACATCACCTCTGACAGGGTTTCCCTCCAACATCACCTCTGACAGGGTTCCCCACCAACATCACCTCTGACAGGGTTCCCGACCAACATCACCTCTGACAGGGTTCCCCTCCAACATCACCTCTGACAGGGTTCCCCTACAACGTCACCTCTGACAAGGTTCCCCACCAACATCACCTCTGACAGGGTTCCCCACCAACATCACCTCTGACAGGGTTCCCCACCAGCGTCACCTTTGACAGGGTTCCCCTCCAACGTCACCTCTGACAGGGTTCCCCACCAACGTCACCTCTGACAGGGTTCCCCACACGTCCCCTCTGACGGGGTTCCCCACACGTCCCCTTTGATGGGGTTCCCCACACGTTCCCTCTGACAGGGTTCCCCACCAACATCACCTCTGACAGGGTTCCCCAACAAAATCACCTCTGACAGTGTTCCCACCAACATCACCTCTGACAGGGTTCCCCACACGTCCCCTCTGACAGGATTCCCCACCAACGTCCCCTCTGACAGGGTTCCCCACACGTCCCCTCTGACAGGATTCCCCACCAACGTCCCCTCTGACAGGATTCCCCACCAACGTCCCCTCTGACAGGGTTCCCCACCAACGTCCCCTCTGACAGGATTCCCCACCAACGTCCCCTCTGACAGGGTTCCCCACATGTCCCCTCTGACGGGGTTCCCCACACGTCACCTCTGACAGGGTTCCCCACACGTTCCCTCTGACAGGGTTCCCCACACCTCACCTCTGACAGGGTTCCCCACATGTCACCTCTGACAGGGTTCCCCACCAACATCACCTCTGACAGGGTTCCCCACCAACATCACCTCTGACAGGGTTCCTCACCAACATCACCTCTGACAGGGTTCCCCACCAACATCACCTCTGACAGGGTTCCCCACCAACATAACCTCTGACAGGGTTCCTCACCAACATCCCCTCTGACAGGGTTCCCCACATGTCCCCTCTGTCAGGGTTCCCCACCAACATCACCTCTGACAGGGTTCCCCACCAACATCACCTTTGACAGGGTTCCCCACCAATGTCCCCTCTGACAGGGTTCCCCACACGTCCCCTCTGTCAGGGTTCCCCACCAACATCACCTCTGACAGGGTTCCCCACCAACATCACCTCTGACAGGGTTCCCCACCAATATCACCTCTGACAGGGTTCCCCACACGTCCCCTCTGACAGGGTTCCCCACCAACATCACCTCTGACAGGGTTCCCCTACAACATCACCTCTGACAGGGTTCCCCACCAACATCACCTCTGACAGGGTTCCCCTCACGTCCCCTCTGACAGGGTTCCACTACAACATCACCTCTGACAGGGTTCTCCACCAACATCACCTCTGACAGGGTTCCCCACACGTCACCTCTGACAGGGTTCCCCACCAACATCACCTCTGACAGGGGACCCCACCAACATCACCTCTGACAGGGTTCCCCACACGTCACCTTTGACAGGGTTCCCTACACGTCACCTCTGACAGGGTTCCCCAACAACATCACCTTTGACAGGGTTCCCCACCAACGTCCCCTCTGACAGGGTTCCCCACCAACATCACCTCTGACAGGGTTCTCCACCAACATCACCTCTGACAGGGTTCCCCACCAACATCACCTCTGACAGGGTTCCCCACCAACATCACCTCTGACGGGGTTCCCCACCAACATCACCTCTGACAGGGTTCCCCACCAACATCACCTCTGACAGGTTTCCCCACCAACATCACCTCTGACAGGGTTCCCCTCCAACATCACCTCTGACAGGGTTCCCCACCAACGTCACCTCTGACAGGGTTCCCCTCCAACGTCACCTCTGACAGGGTTCCCCACCAACGTCACCTCTGACAGGGTTCCCCACACGTCCCCTCTGACGGGCTTCCCCACACGCCCCCTTTGATGGGGTTCCCCACACGTTCCCTCTGACAGGATTCCCCACCAACATCACCTCTGACAGGGTTCCCCACCAAAATCACCTCTGACAGTGTTCCCACCAACATCACCTCTGACAGGGTTCCCCACACGTCCCCTCTGACAGGGTTCCCCACCAACGTCCCCTCTGACAGGGTTCCCCACCAATGTCACCTCTGACAGGGGACCCCACCAACATCACCTCTGACAGGGTTCCCCACCAACGTCACCTTTGACAGGGTTCCCCACCAACGTCCCCTCTGACAGGGTTCCCCACACGTCCCCTCTGACAGGGTTCCCCAACAACATCACCTCTGACAGGGTTCCCCACCAACATCACCTCTGACAGGGTTCCCCACCAACATAACCTCTGACAGGGTTCCTCACCAACATCCCCTCTGACAGGGTTCCCCACATGTCCCCTCTGTCAGGGTTCCCCACCAACATCAGCTCTGACAGGGTTCCCCACCAACATCACCTTTGACAGGGTTCCCCACCAACGTCCCCTCTGACAGGGTTCCCCACACGTCCCCTCTGACAGGGTTCCCCACCAACATCACCTCTGACAGGGTTCCCCTACAACATCACCTCTGACAGGGTTCCCCACCAACATCACCTCTGACAGGGTTCCCCTCACGTCCCCTCTGACAGGGTTCCCCTACAACATCACCTCTGACAGGGTTCCCCACACGTCCCCTCTGACAGGGTTCCCCACCAACATCACCTCTGACAGGGTTCCCCTACAACATCACCTTTGACAGGGTTCCCTACACGTCACCTCTGACAGGGTTCCCCACCAACATTACCTCTGACAGGGTTCCCCACACGTCACCTCTGACAGGGTTCCCCACCAACATCACCTCTGACAGGGTTCCCCACCAACATCACCTCTGACAGGGTTCCCCACCAACATCACCTCTGACAGGGTTCCCCACCAACATCACCTCTGACAGGGTTCCCCTCCAACATCACCTCTGACAGGGTTCCCCTCCAACGTCACCTCTGACAGGGTTCCCCACGGACATCACCTCGGACAGGGTTCCCCTCCAACATCACCTCTGACAGGGTTCCCCACCAACGTCACCTCTGACAGGGTTCCCCTCCAACGTCACCTCTGACAGGGTTCCCCACCAACGTCACCTCTGACAGGGTTCCCCACACGTCCTCTCTGACGGGCTTCCCCACACGTCCCCTTTGATGGGGTTCCCCACACGTTCCCTCTGACAGGGTTCCCCACCAACATCACCTCTGACAGGGTTCCCCACCAAAATCACCTCTGACAGTGTTCCCACCAACATCACCTCTGACAGGGTTCCCCACACGTCCCCTCTGACAGGGTTCCCCACCAACGTCCCTTCTGACAGGGTATCCCACCAATGTCACCTCTGACAGGGGACCCCACCAACATCACCTCTGACAGGGTTCCCCACCAACGTCACCTTTGACAGGGTTCCCCACCAACGTCCCCTCTGACAGGGTTCCCCACACGTCAACTCTGACAGGGTTCCCCACCAACATCACCTCTGACAGGGGACCCCACCAACATCACCTCTGACAGGGTTCCCCACCAACGTCACCTTTGACAGGGTTCCCCACCAACGTCCCCTCTGACAGGGTTCCCCACACGTCCCCTCTGACAGGGTTCCCCAACAACATCACCTCTGACAGGGTTCCCCACCAACATCACCTCTGACAGGGTTCCCCACCAACATAACCTCTGACAGGGTTCCTCACCAACATCCCCTCTGACAGGGTTCCCCACATGTCCCCTCTGTCAGGGTTCCCCACCAACATCACCTCTGACAGGGTTCCCCACCAACATAACCTCTGACAGGGTTCCCCACCAACGTCCCCTCTGACAGGGTTCCCCACACGTCCCCTCTGACAGGGTTCCCCACTAACATCACCTCTGACAGGGTTCCCCTACAACATCACCTCTGACAGGGTTCCCCACCAACATCACCTCTGACAGGGTTCCCCTCACGTCCCCTCTGACAGGGTTCCCCTACAACATCACCTCTGACAGGGTTCTCCACCAACATCACCTCTGACAGGGTTCCCCACCAACATCACCTCTGACAGGGTTCCCCACACGTCACCTTTGACAGGGTTCCCTACACGTCACCTCTGACAGGGTTCCCCACCAACATTACCTCTGACAGGGTTCCCCACACGTCACCTCTGACAGGGTTCCCCACCAACATCACCTCTGACAGGGTTCCCCAACAACATCACCTCTGACAGGGTTCCCCACCAACATCACCTCTGACAGGGTTCCCCACCAACATCACCTCTGACAGGGTTCCCCTCCAACATCACCTCTGACAGGGTTCCCCTCCAACGTCACCTCTGACAGGGTTCCCCACCAACATCACCTCTGACAGGGTTCCCCTCCAACATCACCTCTGACAGGGTTCCCCACCAACGTCACCTCTGACAGGGTTCCCCACACGTCCCCTCTGACGGGCTTCCCCACACGTCCCCTTTGATGGGGTTCCCCACACGTTCCCTCTGACAGGGTTCCCCACCAACATCACCTCTGACAGGGTTCCCCACCAAAATCACCTCTGACAGTGTTCCCACCAACATCACCTCTGACAGGGTTCCCCACACGTCCCCTCTGACAGGGTTCCCCACCAACGTCCCTTCTGACAGGGTATCCCACCAATGTCACCTCTGACAGGGGACCCCACCAACATCACCTCTGACAGGGTTCCCCACCAACGTCACCTTTGACAGGGTTCCCCACCAACGTCACCTCTGACAGGGTTCCCCACACGTCACCTCTGACAGAGTTCCCCACCAACATCACCTCTGACAGGGGACCCCACCAACATCACCTCTGACAGGGTTCCCCACCAACGTCACCTTTGACAGGGTTCCCCACCAACGTCCCCTCTGACAGGGTTCCCCACACGTCCCCTCTGACAGGGTTTCCCAACAACATCACCCCTGACAGGGTTCCCCACCAACATCACCTCTGACAGGGTTCCCCACCAACATAACCTCTGACAGGGTTCCTCACCAACATCCCCTCTGACAGGGTTCTCCACATGTCCCCTCTGTCAGGGTTCCCCACCAACATCACCTCTGACAGGGTTCCCCACCAACATCACCTTTGACAGGGTTCCCCACCAACGTCCCCTCTGACAGGGTTCCCCACACGTCCCCTCTGACAAGGTTCCCCACCAACATCACCTCTGACAGGGTTCCCCACCAATATCACCTCTGACAGGGTTCCCCACACGTCCCCTCTGACAGGGTTCCCCACCAACATCACCTCTGACATGGTTCCCCACCAACATCACCTCTGACAGGGTTCCCCACCAACATCACCTCTGACAGGGTTCCCCACCAACATCCCCTCTGTCAGGGTTCCCCACCAACATCACCTCTGACAGGGTTCCCCACCAACATCCCCTCTGTCAGGGTTCCCCACCAACATCCCCTTTGTCAGGATTGCCCACCAACATCACCTCTGACAGGGTTCCCCACCAACATCCCCTCTGTCAGGGTTCCCCACCAACATCACCTCTGACAGGGTTCCCCACCAACATCACCTCTGACAGGGTTCCCCACCAACATCACCTCTGACAGGGTTCCCCACACGTCCCCTCTGACAGGGTTCCCCACACGTCCCCTCTAACAGGGTTCCCCACACGTTCCCTCTGACCGGGTTCCCCACACGTCCCCTCTGACGGGGTTCCCCACACGTCACCTCTGACAGGGTTCCCCACACATCCCCTCTGACGGGGTTCCCCACACGTCCCCTCTGACGAGGTTCCCCACACGTCCCCTGTGACAGGATTCCCCACACATCCCCTCTGACAGGGTTCCCCACCAACATCACCTCTGACAGGGTTCCCCACCAACATCACCTCTGACAGGGTTCCCCACCAACATCCCCTCTGTCAGGGTTCCCCACCAACATCACCTCTGACAGGGTTCCCCACCAACATCCCCTCTGTCAGGGTTCCCCACCAACATCCCCTTTGTCAGGATTGCCCACCAACATCACCTCTGACAGGGTTCCCCACCAACATCCCCTCTGACAGGGTTCCCCACCAACATCACCTCTGACAGGGTTCCCCACCAACATCACCTCTGACAGGGTTCCCCACCAACATCACCTCTGACAGGGTTCCCCACACGTCCCCTCTGACAGGGTTCCCCACACGTCCCCTCTGACAGGGTTTCCCACACGTTCCCTCTGACCGGGTTCCCCACACGTCCCCTCTGACGGGGTTCCCCACACGTCACCTCTGACAGGGTTCCCCACACATCCCCTCTGACGGGGTTCCCCACACGTCCCCTCTGACGGGGTTCCCCACACGTCCCCTGTGACAGGATTCCCCACACATCCCCTCTGACAGGATTCCCCACCAACGTCCCCTCTGACAGGGTTCCCCACACGTCCCCTCTGACAAGGTTCCCCACACGTTCCCTCTGACCGGGTTCCCCACACGTCCCCTCTGACAGAGTTCCCCACATGTCACCTCTGACAGGGTTCCCCACACGTCCCCTCTGACAGGGTTCCCCACACCTCACCTCTGACGAGGTTCCCCACATGTCCCCTCTGACGGGGTTCCCCACACATCACCTCTGACAGGGTTCCCCACATGTCACCTCTGACAGGGTTTCCCACACGTCCCCTCTGACAGGGTTCCCCACACCTCACCTCTGACGAAGTTCCCCACATGTCCCCTCTGACGGGGTTCCCCACACGTCACCTCTGACAGGGTTCCCCACATGTCACCTCTGACAGGGTTCCCCACACCTCACCTCTGACAGGGTTCCCCACATGTCACCTCTGACAGGGTTCCCCACCAACATCACCTCTGACAGGGTTCCCCACCAACATAACCTCTGACAGGGTTCCTCACCAACATCCCCTCTGACAGGGTTCCCCACATGTCCCCTCTGTCAGGGTTCCCCACCAACATCACCTCTGACAGGGTTCCCCACCAACATCACCTTTGACAGGGTTCCCCACCAATGTCCCCTCTGACAGGGTTCCCCACACGTCCCCTCTGACAGGGTTCCCCACCAACATCACCTCTGACAGGGTTACCCACCAACATCACCTCTGACAGGGTTCCCCACCAATATCACCTCTGACAGGGTTCCCCACACGTCCCCTCTGACAGGGTTCCCCACCAACATCACCTCTGACAGGGTTCCCCTACAACATCACCTCTGACAGGGTTCCCCACCACCATTACCTCTGACAGGGTTCCCCACCAACATCACCTCTGAGAGGGTTCCCCACCAATGTCACCTCTGACAGGGGACCCCACCAACATCACCTCTGACAGGGTTCCCCACCAACGTCACCTTTGACAGGGTTCCCCACCAACGTCACCTTTGACAGGGTTCCCCACCAACGTCCCCTCTGACAGGGTTCCCCACACGTCACCTCTGACAGGGTTCCCCACCAACATCACCTCTGACAGGGGACCCCACCAACATCACCTCTGACAGGGTTCCCCACCAACGTCACCTTTGACAGGGTTCCCCACCAACGTCCCCTCTGACAGGGTTCCCCACACGTCCCCTCTGACAGGGTTCCCCAACAACATCACCTCTGACAGGGTTCCCCACCAACATCACCTCTGACATGGTTCCCCACCAACATAACCTCTGACAGGGTTCCTCACCAACATCCCCTCTGACAGGGTTCCCCACATGTCCCCTCTGTCAGGGTTCCCCACCAACATCAGCTCTGACAGGGTTCCCCACCAACATCACCTTTGACAGGGTTCCCCACCAACGTCCCCTCTGACAGGGTTCCCCACACGTCCCCTCTGACAGGGTTCCCCACCAACATCACCTCTGACAGGGTTCCCCTGCAACATCACCTCTGACAGGGTTCCCCACCAACATCACCTCTGACAGGGTTCCCCTCACGTCCCCTCTGACAGGGTTCCCCTACAACATCACCTCTGACAGGGTTCCCCACCAACATCACCTCTGACAGGGTTCCCCTCACGTCCCCTCTGACAAGGTTCCCCTACAACATCACCTCTGACAGGGTTCTCCACCAACATCACCTCTGACAGGGTTCCCCACCAACATCACCTCTGACAGGGTTCCCCACCAACATCACCTCTGACAGGGTTCCCCACACGTCACCTTTGACAGGGTTCCCTACACGTCACCTCTGACAGGGTTCCCCACCAACATTACCTCTGACAGGGTTCCCCACACGTCACCTCTGACAGGGTTCCCCACTAACATCACCTCTGACAGGGTTCCCCACCAACATCACCTCTGACAGGGTTCCCCACCAACATCACCTCTGACAGGGTTCCCCACCAACATCACTTCTGACAGGGTTCCCCACCAACATCACCTCTGACAGGGTTCCCCTCCAACATCACCTCTGACAGGGTTCCCCTCCAACGTCACCTCTGACAGGGTTCCCCACCAACATCACCTCTGACAGGGTTCCCCTCCAACATCACCTCTGACAGGGTTCCCCACCAACGTCACCTCTGACAGGGTTCCCCTCCAACGTCACCTCTGACAGGGTTCCCCACCAACGTCACCTCTGACAGGGTTCCCCACACGTCCCCTCTGACGGGCTTCCCCACACGTCCCCTTTGATGGGGTTCCCCACACGTTCCCTCTGACAGGGTTCCCCACCAACATCACCTCTGACAGGGTTCCCCACCAAAATCACCTCTGACAGTGTTCCCACCAACATCACCTCTGACAGGGTTCCCCACACGTCCCCTCTGACAGGGTTCCCCACCAACGTCCCTTCTGACAGGGTATCCCAACAATGTCACCTCTGACAGGGGACCCCACCAACATCACCTCTGACAGGGTTCCCCACCAACGTCACCTTTGACAGGGTTCCCCACCAACGTCACCTCTGACAGGGTTTCCCACACGTCACCTCTGACAGAGTTCCCCACCAACATCACCTCTGACAGGGGACCCCACCAACATCACCTCTGACAGGGTTCCCCACCAACGTCACCTTTGACAGGGTTCCCCACCAACGTCCCCTCTGACAGGGTTCCCCACACGTCCCCTCTGACAGGGTTCCCCAACAACATCACCCCTGACAGGGTTCCCCACCAACATCACCTCTGACAGGGTTCCCCACCAACATAACCTCTGACAGGGTTCCTCACCAACATCCCCTCTGACAGGGTTCCCCACACGTCCCCTCTGACGGGGTTCCCCACACGTCACCTCTGACAGGGTTCCCCACACATCCCCTCTGACAGGGTTCCCCACACGTCCCCTCTGACGGGGTTCCCCACACGTCCCCTGTGACAGGATTCCCCACACATCCCCTCTGACAGGGTTCCCCACCAACATCACCTCTGACAGGGTTCCCCACCAACATCACCTCTGTCAGGGTTCCCCACCAACATCACCTCTGACAGGGTTCCCCACCAACATCCCCTCTGTCAGGGTTCCCCACCAACATCCCCTTTGTCAGGATTGCCCACCAACATCACCTCTGACAGGGTTCCCCACCAACATCCCCTCTGTCAGGGTTCCCCACCAACATCACCTCTGACAGGGTTCCCCACCAACATCACCTCTGACAGGGTTCCCCACCAACATCACCTCTGACAGGGTTCCCCACACGTCCCCTCTGACAGGGTTCCCCACACGTCCCCTCTGACAGGGTTTCCCACACGTTCCCTCTGACCGGGTTCCCCACACGTCCCCTCTGACGGGGTTCCCCACACGTCACCTCTGACAGGGTTCCCCACACATCCCCTCTGACGGGGTTCCCCACACGTCCCCTCTGACGGGGTTACCCACACGTCCCCTGTGACAGGATTCCCCACCAACATCACCTCTGACAGGATTCCCCACCAACGTCCCCTCTGACAGGGTTCCCCACACGTCCCCTCTGACAAGGTTCCCCACACGTTCCCTCTGACCGGGTTCCCCACACGTCCCCTCTGACAGAGTTCCCAACATGTCACCTCTGACAGGGTTCCCCACACGTCCCCTCTGACAGGGTTCCCCTCACCTCACCTCTGACGAGGTTCCCCACATGTCCACTCTGACGGGGTGCCCCACACATCACCTCTGACAGGGTTCCCCACATGTCACCTCTGACAGGGTTTCCCACACGTCCCCTCTGACAGGGTTCCCCACACCTCACCTCTGACGAAGTTCCCCACATGTCCCCTCTGACGGGGTTCCCCACCAACATCACCTCTGACAGGGTTCCCCACCAACATCACCTCTGACAGGGTTCCCCTCCAACATAACCTCTGACAGGGTTCCCCTCCAACGTCACCTCTGACAGGGTTCCCCACACATCCCCTCTGACGGGGTTCCCCACACGTCCCCTCTGACGGGGTTCCCCACACGTCCCCTGTGACAGGATTCCCCACACATCCCCTCTGACAGGGTTCCCCACCAACATCACCTCTGACAGGGTTCCCCACCAACATCACCTCTGACAGGGTTCCCCACCAACATCCCCTCTGTCAGGGTTCCCCACCAACATCACCTCTGACAGGGTTCCCCACCAACATCCCCTCTGTCAGGGTTCCCCACCAACATCCCCTTTGTCAGGATTGCCCACCAACATCACCTCTGACAGGGTTCCCCACCAACATCCCCTCTGTCAGGGTTCCCCACCAACATCACCTCTGACAGGGTTCCCCACCAACATCACCTCTGACAGGGTTCCCCACCAACATCACCTCTGACAGGGTTCCCCACACGTCCCCTCTGACAGGGTTCCCCACACGTCCCCTCTGACAGGGTTTCCCACACGTTCCCTCTGACCGGGTTCCCCACACGTCCCCTCTGACGGGGTTCCCCACACGTCACCTCTGACAGGGTTCCCCACACATCCCCTCTGACGGGGTTCCCCACACGTCCCCTCTGACGGGGTTCCCCACACGTCCCCTGTGACAGGATTCCCCACACATCCCCTCTGACAGGATTCCCCACCAACGTCCCCTCTGACAGGGTTCCCCACACGTCCCCTCTGACAAGGTTCCCCACACGTTCCCTCTGACCGGGTTCCCCACACGTCCCCTCTGACAGAGTTCCCCACATGTCACCTCTGACAGGGTTCCCCACACGTCCCCTCTGACAGGGTTCCCCACACCTCACCTCTGACGAGGTTCCCCACATGTCCCCTCTGACGGGGTTCCCCACACATCACCTCTGACAGGGTTCCCCACATGTCACCTCTGACAGGGTTTCCCACACGTCCCCTCTGACAGGGTTCCCCACACCTCACCTCTGACGAAGTTCCCCACATGTCCCCTCTGACGGGGTTCCCCACACGTCACCTCTGACAGGGTTCCCCACATGTCACCTCTGACAGGGTTCCCCACACCTCACCTCTGACAGGGTTCCCCACATGTCACCTCTGACAGGGTTCCCCACCAACATCACCTCTGACAGGGTTCCCCACCAACATAACCTCTGACAGGGTTCCTCACCAACATCCCCTCTGACAGGGTTCCCCACATGTCCCCTCTGTCAGGGTTCCCCACCAACATCACCTCTGACAGGGTTCCCCACCAACATCACCTTTGACAGGGTTCCCCACCAATGTCCCCTCTGACAGGGTTCCCCACACGTCCCCTCTGACAGGGTTCCCCACCAACATCACCTCTGACAGGGTTACCCACCAACATCACCTCTGACAGGGTTCCCCACCAATATCACCTCTGACAGGGTTCCCCACACGTCCCCTCTGACAGGGTTCCCCACCAACATCACCTCTGACAGGGTTCCCCTACAACATCACCTCTGACAGGGTTCCCCACCACCATTACCTCTGACAGGGTTCCCCACCAACATCACCTCTGACAGGGTTCCCCACCAATGTCACCTCTGACAGGGGACCCCACCAACATCACCTCTGACAGGGTTCCCCACCAACGTCACCTTTGACAGGGTTCCCCACCAACGTCACCTTTGACAGGGTTCCCCACCAACGTCCCCTCTGACAGGGTTCCCCACACGTCACCTCTGACAGGGTTCCCCACCAACATCACCTCTGACAGGGGACCCCACCAACATCACCTCTGACAGGGTTCCCCACCAACGTCACCTTTGACAGGGTTCCCCACCAACGTCCCCTCTGACAGGGTTCCCCACACGTCCCCTCTGACAGGGTTCCCCAACAACATCACCTCTGACAGGGTTCCCCACCAACATCACCTCTGACATGGTTCCCCACCAACATAACCTCTGACAGGGTTCCTCACCAACATCCCCTCTGACAGGGTTCCCCACATGTCCCCTCTGTCAGGGTTCCCCACCAACATCAGCTCTGACAGGGTTCCCCACCAACATCACCTTTGACAGGGTTCCCCACCAACGTCCCCTCTGACAGGGTTCCCCACACGTCCCCTCTGACAGGGTTCCCCACCAACATCACCTCTGACAGGGTTCCCCTGCAACATCACCTCTGACAGGGTTCCCCACCAACATCCCCTCTGTCAGGGTTCCCCACCAACATCCCCTTTGTCAGGATTGCCCACCAACATCACCTCTGACAGGGTTCCCCACCAACATCCCCTCTGTCAGGGTTCCCCACCAACATCACCTCTGACAGGGTTCCCCACCAACATCACCTCTGACAGGGTTCCCCACCAACATCACCTCTGACAGGGTTCCCCACACGTCCCCTCTGACAGGGTTCCCCACACGTCCCCTCTGACAGGGTTTCCCACACGTTCCCTCTGACCGGGTTCCCCACACGTCCCCTCTGACGGGGTTCCCCACACGTCACCTCTGACAGGGTTCCCCACACGTCCCCTCTGACGGGGTTCCCCACACGTCCCCTGTGACAGGATTCCCCACCAACATCACCTCTGACAGGATTCCCCACCAACGTCCCCTCTGACAGGGTTCCCCACACGTCCCCTCTGACAAGGTTCCCCACACGTTCCCTCTGACCGGGTTCCCCACACGTCCCCTCTGACAGAGTTCCCAACATGTCACCTCTGACAGGGTTCCCCACACGTCCCCTCTGACAGGGTTCCCCTCACCTCACCTCTGACGAGGTTCCCCACATGTCCCCTCTGACGGGGTTCCCCACACATCACCTCTGACAGGGTTCCCCACATGTCACCTCTGACAGGGTTTCCCACACGTCCCCTCTGACAGGGTTCCCCACACCTCACCTCTGACGAAGTTCCCCACATGTCCCCTCTGACGGGGTTCCCCACCAACATCACCTCTGACAGGGTTCCCCACCAACATCACCTCTGACAGGGTTCCCCTCCAACATAACCTCTGACAGGGTTCCCCTCCAACGTCACCTCTGACAGGGTTCCCCACACATCCCCTCTGACGGGGTTCCCCACACGTCCCCTCTGACGGGGTTCCCCACACGTCCCCTGTGACAGGATTCCCCACACATCCCCTCTGACAGGGTTCCCCACCAACATCACCTCTGACAGGGTTCCCCACCAACATCACCTCTGACAGGGTTCCCCACCAACATCCCCTCTGTCAGGGTTCCCCACCAACATCACCTCTGACAGGGTTCCCCACCAACATCCCCTCTGTCAGGGTTCCCCACCAACATCCCCTTTGTCAGGATTGCCCACCAACATCACCTCTGACAGGGTTCCCCACCAACATCCCCTCTGTCAGGGTTCCCCACCAACATCACCTCTGACAGGGTTCCCCACCAACATCACCTCTGACAGGGTTCCCCACCAACATCACCTCTGACAGGGTTCCCCACACGTCCCCTCTGACAGGGTTCCCCACACGTCCCCTCTGACAGGGTTTCCCACACGTTCCCTCTGACCGGGTTCCCCACACCTCCCCTCTGACGGGGTTCCCCACACGTCACCTCTGACAGGGTTCCCCACACATCCCCTCTGACGGGGTTCCCCACACGTCCCCTCTGACGGGGTTCCCCACACGTCCCCTGTGACAGGATTCCCCACACATCCCCTCTGACAGGATTCCCCACCAACGTCCCCTCTGACAGGGTTCCCCACACGTCCCCTCTGACAAGGTTCCCCACACGTTCCCTCTGACCGGGTTCCCCACACGTCCCCTCTGACAGAGTTCCCCACATGTCACCTCTGACAGGGTTCCCCACACGTCCCCTCTGACAGGGTTCCCCACACCTCACCTCTGACGAGGTTCCCCACATGTTCCCTCTGACGGGGTTCCCCACACATCACCTCTGACAGGGTTCCCCACATGTCACCTCTGACAGGGTTTCCCACACGTCCCCTCTGACAGGGTTCCCCACACCTCACCTCTGACGAAGTTCCCCACATGTCCCCTCTGACGGGGTTCCCCACACGTCACCTCTGACAGGGTTCCCCACATGTCACCTCTGACAGGGTTCCCCACACCTCACCTCTGACAGGGTTCCCCACATGTCACCTCTGACAGGGTTCCCCACCAACATCACCTCTGACAGGGTTCCCCACCAACATAACCTCTGACAGGGTTCCTCACCAACATCCCCTCTGACAGGGTTCCCCACATGTCCCCTCTGTCAGGGTTCCCCACCAACATCACCTCTGACAGGGTTCCCCACCAACATCACCTTTGACAGGGTTCCCCACCAATGTCCCCTCTGACAGGGTTCCCCACACGTCCCCTCTGACAGGGTTCCCCACCAACATCACCTCTGACAGGGTTACCCACAAACATCACCTCTGACAGGGTTCCCCACCAATATCACCTCTGACAGGGTTCCCCACACGTCCCCTCTGACAGGGTTCCCCACCAACATCACCTCTGACAGGGTTCCCCTACAACATCACCTCTGACAGGGTTCCCCACCACCATTACCTCTGACAGGGTTCCCCACCAACATCACCTCTGACAGGGTTCCCCACCAATGTCACCTCTGACAGGGGACCCCACCAACATCACCTCTGACAGGGTTCCCCACCAACGTCACCTTTGACAGGGTTCCCCACCAACGTCACCTTTGACAGGGTTCCCCACCAACGTCCCCTCTGACAGGGTTCCCCACACGTCACCTCTGACAGGGTTCCCCACCAACATCACCTCTGACAGGGGACCCCACCAACATCACCTCTGACAGGGTTCCCCACCAACGTCACCTTTGACAGGGTTCCCCACCAACGTCCCCTCTGACAGGGTTCCCCACACGTCCCCTCTGACAGGGTTCCCCAACAACATCACCTCTGACAGGGTTCCCCACCAACATCACCTCTGACATGGTTCCCCACCAACATAACCTCTGACAGGGTTCCTCACCAACATCCCCTCTGACAGGGTTCCCCACATGTCCCCTCTGTCAGGGTTCCCCACCAACATCAGCTCTGACAGGGTTCCCCACCAACATCACCTTTGACAGGGTTTCCCACCAACGTCCCCTCTGACAGGGTTCCCCACACGTCCCCTCTGACAGGGTTCCCCACCAACATCACCTCTGACAGGGTTCCCCTGCAACATCACCTCTGACAGGGTTCCCCACCAACATCACCTCTGACAGGGTTCCCCTCACGTCCCCTCTGACAGGGTTCCCCTACAACATCACCTCTGACAGGGTTCCCCACCAACATCACCTCTGACAGGGTTCCCCTCACGTCCCCTCTGACAAGGTTCCCCTACAACATCACCTCTGACAGGGTTCTCCACCAACATCACCTCTGACAGGGTTCCCCACCAACATCACCTCTGACAGGGTTCCCCACCAACATCACCTCTGACAGGGTTCCCCACACGTCACCTTTGACAGGGTTCCCTACACGTCACCTCTGACAGGGTTCCCCACCAACATTACCTCTGACAGGGTTCCCCACACGTCACCTCTGACAGGGTTCCCCAACAACATCACCTCTGACAGGGTTCCCCACCAACATCACCTCTGACATGGTTCCCCACCAACATAACCTCTGACAGGGTTCCTCACCAACATCCCCTCTGACAGGGTTCCCCACATGTCCCCTCTGTCAGGGTTCCCCACCAACATCAGCTCTGACAGGGTTCCCCACCAACATCACCTTTGACAGGGTTCCCCACCAACGTCCCCTCTGACAGGGTTCCCCACACGTCCCCTCTGACAGGGTTCCCCACCAACATCACCTCTGACAGGGTTCCCCTGCAACATCACCTCTGACAGGGTTCCCCACCAACATCACCTCTGACAGGGTTCCCCTCACGTCCCCTCTGACAGGGTTCCCCTACAACATCACCTCTGACAGGGTTCCCCACCAACATCACCTCTGACAGGGTTCCCCTAACGTCCCCTCTGACAAGGTTCCCCTACAACATCACCTCTGACAGGGTTCTCCACCAACATCACCTCTGACAGGGTTCCCCACCAACATCACCTCTGACAGGGTTCCCCACCAACATCACCTCTGACAGGGTTCCCCACACGTCACCTTTGACAGGGTTCCCTACACGTCACCTCTGACAGGGTTCCCCACCAACATTACCTCTGACAGGGTTCCCCACACGTCACCTCTGACAGGGTTCCCCACTAACATCACCTCTGACAGGGTTCCCCACCAACATCACCTCTGACAGGGTTCCCCACCAACATCACCTCTGACAGGGTTCCCCACCAACATCACCTCTGACAGGGTTCCCCACCAACATCACCTCTGACAGGGTTCCCCTCCAACATCACCTCTGACAGGGTTCCCCTCCAACGTCACCTCTGACAGGGTTCCCCACCAACATCACCTCTGACAGGGTTCCCCTCCAACATCACCTCTGACAGGGTTCCCCACCAACGTCACCTCTGACAGGGTTCCCCTCCAACGTCACCTCTGACAGGGTTCCCCACCAACGTCACCTCTGACAGGGTTCCCCACACGTCCCCTCTGACGGGCTTCCCCACACGTCCCCTTTGATGGGGTTCCCCACACGTTCCCTCTGACAGGGTTCCCCACCAACATCACCTCTGACAGGGTTCCCCACCAAAATCACCTCTGACAGTGTTCCCACCAACATCACCTCTGACAGGGTTCCCCACACGTCCCCTCTGACAGGGTTCCCCACCAACATCCCTTCTGACAGGGTATCCCAACAATGTCACCTCTGACAGGGGACCCCACCAACATCACCTCTGACAGGGTTCCCCACCAACGTCACCTTTGACAGGGTTCCCCACCAACGTCACCTCTGACAGGGTTTCCCACACGTCACCTCTGACAGAGTTCCCCACCAACATCACCTCTGACAGGGGACCCCACCAACATCACCTCTGACAGGGTTCCCCACCAACGTCACCTTTGACAGGGTTCCCCACCAACGTCCCCTCTGACAGGGTTCCCCACACGTCCCCTCTGACAGGGTTCCCCAACAACATCACCCCTGACAGGGTTCCCCACCAACATCACCTCTGACAGGGTTCCCCGCCAACATAACCTCTGACACGGTTCCTCACCAACATCCCCTCTGACAGGGTTCCCCACATGTCCCCTCTGTCAGGGTTCCCCACCAACATCACCTCTGACAGGGTTCCCCACCAACATCACCTTTGACAGGGTTCCCCACCAACGTCCCCTCTGACAGGGTTCCCCACACGTCCCCTCTGACAAGGTTCCCCACCAACATCACCTCTGACAGGGTTCCCCACCAATATCACCTCTGACAGGGTTCCCCACACGTCACCTCTGACAGGGTTCCCAACCAACATCACCTCTGACAGGGTTCCCCACCAACATCACCTCTGACAGGGTTCCCCACCAACATCACCTCTGACAGGGTTCCCCACCAACATCCCCTCTGTCAGGGTTCCCCACCAACATCACCTCTGACAGGGTTCCCCACCAACATCCCCTCTGTCAGGGTTACCCACCAACATCCCCTTTGTCAGGATTGCCCACCAACATCACCTCTGACAGGGTTCCCCACCAACATCCCCTCTGTCAGGGTTCCCCACCAACATCACCTCTGACAGGGTTCCCCACCAACATCACCTCTGACAGGGTTCCCCACCAACATCACCTCTGACAGGGTTCCCCACACGTCCCCTATGACAGGGTTCCCCACACGTCCCCTCTGACAGGGTTCCCCACACGTTCCCTCTGACCGGGTTCCCCACACGTCCCCTCTGACGGGGTTCCCCACACGTCCCCTCTGACGGGGTTCCCCACACGTCCCCTGTGACAGGATTCCCCACACATCCCCTCTGACAGGGTTCCCCACCAACATCACCTCTGACAGGGTTCCCCACCAACATCACCTCTGTCAGGGTTCCCCACCAACATCACCTCTGACAGGGTTCCCCACCAACATCCCCTCTGTCAGGGTTCCCCACCAACATCCCCTTTGTCAGGATTGCCCACCAACATCACCTCTGACAGGGTTCCCCACCAACATCCCCTCTGTCAGGGTTCCCCACCAACATCACCTCTGACAGGGTTCCCCACCAACATCACCTCTGACAGGGTTCCCCACCAACATCACCTCTGACAGGGTTCCCCACACGTCCCCTCTGACAGGGTTCCCCACACATCCCCTCTGACAGGGTTTCCCACACGTTCCCTCTGACCGGGTTCCCCACACGTCCCCTCTGACGGGGTTCCCCACACGTCACCTCTGACAGGGTTCCCCACACATCCCCTCTGACGGGGTTCCCCACACGTCCCCTCTGACGGGGTTCCCCACACGTCCCCTGTGACAGGATTCCCCACCAACATCACCTCTGACAGGATTCCCCACCAACGTCCCCTCTGACAGGGTTCCCCACACGTCCCCTCTGACAAGGTTCCCCACACGTTCCCTCTGACCGGGTTCCCCACACGTCCCCTCTGACAGAGTTCCCAACATGTCACCTCTGACAGGGTTCCCCACACGTCCCCTCTGACAGGGTTCCCCTCACCTCACCTCTGACGAGGTTCCCCACATGTCCCCTCTGACGGGGTTCCCCACACATCACCTCTGACAGGGTTCCCCACATGTCACCTCTGACAGGGTTTCCCACACGTCCTCTCTGACAGGGTTCCCCACACCTCACCTCTGACGAAGTTCCCCACATGTCCCCTCTGACGGGGTTCCCCACCAACATCACCTCTGACAGGGTTCCCCACCAACATCCCCTCTGTCAGGGTTCCCCACCAACATCCCCTTTGTCAGGATTGCCCACCAACATCACCTCTGACAGGGTTCCCCACCAACATCCCCTCTGTCAGGGTTCCCCACCAACATCACCTCTGACAGGGTTCCCCACCAACATCACCTCTGACAGGGTTCCCCACCAACATCACCTCTGACAGGGTTCCCCACACGTCCCCTCTGACAGGGTTCCCCACACGTCCCCTCTGACAGGGTTTCCCACACGTTCCCTCTGACCGGGTTCCCCACACGTCCCCTCTGACGGGGTTCCCCACACGTCACCTCTGACAGGGTTCCCCACACATCCCCTCTGACGGGGTTCCCCACACGTCCCCTCTGACGGGGTTCCCCACACGTCCCCTGTGACAGGATTCCCCACACATCCCCTCTGACAGGATTCCCCACCAACGTCCCCTCTGACAGGGTTCCCCACACGTCCCCTCTGACAAGGTTCCCCACACGTTCCCTCTGACCGGGTTCCCCACACGTCCCCTCTGACAGAGTTCCCAACATGTCACCTCTGACAGGGTTCCCCACACGTCCCCTCTGACAGGGTTCCCCTCACCTCACTTCTGACGAGGTTCCCCACATGTCCCCTCTGACGGGGTTCCCCACACATCACCTCTGACAGGGTTCCCCACATGTCACCTCTGACAGGGTTTCCCACACGTCCCCTCTGACAGGGTTTCCCACACCTCACCTCTGACGAAGTTCCCCACATGTCCCCTCTGACGGGGTTCCCCACACGTCACCTCTGACAGGGTTCCCCACATGTCACCTCTGACAGGGTTCCCCACACCTCACCTCTGACAGGGTTCCCCACATGTCACCTCTGACAGGGTTCCCCACCAACATCACCTCTGACAGGGTTCCCCACCAACATAACCTCTGACAGGGTTCCTCACCAACATCCCCTCTGACAGGGTTCCCCACATGTCCCCTCTGTCAGGGTTCCCCACCAACATCACCTCTGACAGGGTTCCCCACCAACATCACCTTTGACAGGGTTCCCCACCAATGTCCCCTCTGACAGGGTTCCCCACACGTCCCCTCTGACAGGGTTCCCCACCAACATCACCTCTGACAGGGTTACCCACCAACATCACCTCTGACAGGGTTCCCCACCAATATCACCTCTGACAGGGTTCCCCACACGTCCCCTCTGACAGGGTTCCCCACCAACATCACCTCTGACAGGGTTCCCCACCACCATTACCTCTGACAGGGTTCCCCACCAACATCACCTCTGACAGGGTTCCCCACCAATGTCACCTCTGACAGGGGACCCCACCAACATCACCTCTGACAGGGTTCCCCACCAACGTCACCTTTGACAGGGTTCCCCACCAACGTCACCTTTGACAGGGTTCCCCACCAACGTCCCCTCTGACAGGGTTCCCCACACGTCACCTCTGACAGGGTTCCCCACCAACATCACCTCTGACAGGGGACCCCACCAACATCACCTCTGACAGGGTTCCCCACCAACGTCACCTTTGACAGGGTTCCCCACCAACGTCCCCTCTGACAGGGTTCCCCACACGTCCCCTCTGACAGGGTTCCCCAACAACATCACCTCTGACAGGGTTCCCCACCAACATCACCTCTGACATGGTTCCCCACCAACATAACTTCTGACAGGGTTCCTCACCAACATCCCCTCTGACAGTGTTCCCCACATGTCCCCTCTGTCAGGGTTCCCCACCAACATCAGCTCTGACAGGGTTCCCCACCAACATCACCTTTGACAGGGTTCCCCACCAACGTCCCCTCTGACAGGGTTCCCCACACGTCCCCTCTGACAGGGTTCCCCACCAACATCACCTCTGACAGGGTTCCCCTGCAACATCACCTCTGACAGGGTTCCCCACCAACTTCACCTCTGACAGGGTTCCCCTCACGTCCCCTCTGACAGGGTTCCCCTACAACATCACCTCTGACAGGGTTCCCCACCAACATCACCTCTGACAGGGTTCCCCTCACGTCCCCTCTGACAAGGTTCCCCTACAACATCACCTCTGACAGGGTTCTCCACCAACATCACCTCTGACAGGGTTCCCCACACGTCACCTCTGACAGGGTTCCCTACACGTCACCTCTGACAGGGTTCCCCACTAACATCACCTCTGACAGGGTTCCCCACACGTCACCTCTGACAGGGTTCCCCACTAACATCACCTCTGACAGGGTTCCCCACCAACATCACCTCTGACAGGGTTCCCCACCAACATCACCTCTGACAGGGTTCCCCACCAACATCACCTCTGACAGGGTTCCCCTCCAACATCACCTCTGACAGGGTTCCCCTCCAACGTCACCTCTGACAGGGTTCCCCACCAACATCACCTCTGACAGGGTTCCCCTCCAACATCACCTCAGACAGGGTTCCCCACCAACGTCACCTCTGACAGGGTTCCCCTCCAACGTCACCTCTGACAGGGTTCCCCTCCAACATCACCTCAGACAGGGTTCCCCACCAACGTCACCTCTGACAGGGTTCCCCTCCAACGTCACCTCTGACAGGGTTCCCCACACGTCCCCTCTGACAGGGTTCCCCACCAACGTCCCTTCTGACAGGGTATCCCACCAATGTCACCTCTGACAGGGGACCCCACCAACATCACCTCTGACAGGGTTCCCCACCAACGTCACCTTTGACAGGGTTCCCCACCAACGTCCCCTCTGACAGGGTTCCCCACACGTCACCTCTGACAGAGTTCCCCACCAACATCACCTCTGACAGGGGACCCCACCAACATCACCTCTGACAGGGTTCCCTACCAACGTCACCTTTGACAGGGTTCCCCACCAACGTCCCCTCTGACAGGGTTCCCCACACGTCCCCTCTGACAGGGTTCCCCAACAACATCACCTCTGACAGGGTTCCCCACCAACATCACCTCTGACAGGGTTCCCCACCAACATAACCTCTGACAGGGTTCCTCACCAACATCCCCTCTGACAGGGTTCCCCATATGTCCCCTCTGTCAGGGTTCCCCACCAACATCACCTCTGACAGGGTTCCCCACCAACATCACTTTTGACAGGGTTCCCCAGCAACGTCCCCTCTGACAGGGTTCCTCACCAATATCACCTCTGACAGGGTTCCCCACACGTCCCCTCTGACAGGGTTCCCCACCAACATCACCTCTGACAGGGTTCCCCACCAACATCACCTCTGACAGGGTTCCCCACCAACATCACCTCTGACAGGGTTCCCCACCAACATCCCCTCTGTCAGGGTTCCCCACCAACATCACCTCTGACAGGGTTCCCCACCAACATCCCCTCTGTCAGGGTTCCCCACCAACATCACCTCAGACAGGGTTCCCCACCAACATCACCTCTGACAGGGTTCCCCACCAACATCACCTCTGACAGGGTTCCCCACCAACATCCCCTTTGTCAGGATTGCCCACCAACATCACCTCTGACAGGGTTCCCCACCAACATCCCCTCTGTCAGGGTTCCCCACCAACATCACCTCTGACAGGGTTCCCCACCAACATCACCTCTGACAGGGTTCCCTACACGTCCCCTCTGACAGGGTTCCCCACACGTCCCCTCTGACAGGGTTCCCCACCAACATCACCTCTGACAGGGTTCCCCACACGTCCCTTCTGACAGGGTTCCCCACCAACATAACCTCTGACAGGGTTCCCCACCAACATCCCCTCTGACAGGGTTCCCCACCAACATCACCTCTGACAGGGTTCCCCACCAACATCCCCTCTCTCAGGGTTCCCCACCAACATCACCTCTGACAGGGTTCCCCACCAACATCACCTCTGACGGAGTTCCCCACACGTCCCCTCTGACAGGGTTCCCCACCAACATCACCTCTGACAGGGTTCCCCACCAACATCACCTCTGACGGGGTTCCCCACACGTCCCCTCTGACAGGGTTCCCCACACGTCCCCCTCTGACGGGGTTCCCCACACGTCCCCTCTGACAGGGTTCCCTACACGTCCCCTCTGACAGGGTTCCCCACACGTCCCCTCTGACCGGGTTCCCCACACGTCCCCTCTGACGGGGTTCCCCACACGTCCCCTCTGACAGGGTTCCCCACACCTCACCTCTGACGGGGTTCCCCACACGTCACCTCTGACAGGGTTCCCCACACATCCCCTCTGACGGGGTTCCCCACACGTCCCCTCTGACGGGGTTCCCCACACGTCCCCTGTGACAGGATTCCCCACCAACATCACCTCTGACAGGATTCCCCACCAACGTCCCCTCTGACAGGGTTCCCCACACGTCCCCTCTGACAAGGTTCCCCACACGTTCCCTCTGACCGGGTTCCCCACACGTCCCCTCTGACAGAGTTCCCAACATGTCACCTCTGACAGGGTTCCCCACACGTCCCCTCTGACAGGGTTCCCCTCACCTCACCTCTGACGAGGTTCCCCACATGTCCCCTCTGACGGGGTTCCCCACACATCACCTCTGACAGGGTTCCCCACATGTCACCTCTGACAGGGTTTCCCACACGTCCCCTCTGACAGGGTTCCCCACACCTCACCTCTGACGAAGTTCCCCACATGTCCCCTCTGACGGGGTTCCCCACACGTCACCTCTGACAGGGTTCCCCACATGTCACCTCTGACAGGGTTCCCCACACCTCACCTCTGACAGGGTTCCCCACATGTCACCTCTGACAGGGTTCCCCACCAACATCACCTCTGACAGGGTTCCCCACCAACATAACCTCTGACAGGGTTCCTCACCAACATCCCCTCTGACAGGGTTCCCCACATGTCCCCTCTGTCAGGGTTCCCCACCAACATCACCTCTGACAGGGTTCCCCACCAACATCACCTTTGACAGGGTTCCCCACCAATGTCCCCTCTGACAGGGTTCCCCACACGTCCCCTCTGACAGGGTTCCCCACCAACATCACCTCTGACAGGGTTCCCCACCAACATCACCTCTGACAGGGTTCCCCACCAACATCACCTCTGACAGGGTTCCCCACCAACATCCCCTTTGTCAGGATTGCCCACCAACATCACCTCTGACAGGGTTCCCCACCAACATCCCCTCTGTCAGGGTTCCCCACCAACATCACCTCTGACAGGGTTCCCCACCAACATCACCTCTGACAGGGTTCCCTACACGTCCCCTCTGACAGGGTTCCCCACACGTCCCCTCTGACAGGGTTCCCCACCAACATCACCTCTGACAGGGTTCCCCACACGTCCCTTCTGACAGGGTTCCCCACCAACATAACCTCTGACAGGGTTCCCCACCAACATCCCCTCTGACAGGGTTCCCCACCAACATCACCTCTGACAGGGTTCCCCACCAACATCCCCTCTCTCAGGGTTCCCCACCAACATCACCTCTGACAGGGTTCCCCACCAACATCACCTCTGACAGGGTTCCCCACCAACATAACCTCTGACAGGGTTCCTCACCAACATCCCCTCTGACAGGGTTCCCCACATGTCCCCTCTGTCAGGGTTCCCCACCAACATCACCTCTGACAGAATTCCCCACCAACATCACCTTTGACAGGGTTCCCCACCAATGTCCCCTCTTACAGGGTTCCCCACACGTCCCCTCTGACAGGGTTCCCCACCAACATCACCTCTGACAGGGTTACCCAACAACATCACCTCTGACAGGGTTCCCCACCAATATCACCTCTGACAGGGTTCCCCACACGTCCCCTCTGACAGGGTTCCCCACCAACATCACCTCTGACAGGGTTCCCCACCACCATTACCTCTGACAGGGTTCCCAACCAACATCACCTCTGACAGGGTTCCCCACCAATGTCACCTCTGACAGGGGACCCCACCAACATCACCTCTGACAGGGTTCCCCACCAACGTCACCTTTGACAGGGTTCCCCACCAACGTCACCTTTGACAGGGTTCCCCACCAACGTCCCCTCTGACAGGGTTCCCCACACGTCACCTCTGACAGGGTTCCCCACCAACATCACCTCTGACAGGGGACCCCACCAACATCACCTCAGACAGGGTTCCCCACCAACGTCACCTTTGACAGGGTTCCCCACCAACGTCACCTTTGACAGGGTTCCCCACCAACGTCCCCTCTGACAGGGTTCCCCACACGTCCCCTCTGACAGGGTTCCCCAACAACATCACCTCTGACAGGGTTCCCCACCAACATCACCTCTGACATGGTTCCCCACCAACATAACTTCTGACAGGGTTCCTCACCAACATCCCCTCTGACAGGGTTCCCCACATGTCCCCTCTGTCAGGGTTCCCCACCAACATCAGCTCTGACAGGGTTCCCCACCAACATCACCTCTGACAGGGTTCCCCACCAACATCACCTCTGACAGGGTTCCCCACCAACATCACCTCTGACAGGGTTCCCCACCAACATCCCCTCTGTCAGGGTTCCCCACCAACATCCCCTTTGTCAGGATTGCCCACCAACATCACCTCTGACAGGGTTCCCCACCAACATCCCCTCTGTCAGGGTTCCCCACCAACATCACCTCTGACAGGGTTCCCCACCAACATCACCTCTGACAGGGTTCCCCACCAACATCACCTCTGACAGGGTTCCCCACACGTCCCCTCTGACAGGGTTCCCCACACGTCCCCTCTGACAGGGTTCCCCACACGTTCCCTCTGACCGGGTTCCCCACACGTCCCCTCTGACGGGGTTCCCCACACGTCACCTCTGACAGGGTTCCCCACACATCCCCTCTGACAGGGTTCCCCACACGTCCCCTCTGACGGGGTTCCCCACACGTCCCCTGTGACAGGATTCCCCACACATCCCCTCTGACAGGATTCCCCACCAACATCACCTCTGACAGGGTTCCCCACCAACATCACCTCTGTCAGGGTTCCCCACCAACATCACCTCTGACAGGGTTCCCCACCAACATCCCCTCTGTCAGGGTTCCCCACCAACATCCCCTTTGTCAGGATTGCCCACCAACATCACCTCTGACAGGGTTCCCCACCAACATCCCCTCTGTCAGGGTTCCCCACCAACATCACCTCTGACAGGGTTCCCCACCAACATCACCTCTGACAGGGTTCCCCACCAACATCACCTCTGACAGGGTTCCCCACACGTCCCCTCTGACAGGGTTCCCCACACGTCCCCTCTGACAGGGTTTCACACACGTTCCCTCTGACCGGGTTCCCCACACGTCCCCTCTGACGGGGTTCCCCACACGTCACCTCTGACAGGGTTCCCCACACATCCCCTCTGACGGGGTTCCCCACACGTCCCCTCTGACAGGATTCCCCACACATCCCCTCTGACAGGATTCCCCACCAACGTCCCCTCTGACAGGGTTCCCCACACGTCCCCTCTGACAAGGTTCCCCACACGTTCCCTCTGACCGGGTTCCCCACACGTCCCCTCTGACAGAGTTCCCAACATGTCACCTCTGACAGGGTTCCCCACACGTCCCCTCTGACAGGGTTCCCCTCACCTCACCTCTGACGAGGTTCCCCACATGTCCCCTCTGACGGGGTTCCCCACACATCACCTCTGACAGGGTTCCCCACATGTCACCTCTGACAGGGTTTCCCACACGTCCCCTCTGACAGGGTTCCCCACACCTCACCTCTGACGAAGTTCCCCACATGTCCCCTCTGACGGGGTTCCCCACACGTCACCTCTGACAGGGTTCCCCACATGTCACCTCTGACAGGGTTCCCCACACCTCACCTCTGACAGGGTTCCCCACATGTCACCTCTGACAGGGTTCCCCACCAACATCACCTCTGACAGGGTTCCCCACCAACATAACCTCTGACAGGGTTCCTCACCAACATCCCCTCTGACAGGGTTCCCCACATGTCCCCTCTGTCAGGGTTCCCCACCAACATCACCTCTGACAGGGTTCCCCACCAACATCACCTTTGACAGGGTTCCCCACCAATGTCCCCTCTGACAGGGTTCCCCACACGTCCCCTCTGACAGGGTTCCCCACCAACATCACCTCTGACAGGGTTACCCACCAACATCACCTCTGACAGGGTTCCCCACCAATATCACCTCTGACAGGGTTCCCCACACGTCCCCTCTGACAGGGTTCCCCACCAACATCACCTCTGACAGGGTTCCCCACCACCATTACCTCTGACAGGGTTCCCCACCAACATCACCTCTGACAGGGTTCCCCACCAATGTCACCTCTGACAGGGGACCCCACCAACATCACCTCTGACAGGGTTCCCCACCAACATCACCTCTGACAGGGTTCCCCACCAACATCCCCTCTGTCAGGGTTCCCCACCAACATCCCCTTTGTCAGGATCGCCCACCAACATCACCTCTGACAGGGTTCCCCACCAACATCCCCTCTGTCAGGGTTCCCCACCAACATCACCTCTGACAGGGTTCCCCACCAACATCACCTCTGACAGGGTTCCCCACCAACATCACCTCTGACAGGGTTCCCCACACGTCCCCTCTGACAGGGTTCCCCACACGTCCCCTCTGACAGGGTTCCCCACACGTTCCCTCTGACCGGGTTCCCCACACGTCCCCTCTGACGGGGTTCCCCACACGTCACCTCTGACAGGGTTCCCCACACATCCCCTCTGACAGGGTTCCCCACACGTCCCCTCTGACGGGGTTCCCCACACGTCCCCTGTGACAGGATTCCCCACACATCCCCTCTGACAGGATTCCCCACCAACATCACCTCTGACAGGGTTCCCCACCAACATCACCTCTGTCAGGGTTCCCCACCAACATCACCTCTGACAGGGTTCCCCACCAACATCCCCTCTGTCAGGGTTCCCCACCAACATCCCCTTTGTCAGGATTGCCCACCAACATCACCTCTGACAGGGTTCCCCACCAACATCCCCTCTGTCAGGGTTCCCCACCAACATCACCTCTGACAGGGTTCCCCACCAACATCACCTCTGACAGGGTTCCCCACCAACATCACCTCTGACAGGGTTCCCCACACGTCCCCTCTGACAGGGTTCCCCACACGTCCCCTCTGACAGGGTTTCCCACACGTTCCCTCTGACCGGGTTCCCCACACGTCCCCTCTGACGGGGTTCCCCACACGTCACCTCTGACAGGGTTCCCCACACATCCCCTCTGACGGGGTTCCCCACACGTCCCCTCTGACGGGGTTCCCCACACGTCCCCTGTGACAGGATTCCCCACACATCCCCTCTGACAGGATTCCCCACCAACGTCCCCTCTGACAGGGTTCCCCACACGTCCCCTCTGACAAGGTTCCCCACACGTTCCCTCTGACCGGGTTCCCCACACGTCCCCTCTGACAGAGTTCCCAACATGTCACCTCTGACAGGGTTCCCCACACGTCCCCTCTGACAGGGTTCCCCTCACCTCACCTCTGACGAGGTTCCCCACATGTCCCCTCTGACGGGGTTCCCCACACATCACCTCTGACAGGGTTCCCCACATGTCACCTCTGACAGGGTTTCCCACACGTCCCCTCTGACAGGGTTCCCCACACCTCACCTCTGACGAAGTTCCCCACATGTCCCCTCTGACGGGGTTCCCCACACGTCACCTCTGACAGGGTTCCCCACATGTCACCTCTGACAGGGTTCCCCACACCTCACCTCTGACAGGGTTCCCCACATGTCACCTCTGACAGGGTTCCCCACCAACATCACCTCTGACAGGGTTCCCCACCAACATAACCTCTGACAGGGTTCCTCACCAACATCCCCTCTGACTGGGTTCCCCACATGTCCCCTCTGTCAGGGTTCCCCACCAACATCACCTCTGACAGGGTTCCCCACCAACATCACCGTTGACAGGGTTCCCCACCAATGTCCCCTCTGACAGGGTTCCCCACACGTCCCCTCTGACAGGGTTCCCCACCAACATCACCTCTGACAGGGTTACCCACCAACATCACCTCTGACAGGGTTCCCCACCAATATCACCTCTGACAGGGTTCCCCACACGTCCCCTCTGACAGGGTTCCCCACCAACATCACCTCTGACAGGGTTCCCCACCACCATTATCTCTGACAGGGTTCCCCACCAACATCACCTCTGACAGGGTTCCCCACCAACATCACCTCTGACAGGGGACCCCACCAACATCACCTCTGACAGGGTTCCCCACCAACGTCACCTTTGACAGGGTTCCCCACCAACGTCCCCTCTGACAGGGTTCCCCACACGTCCCCTCTGACAGGGTTCCCCAACAACATCACCTCTGACAGGGTTCCCCACCAACATCACCTCTGACATGGTTCCCCACCAACATAACTTCTGACAGGGTTCCTCACCAACATCCCCTCTGACAGGGTTCCCCACATGTCCCCTCTGTCAGGGTTCCCCACCAACATCAGCTCTGACAGGGTTCCCCACCAACATCACCTTTGACAGGGTTCCCCACCAACGTCCCCTCTGACAGGGTTCCCCACACGTCCCCTCTGACAGGGTTCCCCACCAACATCACCTCTGACAGGGTTCCCCTGCAACATCACCTCTGACAGGGTTCCCCACCAACTTCACCTCTGACAGGGTTCCCCTCACGTCCCCTCTGACAGGGTTCCCCTACAACATCACCTCTGACAGGGTTCCCCACCAACATCACCTCTGACAGGGTTCCCCTCACGTCCCCTCTGACAAGGTTCCCCTACAACATCACCTCTGACAGGGTTCTCCACCAACATCACCTCTGACAGGGTTCCCCACACGTCACCTTTGACAGGGTTCCCTACACGTCACCTCTGACAGGGTTCCCCACCAACATTACCTCTGACAGGGTTCCCCACACGTCACCTCTGACAGGGTTCCCCACTAACATCACCTCTGACAGGGTTCCCCACCAACATCACCTCTGACAGGGTTCCCCACCAACATCACCTCTGACAGGGTTCCCCACCAACATCACCTCTGACAGGGTTCCCCTCCAACATCACCTCTGACAGGGTTCCCCTCCAACGTCACCTCTGACAGGGTTCCCCACCAACATCACCTCTGACAGGGTTCCCCTCCAACATCACCTCAGACAGGGTTCCCCACCAACGTCACCTCTGACAGGGTTCCCCTCCAACGTCACCTCTGACAGGGTTCCCCTCCAACATCACCTCAGACAGGGTTCCCCACCAACGTCACCTCTGACAGGGTTCCCCTCCAACGTCACCTCTGACAGGGTTCCCCACCAACGTCACCTCTGACAGGGTTCCCCACACGTCCCCTCTGACGGGCTTCCCCACACGTCCCCTTTGATGGGGTTCCCCACACGTTCCCTCTGACAGGGTTCCCCACCAACATCACCTCTGACAGGGTTCCCCACCAAAATCACCTCTGACAGTGTTCCCACCAACATCACCTCTGACAGGGTTCCCCACACGTCCCCTCTGACAGGGTTCCCCACCAACGTCCCTTCTGACAGGGTATCCCACCAATGTCACCTCTGACAGGGGACCCCACCAACATCACCTCTGACAGGGTTCCCCTGCAACATCACCTCTGACAGGGTTCCCCACCAACTTCACCTCTGACAGGGTTCCCCTCACGTCCCCTCTGACAGGGTTCCCCTACAACATCACCTCTGACAGGGTTCCCCACCAACATCACCTCTGACAGGGTTCCCCTCACGTCCCCTCTGACAAGGTTCCCCTACAACATCACCTCTGACAGGGTTCTCCACTAACATCACCTCTGACAGGGTTCCCCACACGTCACCTTTGACAGGGTTCCCTACACGTCACCTCTGACAGGGTTCCCCACCAACATTACCTCTGACAGGGTTCCCCACACGTCATCTCTGACAGGGTTCCCCACTAACATCACCTCTGACAGGGTTCCCCACCAACATCACCTCTGACAGGGTTCCCCACCAACATCACCTCTGACAGGGTTCCCCACCAACATCACCTCTGACAGGGTTCCCCTCCAACATCACCTCTGACAGGGTTCCCCTCCAACGTCACCTCTGACAGGGTTCCCCACCAACATCACCTCTGACAGGGTTCCCCTCCAACATCACCTCAGACAGGGTTCCCCACCAACGTCACCTCTGACAGGGTTCCCCTCCAACGTCACCTCTGACAGGGTTCCCCTCCAACATCACCTCAGACAGGGTTCCCCACCAACGTCACCTCTGACAGGGTTCCCCTCCAACGTCACCTCAGACAGGGTTCCCCACCAACGTCACCTCTGACAGGGTTCCCCACACGTCCCCTCTGACGGGCTTCCCCACACGTCCCCTTTGATGGGGTTCCCCACACGTTCCCTCTGACAGGGTTCCCCACCAACATCACCTCTGACAGGGTTCCCCACCAAAATCACCTCTGACAGTGTTCCCACCAACATCACCTCTGACAGGGTTCCCCACACGTCCCCTCTGACAGGGTTCCCCACCAACGTCCCTTCTGACAGGGTATCCCACCAATGTCACCTCTGACAGGGGACCCCACCAACATCACCTCTGACAGGGTTCCCCACCAACGTCACCTTTGACAGGGTTCCCCACCAACGTCCCCTCTGACAGGGTTCCCCACACGTCACCTCTGACAGAGTTCCCCACCAACATCACCTCTGACAGGGGACCCCACCAACATCACCTCTGACAGGGTTCCCTACCAACGTCACCTTTGACAGGGTTCCCCACCAACGTCCCCTCTGACAGGGTTCCCCACACGTCCCCTCTGACAGGGTTCCCCAACAACATCACCTCTGACAGGGTTCCCCACCAACATCACCTCTGACAGGGTTCCCCACCAACATAACCTCTGACAGGGTTCCTCACCAACATCCCCTCTGACAGGGTTCCCCATATGTCCCCTCTGTCAGGGTTCCCCACCAACATCACCTCTGACAGGGTTCCCCACCAACATCACCTTTGACAGGGTTCCCCAGCAACGTCCCCTCTGACAGGGTTCCCCACCAATATCACCTCTGACAGGGTTCCCCACACGTCCCCTCTGACAGGGTTCCCCACCAACAACACCTCTGACAGGGTTCCCCACCAACATCACCTCTGACAGGGTTCCCCACCAACATCACCTCTGACAGGGTTCCCCACCAACATCCCCTCTGTCAGGGTTCCCCACCAACATCACCTCTGACAGGGTTCCCCACCAACATCCCCTCTGTCAGGGTTCCCCACCAACATCACCTCTGACAGGGTTCCCCACCAACATCACCTCTGACAGGGTTCCCCACCAACATCACCTCTGACAGGGTTCCCCACCAACATCCCCTTTGTCAGGATTGCCCACCAACATCACCTCTGACAGGGTTCCCCACCAACATCCCCTCTGTCAGGGTTCCCCACCAACATCACCTCTGACAGGGTTCCCCACCAACATCACCTCTGACAGGGTTCCCTACACGTCCCCTCTGACAGGGTTCCCCACACGTCCCCTCTGACAGGGTTCCCCACCAACATCACCTCTGACAGGGTTCCCCACACGTCCCTTCTGACAGGGTTCCCCACCAACATAACCTCTGACAGGGTTCCCCACCAACATCCCCTCTGACAGGGTTCCCCACCAACATCACCTCTGACAGGGTTCCCCACCAACATCCCCTCTGTCAGGGTTCCCCACCAACATCACCTCTGACAGGGTTCCCCACCAACATCACCTCTGACGGAGTTCCCCACACGTCCCCTCTGACAGGGTTCCCCACCAACATCACCTCTGACAGGGTTCCCCACCAACATCACCTCTGACGGGGTTCCCCACACGTCCCCTCTGACAGGGTTCCCCACACGTCCCCCTCTGACGGGGTTCCCCACACGTCCCCTCTGACAGGGTTCCCTACACGTCCCCTCTGACAGGGTTCCCCACACGTCCCCTCTGACCGGGTTCCCCACACGTCCCCTCTGACGGGGTTCCCCACACGTCCCCTCTGACAGGGTTCCCCACACCTCACCTCTGACAGGGTTCCCCACACGTCCCCTCTGACAGGGTTCCTCACACGTCCCCTCTGACAGGGTTCCCCACACGTCCCCTCTGACCGGGTTCCCCACACGTCCCCTCTGTCGTAGTTTTCCCACTGGTTGAGGGTCAACGTCTGCTCTACAAACTTAGCAATTGTGAAAATCGTCGCAACAAATATTTTAACATGCATAATTTGAGCACAGTTGGTCTTTCGGTTATTGAAAAGAAGTCGTATTAAGGAAAAGTTTACGCTCGGCGGACGGTAAACGACGACGGACGAAATCGAAGCACAATGATGATAGGTCATCCTGACCATTCGGGTCAGATGACCGACATATAATTATGTATGGCTTTATTCTGTACAGGCCGTACATATATATATTACAATTTACTAGTAGAAACCCAAGCAACTGCGCTTATAGTTTCACAATTATTTTCCGGTATAGAAATTTATAAATTCTCTTCACCGGACTCATTGATACTTTCTGTCGTAGGTCTTTCATTTCCTGCTATCATGTTGTTTCCTGATGTTTCCGAAATTTATCAAACGATTTTTGAATTATTTGAGATAAGGGCACTGATCACAGGGACCTAATAATTTGTTACAGGTAGTTTTGGACCTAAACAAGAATGTTTCGGGTAATTTCACACGTTTGATGGGTCATTTTTCGATAAAATTGCCCCCTCAATGGTCATAAAGGCTAGATTAATCTGACTCCCCCCTCCTAATCATCCTGGTTTAGGTCCAAACCTAGCTGTTACAAATTCTCAGGCACTGATTACATGTTCTGGTAGGTTGTTGTTTACTGTCCCTCCTGATCCCGCAAAATGCATGAGAGAGTTGGTAGTCCTAGCTCATTTAACTAATTCACCCTGGAGTTTTATAGTGGACTATTCCAACGTTTGAATTGGAAGAGTTCAAAAGTGTCTTCAGGGGTGAATGAGTTAATCTTTTTCGTATGTTAAGTTCTTCAGGTTCTGAAAACTGTTTTAAATTGTCTCAAAATCTTTGACTCTGAAAGGTGACCAAACTGAGCTGGCAAAATCTAGATGTGTTCGCACTGAGGTTTTATAGAGTGGTACAAACGACTTTTTGTCCATAAGATGAAACATACAGTTGGCTTTGATTACTTCTAACTTATGTGATCCCCAAAGGCAAGTTTAGATACCAATATTGTTCTCCCTGTCAGTTTTTTACCAGTACAACTAGGTAAAGTTATGGTTACTGTACTGTAGATACTCACACCAGTGCCTGTGTGAAAGTTTCGCTTCTTAATAAAATGTGATAGTCTATATTGCTTACGAAATATTGGCTCTTATTTTTAAATATTTCAAATTAAATTTCTTATCTTCAAAGTTGCAAATAATGCATCAAATCATCCGAAAACAACAGGATTAAGTTAATTCTTTCCCAATTTTTTCCCTGTAAAATATATGCTCTGTGGTTGAAACATCTTTGTAAAAGTTCATGAAGAATTTGCTCTGCAATTACACGTCTTTACCAAACCTGAAAAGGGGAAATAAGCGATAAAGACGGTCTTGATGATTGCTTGTTTTGAAGTAAATTAACTTAGACTATCTATCATGATTTAGTGCATTGTGTTAATTTTCATTTACTTCACGCTAAAATTTGTTATACAACTAATCGTTTGAGAAAAACTATCAACTGAACAAGTGTCCGGTGATAACCCTACGTCCGATATACTCTTCGTCGCTCTAACATTAAGGGTGTAAAAGATGTGCATTGATTAGGTTGCCTTACAAGCGTTAGCTGTAGGGAATTTCCCTTGATTGGCTGGAGCAACCAAGATTAACCAAGAATGATCTCCAGTTGTTGGGCATTGAGGTAGCGCGTCCAGCCAATCAGCAGCCGGGATTGTAACCAGAAAGTAACCAAGAATTAACCAAGAATTGACCAATCAGAATGCAGGAACGAAGTGTTTTCATTTTGACAGCAGCCCGCCGCCATTGATACTGAAGCGAAGCGAAGGTAAGTGTATTTTTTTTCTGGCGGTAACGGTTATGTGACATATTTATCTATTAGAAGATATTTTTGTGTTAGAGAAGTAATATTTAATACAAAAAGTAGTTATTAGGTTTTGTATTTCAAAGAAAAATCTTAGTTTCAGATTTTTTTTTACTTTAGACCGTGCTAAATAGGGGGCCTATAGATTCGATAATTAGGCAATTACAAATTAATCCAAATAACGATGATTATTTATTTTGCGTTTAATTAACTTACATATTTTTATGTGTTCGACATGTAGACTATTCTTTGTTATATAGTTAACAGTTAGTCAATAATGTAGATGATATGTCTATCAATTCAATGACAAGTAAAAAAACATGTATCTGATTAAATGTCAGCTGTCATTTGCGGCGCACGTTTGTTTACAATTTATCAATACGATAGCCTAACGTTAAGCTAAGGCTGTTCAGTCCATGTTCCGTGAAAGTTTAATTTTTATTGGTTGACTCACAATAACACTTTAAAAACTAGGCCTATTTATTATAGAATTTTTTTTAATTTCAATAACATTGTATTTTGTAAGCACTCTTTTAATAGCTAAACCTTTAATGTGTAGGCCCTAATTCATTATACTCACGTGTTGGACAAGAAATGCAGGCCTATGAATTCCTACAATTTGACCTACTGTTGGATATATATGTATATATATAATCAATCATTTTGGTTGCCATAGGCCTAGTCAAGTTTACTAGTTGGTTTATAAGAAAAAATGTTTATGTTCTAAAGGTCGAGTTTATAGTAAAATAAGAGAATAATTAAAAAAAACAACATTATATCAATAGTTCATATTAGGCCCTAGTCAGGCTAGTGATGGGACAATGATTGGATATTATCAATTAATTGCTAATTGACCCTTTTTCATTGTGCGATGATCATCGAATATAATTTCTAGGCCTAATGATTGATTAATATGACATACATGGAACAAGATATAAAATAAGCAAACTTATAAAATTACTTATATTTGAAAATATAAAATTGCTTGTAGCTCAATAAGACATATTTTAAAACAATTAACAAATTTAATTTCTTTTTCTATTGCATAGTTTTAAATAGTATGTTGTTAGGTCTTTTCAAAATTCATAAAAGGATAAGTGTATTTAATCGATTATCAAATCATGCAGTCAAATGAACCGATTCTAACCGATGATCGATTTAATTTGTTTTACTGATTTCCCAACATTTAATGTTATTACTCACAATATTGTATTAGTTTTATGATACACATTAAAAAAAGATGTCTTATAAAACGTTGTATAATTGTTACATTACTTATATATATGTATGTAGTTCTTGTAATGCAATCTTATTCAAATAATAACTTATTTTGCACTTCCACGATACTATCAGTTCTCATTTAGTCAATTCAATCCAAAGCAAGTTGCATAAATTAATTAATTGGAGATCATTGAGAACAAAATTGCTATTAATTGTAATAATTCAATCTTATTTTCTTAAATAATATTATCAAAGTATTGTAAATGTAATGTAGTCCGTAGTACAACATTTTAAGGTGATTTTTCTATAATTTACATTATTTCTCTGAAATCCGGATTTGAAGAAATCCATATTCCGGTTTCATTTTTAAAATTCAAAATGTCAGCTGTCTGATTCCTTTATTGTGTACACATGCTTTTCATGTAAGTATATTGGTAACACCCATGATATTTTATACACATATATGTTAAAAGACTTTGTATACAATTTGTATTGTTGATGACCCAATGACCATCTGGTAATGATAATGAGAGCAGCTGATTTTATTATCCAGTAAACAACTTGGGGCAGTCAACAATTAACACCCCCCAACTAACACCCCCCAACTAACACCCCCATTGCTTAACTCTCTCAAATAACACTCCCCTTTGATTAACTCCCCCAACTAACACCCCATTGATTAACTTCCCCACCTAACACCCCCATTGATTAACTCTCTCAAATAACACCCTCCTTTGATTAACTCCCCCAAATAACACCCCCATTGAATAACTCTCCCAACTAATGGGGACCCCCATTGAATAACACACACACACACCCCCCCCCCCCCCCCCCCCAACTAGCATTGCAACTCCCTCCCAATATCTTACTTTTAAATTGCATGATTACAAAAATTCTCATTATATACATATATTAATATACATATGGTAAAGCTGTTCTATAAATAGACTAGCTGGTATAAAAGTAACTTCTTTGTTATTGTTCAATATGTTGGTTTGGAGCGGATGTGACATTATATTAATATAAATCGATTCATGAAATATCTCAAAAAAGAAGTCAACACCTTCAAATTTAAGGATATTTGTTACCCTCAATATCCCGGATACAATACAATAAAACAAAACTCCAGTCTTCTTGTACAAATTTGTATTAGATCCATAAAGGTACATGTAGACGTGTGGCTAGTTCAGAGGCAAACACTGGAACTGACTTGAAATACATAGTTTACTCAATATACCATTTACAACACAAAGGATTCCCTAAGCAATTATAAAATGAAAATAAGCATGAAGGAAAGTTACGCTGTTCTTAATCCAAAATTCATTCACTATCCTTAATCTGACATCTACTGCAGTCACAAAACTAGGTGTCCTGACAGCTATTAAATTTATTACACTGGCTGCACTGAGATACTCTGGGCAGCATCTAATTGTGAAGATAACCTCAACATCAATGGAATTGAGTTTGACCTTAGCGGTCAACTTTTACTCCTAACAATATTATTAACCCCACAAACACACATACACACTCTTTACACTACGTACAGAACACCAAATTAACCTCCACCAGTGAAACAAAGCCTGTTCAGAAACCAATTTTTACTTTAAATACTGATATATTGATATCAGAGTTATAATAAATATATTTATTGTGATACATTGTGAGATGGTTATTTCTTGTTATGAATTGAAAACAACATTTTTCTACACAGAAAATGAAAATATGAAGCCTGCATTCAGGAAAAAGTATGACGGGTCTCTGAACCTAGCAGATTCAGTGGCTGCTATTGTGGTGAAGAAGGAAAATAAAGGGAAAGTTTGGATTGCCCCACTTTCACCACAAATGGTAGCTGTTACAGCAACGACTGCAGTGAAAAAGAGAGGAGGGGACCCAAATGACGTTGTAGATTTCCTTGGGGAACACATCATGCAGTTTGGAATCTTCAGGTAAGTGATTTAAGATTGTTTCGCATTTGACATCGACTGCGATGAAGGTACTATAAGTGCACATCCTGAGTCCTGTACTCAAAAAATTTTGGAAGAAACCATGGACTTTTTCAGAAAAAATTAAATTTAACATTGTGCGACCCATTGTTGTGGCAATACCAATGAAAATGACAATTGGAAAAATAATTGTAGATTTATAACAGCATAATATACTTATGAACATTAATCATAGTGCTTATAATGATTGTTTTCAACTTGAAAAATCATTCACAAATAGTATTGAATGAAATTTTAAATTATAAAGTGGCATATGCATGTATATTACAACAAAACAGCTATGTACCCACATAACCCTATATACAAGTATCAATGTTTATATACATGTCCCACATGCCCACTAAGTATAACTGTTTATATGTCCCACATACCCACTAAGTATAACTGTTTATATGTCCCACATACCCACTATGTATAACTGTTTATATGTCCCACATACCCACTATGTATAACTGTTTATATGTCCCGCATACCCACTATGTATCACTGTTTACATGTCCCACATACCCACTATGTATCACTGTTTATATGTCCCACATACCCACTATGTATCACTGTTTACATGTCCAACATACCCACTATGTATCACTGTTTATATGTCCCACATACCCACTATGTATCACTGTTTATATGTCCCACATGCCCACTATGTATAACTGTTTATATGTCTCACATACCCACTATGTATCACTGTTTACATGTCCCACATACCCACTATGTATCACTGTTTATATGTCCCACATACATACTATGTATAACTGTTTATATGTCCCACATACCCACTATGTATCACTGTTTATATGTCCCACATACCCACTATGTATCACTGTTTATATGTCCCACATACATACTATGTATAACTGTTTATATGTCCCACATACCCACTATGTATCACTGTTTATATGTCCCACATACCCACTATGTATCACTGTTTATATGTCCCACATATCCACTAAGTATAACTGTTTATATGTCCCACATAACCCACTAAGTATAACTGTTTATATGTCCCACATACCCACTATGTATCACAGTTTATATGTCCCACATACCCACTATGTATAACTGTTTATATGTCCCACATACCCACTATGTATCACTGTTTACATGTCCCACATACCCACTATGTATAACTGTTTATATGTCCCACATATCCACTAAGTATAACTGTTTATATGTCCCACATGCCCACTATGTATCACTGTTTATATGTCCCGCATACCCACTATGTATCACTGTTTACATGTCCAACATACCCACTATGTATAACTGTTTATATGTCCCACATGCCCACTATGTATCACTGTTTATATGTCCCGCATACCCACTATGTATCACTGTTTATATGTCCCACATACCCACTATGTATCACTATTTACATGTCCCACATAACCCACTAAGTATAACTGTTTATATGTCCCACATAACCCACTAACTATAACTGTTTATATGTCCCACATAACCAATATGTATCACTATTTACATGTCCCACATAACCCGCTATGTATCACTGTTTATATGTCCCACATAACCCACTATGTATAACTGTTTACATGCCCCACATGCCCACTAAGTATAACTGTTTATATGTCCCACATACCCACTATGTATAACTGTTTATATGTCCCACATAACCCACTAAGTATAACTGTTTATATGTCCAACATAACCCACTATGTATAACTGTTTATATGTCCCACATAACCCACTATGTATAACTGTTTATATGTCCCACATACCCACTATGTATAACTGTTTATATGTCCACATGCCCACGTTGTATCACTGTTTGTGTGTCCCACATGCCCACTAAGTATAAATGTTTATATGTCCCACATACCCACTATGTATCACTGTTTACATGTCCCACATAACCCACTATGTATAACTGTTTATATGTCCCACATACCCACTAAGTATAACTGTTTATATGTCCCACATACCCACTATGTATAACTGTTTATATGTCCCACATAACCCGCTAGGTATAACTGTTTATATGTCCCACATAACCCGCTAAGTATAACTGTTTATATGTCCCACATAACCCGCTTAGTATAACTGTTTATATGTCCCACATGCCCACTATGTATCACTGTTTATATGTCCCACATACATACTATGTATAACTGTTTATATGTCCCACATACCCACTATGTATCACTGTTTATATGTCCCACATACCTACTATGTATCACTGTTTATATGTCCCACATGCCCACGTTGTATCACTGTTTATATGTCCCACATACCCACTATGTATCACTGTTTACATGTCCCACATACCCACTATGTATCACTGTTTATATGTCCACATGCCCACGTTGTATCACTGTTTATATGTCCCACATACCCACTAAGTATAACTGTTTACATGTCCCACATACCCACTAAGTATAACTGTTTATATGTCCCACATGCCCACTATGTATAACTGTTTATATGTCCCACATACCCACTATGTATCACTGTTTATATGTCCCACATATCCACTAAGTATAACTGTTTATATGTCCACATACCCACTATGTATCACTGTTTATATGTCCCACATACCCACTATGTATCACTGTTTATATGTCCCACATAACCCGCTAGGTATAACTGTTTATATGTCCCACATACCCACTATGTATCACTGTTTATATGTCCCACATAACCCGCTAGGTATAACTGTTTATATGTCCCACATACCCACTATGTATCACTGTTTATATGTCCCACATAACCCGCTAGGTATAACTGTTTATATGTCCCACATACCCACTATGTATCACTGTTTATATGTCCCACATACCCACTATGTATCACTGTTTATATGTCCCACATGCCCACTATGTATCACTGTTTATATGTCCCACATACATACTATGTATAACTGTTTATATGTCCCACATACCCACTATGTATCACTGTTTATATGTCCCACATACCCACTATGTATCACTGTTTATATGTCCCACATACATACTATGTATAACTGTTTATATGTCCCACATACCCACTATGTATCACTGTTTATATGTCCCACATACCCACTATGTATCACTGTTTATATGTCCCACATATCCACTAAGTATAACTGTTTATATGTCCCACATAACCCACTAAGTATAACTGTTTATATGTCCAACATACCCGCTAGGTATAACTGTTTATATGTCCCACATACCCACTATGTATCACTGTTTATATGTCCCACATAACCCGCTAGGTATAACTGTTTATATGTCCCACATACCCACTATGTATCACTGTTTATATGTCCCACATAACCCGCTAGGTATAACTGTTTATATGTCCCACATGCCCACTATGTATCACTGTTTATATGTCCCACATACCCACTATGTATCACTGTTTATATGTCCCACATACCCACTATGTATCACTGTTTACATGTCCCACATACCCACTATGTATCACTGTTTATATGTCCCACATGCCCACTATGTATCACTGTTTACATGTCCCACATACCCACTAAGTATAACTGTTTATATGTCCAACATACCCACTATGTATAACTGTTTATATGTCCCACATAACCCGCTATGTATCACTGTTTACATGTCCCACATACATACTATGTATCACTGGTTCTTTTGCACACAGTTAGATATATTTTATGTTCAGACACAAAATTAAAAAGAAATTAACATGCTTTTTATTGAGAGAAAGACAAAATTTAGGGTGGGGGCTTATTCCCAGGCTCCCACCCTGTTCCAAGAACCTTTGCCAAAGTGGGGAGGGGACTTATTCGTGAGAGGGGGCTTATTCCCGGTAAAATACGGTAACTTTTTTTATGTCCCACATACCCACTAATAGCTAATTGATATATTTTTTATTATTTTCCACATGACACCTAAACATTGTCTCGCTGCATTACTGTTATAACCCCAGTTAAATAGTAGCTTTTTGGAATTCCAAAAATTAAAAAGATACTCATGGACATCTGATATCTGTGTTTTATTTGCAGAGGTCAGACATTTCGATGGATATTGGAAAATGCACTAGGGTATGCTGGATATCTTGCTGCTACAGCGGAGATTGATCCACCAAACAACTCCTTTAATGGCCACAACAAGAGAGCATTTTTCAAGTACATGAATAGTTTTGCTGAAGGCAGAAAAGCCATAGAACTGAAAAGAATTTCAACTTCTACTACACCAACAACAACATCAACAACAACCATGAGATCAGTACCTCAGGCATCTGGCTCTTTACCAGCTACTAAGACACTGTCGTCATTGATGGTGGGGAGGAAGGTGACACCAAGGGTTTTGGCCTCTAGGATAAAGAGTATAACATCTCCAAAGAAAATCAGTCCATGTAAGCATGCATGTTAATACAATGAACGGGAAAATTCTATGACTAATCAAATTAATGAACAAAATATTACGTTTAATTGAAACCTTTCACTTTAGATGGTCCAACCAAAAAGTCTGTAATATCTTCAACTTAAATCTTGTGTAAATTATGTGAACTTCACAAAAATGTTTGTTTCAGTAATTGCATTAATTGAGATTATTAATGTAATGTAAGATAATCTCCTTTAAAACAAGCAAGTATATTAGCCTTACTAGAGTTAGGGCCAAGGGACATAACTCGTCTTCCCTACAGTAATACTTAAGCGTCTTAGTGAACCTGACGCCTTAGTGACCCTGATCACACGCAGCTCCATTGCAGCATAAATATTGCACAAAATTTGAATCCATCAGCATCGACATGGGAAAAAACGGAGCTTCTCAAAGGACAAGTGCCAGAGGACGGGGGAAGAGACTTAGGAGGGCACCAGCCCGTTTTGAAGAGACTGACAAGCCTGAAAATAAGAGGAGGAAGGAAAGTTCTCCCGGGGTGGTCGGCATCCCCCCCGCGGATACCAGCCATGTGCAAAACCCCGCTGAGAGGGCTTCGACTCCAGAAGTCGATTTCCATGAAAGACCGGGAACGTCAGGTAATGTGGCGGGGGCTGAGCCCCCTACAGAATGGGTCATGATCCCTGATATGGATCCCCGCCCCGCAACTAGTGTGTTCGATGAAATCGGGGGGCATGTTCCGCTGAAATTAAAGGAAAAAATATGGGCCGGGGACGTGTTCATAGGGCTTAATCTACTGACTAAATCTGCTAGGGATTTAAGCAATGACCTTGATCAAGCTGGGGGGGATCTAGTAATGAAAAACGGTAAGTTAGTTGTTCAAAAACGCATGTATGTGAAACCCATAACAAACATTCACCATTGGACAAGCGCTTTCATGGTGTTTACGAGTATCACCTTGGAAAAACACCCGGGAAAAGCACAAGAGTTCCTCAAGTATATGCGAGATATTAGGCTTGCAGCAAGTAGATCATCGTCTAACGAATGGTCAAAGTACGACGAGCAATATCGCCTTAAGAAAACCCGCTACCCAACCTCGTCATGGGGGGTTATTGATAATGAGCTTTGGCTTTTATACATGTCTAATAGGGTGCCCGTACAAAGGGAAGTAACTCCCATTCAAACAACGAGTGAGGCAGCACCAACAGCTGGGTCCAGTAAACAGGAAGGCAATGGGGGATTTTTAAATAGTTTTCGTACCTCACGGGCTAAAGAGTGTTGGGGGTTCAATAAGGGGCATTGTTCCTTTGGGGCCAACTGCAAATTTACACACGCATGCGCGGTTTGTGGGGGACAACACCCAAGATCAAAGTGCAGTAAGAAATAGGTCAATATACTCATTAGGCTACTCCCCAATCAAATTAGAACTGCTGTCACATCTTTTATCTACATATCCCCAAAAAACAGTGGCAGAAGAATTAATACATGGTTTTCGGTATGGTTTTCCTCTGAAATATAAAGGGCCTCGCTTACCTACTACAGCAAAAAATCTCCGTAGTGCTGTATTATCTCCAGACATAATTAAGGCAAAAATCCAGAAAGAGATACAGGCCGGTCGGATAGCAGGCCCATTTACTTGCTCCCCTATGCCAACTTTACGAATTTCCCCTTTAGGCCTAGTTCCAAAAAAAGATGGGGACTATCGAGTTATTCACCACCTTTCATTCCCCGAGTCGACTTCAGTAAATGATTTTATAGATGTAGCGGAGTGCTCTGTAAAATATACTAACATAGATGACGCTATCAATATGATACAAACTCTAGGCCCGGGAGCACTGCTTGGAAAATCTGACATCAAGTCGGCCTTTAGATTACTGCCAATATCACCAAGTGATTTTGATCTCCTAGGTTTCCAGGTTGAAGGTAACTTTTATTTTGACAAGTGCTTGCCTATGGGGGCTAGTATCAGCTGCGCTCTGTTTGAAAAATTTGCTACATTTTTAGATTGGTCTGTAAAAAATAACATGAAATTGCACGCAAAAACAATCCAGCCATCTTTGCTACACTATTTGGATGATTTTTTGTTTGGCGGCGCATCTGGTACAGGCCAATGTCAAGATACAATGAATGTATTTTATGAAAATTGTTCTTTGCTGGGGGTTCCTCTAGCCGATGATAAAACAGTAGGTCCTTGTACAGTGTTGACCTTCTTAGGTGTTGAGTTTGACACTCTGAATATGGTTTTGAGACTTCCAGGGGATAAGTTAGCCAAATTAAGAGCACAGCTTAAGGGAACATTGTCCGTAAAGAAAGTTACCCTGACTGAACTGCAGGCACTGATAGGCTCGCTGAATTTTGCCTGTCGGGTTGTTAGACCTGGTCGTGCATTTTGTAGACGACTGATAGATGCCACTAAAGGTATCACTAAACCACACCATAGGATACGGGTGACTCTGGAAATGAAGGGAGACTTAAATGCATGGTTAGAATTCCTACATGAATATAATGGGGTAACTGTTATGCCAGAACAGTTCTGGATTTCAAATAGCTCCCTGGAGTTATATACAGACAGCGCAGGGGGCAGTGACAAAGGGTGTGGCTTGTTTTTTAAAGGTCGATGGGCATATGCCCCCTGGCCTTCTGAATGGAAAGGTATGCCTATTTTGAGGAATATCACATTCCTTGAGCTACTTCCGGTAACCGTCGCACTATATATCTGGGGTAGGGACATGTGTAATAAAAAAGTCCTTTTTCATATTGACAACCAGGCGGTGTGTACAATAATAAATAAACAATCCTCAAGGGACCCACTAGTCATGACACTGGTTCGGCGTTTAGTGGTGGTTTGTCTGAAGCACAATATCATCCTGAAAGCTGAGCATATTGAGGGGTCTAAAAATTCCATCGCTGATTCTATTTCTCGTTGTCAGTGGGAAAGGTTCAAACTCCTGGCTCCAGAGGCGGACCCCAATCCGGAGCAGATACCAACCTGGGTGTGGCAGCTCTTAACGCTGAAGTAGATAAACTCTTAGCAAATTCTATGGCACATAGTACTAGGGCTACTTATGATAATGCATACCAACAATTTAAAAACTATCTGGTCCAATATAATCTTCCACAGGAATGGCCTATTCCTATATCTCATATTGCTAATTACATCGCTTTCTTGTCACTTAATCATCGTGCACCTAGTACTATTTGTACATACATTAGCGCCTTAAGCTACTTTCATAAAATTCGAGGGGTGATAGACAACACAAAAAGTTTTATAGTTTTGAAACTCCTGGAGGGGGCAAAAAGGGGAGACAAACGGGTGGATATCAGAGCCCCAATTACACTTTCCCTGCTGGGTAGGTTAATAATATCTCTCCCCTCAGTGTGTTCATCCCAGTATGAGTCTAGCTTGTTCTCCGCTGCTTTCAGTTTAGCCTTTTTTGGTTTTCTCAGGGTGGGAGAGTTTACTGCTGCATCAACCAATGACAAGTTTTCTAGGCCTCTCAAAAAAGGGGATATTCAGTTTACCAAGGCGGAGACAAATTAAGGGTGTGCATATGTGCATCAAAAACAGATCAAATGGGTCTGTCACATTCTTTAATAATTTCCAAAGTGGCCATGGCAGATCAGCCTGTTTGTCCAGTTAAAGCTATGCACAGTTATTTGAGATTACGTCCGGCGACGGCTGAACAGCAGCTCTTTGTTCATTACAACGGGCAACCCCTTACTAGGTATCAGTTTTCAGCAGTGCTAAAGAAATCACTTGTTTTCAGTGGAATTACAACGGGTCATTATCGCTCTCATAGTTTCCGTATAGGGGCAGCCACTGAAGCAGCAAACAGGGGCATTAATGATGATACAATCAAATCATGGGGGAGATGGAGATCTAGGGCCTATACACTTTACATTAGGATGCCAGGCATTCATCAATAGACTTACCAGGGGTGTTAGGTATACAGTTTACTAGGTACGTGGTTATCAACAGAGAACACAATCTAATTGTGTCAAATTAAAGTTGTTTACGTTATAGGATCTTCTGTTTGGATTGTTGGCTCCTCGTATATCAGATGGGCAGGGAACTTTGTCAACGCAAGGCCAGGTGGAGCATCTATGGGGCTGCAATGTCATACAGGCATTACAGTCCGCTGGTATGGCAAGTCAGGAATGAGGTGGCGGGAACTCGATGAGACAATCCAGAAGTACCTTAAGGCCTCCCCACCACCAGACACTCTCATCATACATCTTGGGGCTAACGACATAACCTCCGAGAAGTCTGTGAGCCTCATCAACAATATTGAGTGTTCGGTCCTGCGCCTCAAGATTTTGCTACCACAGACAATATTAATCTGGTCTGATATGCTTCCCAGGTGTTACTGGCATGACGCAAACAAACCCATCCAAGTAGACAAGGCCAGAAAGAGAGTGAACTCTGCAGCCAAAAAATTGTTCTTGAGCAATGGCGGGAAAGTTATAAGACACCCTACAATAAATGTCAAAGAAAAAAATTTGTATAGGCATGATGGCGTGCATCTAACCGATTCAGGCAATAATATTTTTATTAATGGAATTCAGGGAGCCTTAGAATATTTCCACAGTCACCCATCAATCCAGATGTTTCCGTGAACTAGGGCATTTTCCAAATATTTTGTAGCAATAGAGAGGGGGGGGGGGGGTTCTTGGGGAAAGGGGGTACCTTTGGTTGGCTATAGATCCAGTTACTATGGCGTGAGAGGGTTTAGACCCTCTCATGTGGCGAGATCCTGGGGGGGGCCTCTGGGATATGCAATCCAGGCACCATATAGCCCAAATATACATGTTAGGTCCTACCCACGTTAACCGGGGAGGGCAGGTTAGGGGGGGTATTCCAAAATATGGAACCCCCAGGGTTGATCCACTCACGGGTACCGGAGGGATCCACTTCACTAGCGATACCGCTAGGGGGTGTTGTCCACCATGGGGACCCAGGGGACAGGTAGAAATTTGGAAAAACTGGGGGCAGGGGCTTGGATTGCACCCACTCTGTATGCACGGAGGGGATATATGCCATCTCTGATACCAGGGAGGCACTGGCGGGCCATTAAGTGTTTATCACAGGCGGTCAGGAGATATGGGAAAGAAAGTGAGAACCCTCTCAGGATCTAGTCATAATTGGGTTGAAGCTGTGGCCATATTGTTCCATCATAGGGGAAATATTGTGTAAAATGGAGATTAAAGTTTAAATGATTAAAATGGTATTTGAAATTTGAATCTGTCTCCTTGTATTGTTTTAATTGAGATTATTAATGTAATGTAAGATAATCTCCTTTAAAACAAGCAAGTATATTAGCCTTACTAGAGTTAGGGCCAAGGGACATAACTCGTCTTCCCTACAGTAATACTTAAGCGTCTTAGTGAACCTGACGCCTTAGTGACCCTGATCACACGCAGCTCCATTGCAGCATAAATATTGCACAAAATTTCCCACCCACCCTCCCAATTTGTTATACTTGTACATATGTGCCTAGGAATGATATACTGCTTTGAGTTCATCTGTTACAGGGAATTCCAGTGCAAGGGTACATCCATATATGCCCCTGCCATTCGTGAGTTGGAAACTAAACACGGAATGGACAGTATCGGAAATCCAGACTTGGACAGTTTGTGGTCTTTAGTGGACAAGACAGTGTACACGTGTTTGCGATAAATTTGTGGGCATCGTAGTGTGCCAGGAATTCTATTCTTGATCAGCTGCATACTAATGTCGGTGAATGAAACAGTTTCTCGTGCGCTTCATCAGCTGCAAGCAAATATATATTTTATATCTAGTCATTTAAACTTGCAAGCAGACAATCAATTTATTTTTGATATATATCTAGTCATTTAACTACAAGTAGATAATAGGTTCATTCGTGATATCATGTTCAAGTTTGTAGGTAAATTTATCTAGTCTTGTTAACTTTCAGGGTAATTCACTATGGTTAGTACTGTTAAGCTGTGTAAATACTATATATACTATGAATTATAGCTTGGTTCTACCTGTATTTCAGGAGGTTGTTTCAGACTAACAACAGGGTGTAAGGTTCCTTACACAATAAAGGAATTAAAGTAACCAATTTGGTTTGAAGAGGAATATTGATAATTTTGTCGCAGCCAATCCTAAGGAGTATGGGCGAGATCCTGGGGGGGGCCTCTGGGATATGCAATCCAGGCACCATATAGCCCAAATATACATGTTAGGTCCTACCCACGTTAACCGGGGAGGGCAGGTTAGGATTGCACCCACTCTGTATGCACGGAGGGGATATATGCCATCTCTGATACCAGGGAGGCACTGGCGGGCCATTAAGTGTTTATCACAGGCGGTCAGGAGATATGGGAAAGAAAGTGAGAACCCTCTCAGGATCTAGTCATAATTGGGTTGAAGCTGTGGCCATATTGTTCCATCATAGGGGAAATATTGTGTAAAATGGAGATTAAAGTTTAAATGATTAAAATGGTATTTGAAATTTGAATCTGTCTCCTTGTATTGTTTTAATTGGTTTTTCATTTTGTCGGTGGTGGGCAAACACTGAAATTAGCAATAGTGTTTCTAAACTTAATATTTGTTGCTGTGCGTTCACCTTACGACAGGTGCAGAAATTTCTATTTCTTGTAGCGATGTCCGATAACTAAGCCACAGTTATACATGTACTTTACTTAAAAATACCAAATACGTATATTTTATTCAGTGCACTAAATGTTATTAATATTTAATATCAGTATTGTCCCTTTGATCTAAATCTAGAAATTGGCCGATCAAAGTGGTGGCACAAAGTCTGACACAGTGACCTGCAGGGACCTCATAACTTGTTACAGCCAGTTTGCATTTTGAAAATTGCACCTTTTACATTTCATGTTTTTACTATGTCCAAACATTCTAGTAACACCTGCTTCATTACTTACAGTACTTTAGATTAAAACTTCATTTTTTGTTCTCTTTATGCAGCAGTACTAGCTGAAGTAGAAGAGAAGCAAGCAAAAAAGTTTCAAGGTAAAACATTATATGTACAATGTTTATACATGTTGCTCAAGACTGTGAATTTAATTATGATCCCCAATATTCTTAGAAAACTAAAGTTTTTGCAATGTTTTCATGAAAATCATGTCGAAGCCATAACTTTTAATCCATTAAAGGGGAGAAATAGGTTTTTTCCAGGTCAGCAACTTGAACAAGAATGATTAAGAAGTTTCACAATTGTTAATTAAATGAAATTTAGTAAAAGCAAAAAGAAGGGACCTGTAATGAGGGACATGTTTTGCCGAGAGACAGCCAATATTTGGAAAAAGTTGCAATATTATGATAAATAAATTTTCCAAGGTTACTTTATTATTCAGGTGAGCAACAAGCCCTTGGGGTAGCTTGTTTCATTATCCTTGAATACATTTACATTTGCTTTTGATTGAGTTTAATCATTTTTGAACACTTTTTTTTCTCAGAAAAAGTGTAAGTATACAGTGTGTGACAGTGTATATAATGCATATATTCAATGCTTTGTGGTACAATACTATGTATACATCTTATTTGTTATACTTGATCCTCACCTGCTTTTTCTATTGCTTTGCACTTCATATATGTATCATATTTCTTTATGCTTAATATCCTGTTTGATTATATACTCAGGCTTTGATGTAAAAAACACCACCAAATCATTTGATTTTGGCAAATATTAAAAAAATTGTTCTATCACAAATCCTTAGCTTACAAATTCCTTAACTAAACTGTATAAAAACCATTATTGTTTTATTGTAATTGTTTGGTCAAAATTAAACATGATTGTCCTGGGTATATATGAAAAACAATCTGTAAACTATATTGGAAAAAGGCTTTTGTAAAATATTCCCTAGCTTGTAAACTTACCAATAGGTTTTATCTTTTTTTTTGAGGTGTCACATTAGAACTTTATGATACAGTGTCATATAGGGTGTCATGTGGGATATAGATAGAGCGTCATGTGGGATATAGATAGAGTGTCATATAGGGTGTCATGTGGGATATAGATAGTGTTATATAAGGTGTCATGTGGGATATAGATAGAGTGTCATATAGGGTGTCATGTGGGATATAGATAGTGTTATATAGGGTGTCATGTGGGATATAGATAGTGTTATATAGGGTGTCATGTGGGATATAGATACAGTGACACATAGGGTGTCATGTGGGATATAGATAGTGTTATATAGGGTATCATGTGGGATATAGATAGTGTTATATAGGGTGTCATGTGGGATATAGATAGAGTGTCATATAGGGTATCATGTGGGATATAGATAGAGTGTCATATAAGGTGTCATGTGGGATATAGATAGTGTCATATAGGGTATCATGTGGGATATAGATAGAGTGTTATATAGGGTGTCATGTGGGATATAGATAGTGTCATATAGGGTGTCATGTGTGATATAGATAGAGTGTTATATAGGGTGTCATGATATAGATAGTGTTATATAGGGTGTCATGTGGGATATAGATACAGTGACACATAGGGTGTCATGTTGGATATAGATAGTGTCATATAGGGTATCATGTGGGATATAGATAGAGTGTCATATAAGGTGTCATGTGGGATATAGATAGTGTCATATAGGGTATCATGTGGGATATAGATAGAGTGTTATATAGGGTGTCATGTGGGATATAGATAGTGTCATATAGGGTGTCATGTGTGATATAGATAGAGTGTTATATAGGGTGTCATGTGGGATATAGATAGTGTCATATAGGGTGTCATGTGTGATATAGATAGTGTTATATAGGGTATCATGTGGGATATAGATAGAGTGTTATATAGGGTGTCATGTGGGATATAGATAGTGTCATATAGGGTATCATGTGGGATATAGATAGAGTGTTATATAGGGTATCATGTGGGATATAGATAGAGTGTCATATAAGGTGTCATGTTGGATATAGATAGAGTGTTATATAAGGTGTCATGTGGGATATAGATAGTGTTATATAGGGTGTCATGTGGGATATAGATAGAGTGTCATATAAGGTGTCATGTGGGATATAGATAGAGTGTTATATAGGGTATCATGTGGGATATAGATAGAGTGTTATATAGGGTGTCATGTGGGATATAGATAGAGTGTCATATAAGGTGTCATGTGGGATATAGATAGAGTGTTATATAGGGTATCATATGGGATATAGATAGAGTGTCATATAAGGTGTCATGTGGGATATAGATAGAGTGTTATATAGGGTATCATGTGGGATATAGATAGAGTGTTATATAGGGTGTCATGTGGGATATAGATAGAGTGTCATATAAGGTGTCATGTGGGATATAGATAGAGTGTTATATAGGGTATCATGTGGGATATAGATAGAGTGTTATATAAGGTGTCATGTGGGATATAGATAGAGTGTCATATAAGGTGTCATGTGGGATATAGATAGAGTGTTATATAGGGTATCATATGGGATATAGATAGAGTGTTATATAGGGTGTCATGTGGGATATAGATAGAGTGTCATATAAGGTGTCATGTGGGATATAGATAGAGTGTTATATAGGGTATCATGTGGGATATAGATAGAGTGTTATATAAGGTGTCATGTGGGATATAGATAGAGTGTTATATAGGGTGTCATGTGGGATATAGATAGAGTGTCATATAAGGTGTCATGTGGGATATAGATAGAGTGTTATATAGGGTATCATGTGGGATATAGATAGAGTGTTATATAAGGTGTCATGTGGGATATAGATAGAGTGTTATATAGGGTGTCATGTGGGATATAGATAGAGTGTCATATAGGGTATCATGTGGGATATAGATAGTGTCATATAGGGTATCATGTGGGATATAGATAGAGTGTTATATAAGGTGTCATGTGGGATATAGATAGAGTGTTATATAGGGTATCATGTGGGATATAGATAGAGTGTGATATAAGGTGTCATGTGGGATATAGATAGAGTGTTATATAGGGTGTCATGTGGGATATAGATAGAGTGTTATATAAGGTGTCATGTGGGATATAGATAGAGTGTTATATAGGGTGTCATGTGGGATATAGATAGAGTGTCATATAAGGTATCATGTGGGATATAGATAGAGTGTTATATAGGGTGTCATGTGGGATATAGATAGTGTCATATAGGGTATCATGTGGGATATAGATAGTGTCATATAGGGTATCATGTGGGATATAGATAGAGTGTTATATAAGGTGTCATGTGGGATATAGATAGAGTGTTATATAGGGTATCATGTGGGATATAGATAGAGTGTTATATAAGGTGTCATGTGGGATATAGATAGAGTGTTATATAAGGTGTCATGTGGGATATAGATAGAGTGTTATATAGGGTGTCATGTGGGATATAGATAGAGTGTTATATAAGGTGTCATGTGGGATATAGATAGAGTGTTATATAAGGTGTCATGTGGGATATAGATAGAGTGTCATATAGGGTGTCATGTGGGATATAGATAGAGTGTCATATAGGGTGTCATGTGGGATATAGATAGAGTGTTATATAGGGTGTCATGTGGGATATAGATAGAGTGTTATATAAGGTGTCATGTGGGATATAGATAGAGTGTCATATAGGGTGTCATGTGGGATATAGATAGAGTGTTATATAAGGTGTCATGTGGGATATAGATAGAGTGTTATATAGGGTGTCATGTGGGATATAGATAGAGTGTTATATAGGGTGTCATGTGGGATATAGATAGAGTGTTATATAGGGTGTCATGTGGGATATAGATAGAGTGTCATATAGGGTGTCATGTGGGATATAGATAGAGTGTTATATAAGGTGTCATGTGGGATATAGATAGAGTGTTATATAGGGTGTCATGTGGGATATAGATAGAGTGTTATATAAGGTGTCATGTGGGATATAGATAGAGTGTTATATAGGGTGTCATGTGGGATATAGATAGAGTGTTATATAAGGTGTCATGTGGGATATAGATAGAGTGTTATATAGGGTGTCATGTGGGATATAGATAGAGTGTCATATAAGGTATCATGTGGGATATAGATAGAGTGTTATATAGGGTGTCATGTGGGATATAGATAGAGTGTTATATAGGGTGTCATGTGGGATATAGATAGAGTGTCATATAAGGTGTCATGTGGGATATAGATAGAGTGTTATATAGGGTGTCATGTGGGATATAGATAGAGTGTCATATAGGGTGTCATGTGGGATATAGATAGAGTGTCATATAGGGTGTCATGTGGGATATAGATAGAGTGTTATATAGGGTGTCATGTGGGATATAGATAGAGTGTTATATAAGGTATCATGTGGGATATAGATAGAGTGTTATATAGGGTGTCATGTGGGATATAGATAGAGTGTCATATAGGGTATCATGTGGGATATAGATAGTGTCATATAAGGTGTCATGTGGGATATAGATAGTGTCATATAGGGTATCATGTGGGATATAGATAGAGTGTTATATAGGGTGTCATGTGGGATATAGATAGAGTGTTATATAGGGTGTCATGTGGGATATAGATAGTGTCATATAAGGTGTCATGTGGGATATAGATAGAGTGTTATATAGGGTGTCATGTGGGATATAGATAGAGTGTTATATAGGGTATCATGTGGGATATAGATAGAGTGTTATATAGGGTGTCATGTGGGATATAGATAGAGTGTCATATAGGGTGTCATGTGGGATATAGATAGAGTGTTATATAGGGTGTCATGTGGGATATAGATAGAGTGTTATATAAGGTATCATGTGGGATATAGATAGAGTGTTATATAGGGTGTCATGTGGGATATAGATAGAGTGTCATATAGGGTATCATGTGGGATATAGATAGTGTCATATAAGGTGTCATGTGGGATATAGATAGTGTCATATAGGGTATCATATGGGATATAGATAGAGTGTTATATAGGGTGTCATGTGGGATATAGATAGAGTGTTATATAAGGTGTCATGTGGGATATAGATAGAGTGTCATATAAGGTGTCATGTGGGATATAGATAGTGTCATATAGGGTGTCATGTGGGATATAGATAGAGTGTCATATAGGGTATCATGTGGGATATAGATAGAGTGTCATATAGGGTATCATGTGGGATATAGATAGAGTGTCATATAGGGTATCATGTGGGATATAGATAGAGTGTCATATAGGGTATCATGTGGGATATAGATAGAGTGTCATATAGGGTATCATGTGGGATATAGATAGAGTGTCATATAGGGTATCATGTGGGATAAAGATAGAGTGTCATATAGGGTATCATGTGGGATATAGATAGAGTGTCATATAGGGTATCATGTGGGATATAGATAGAGTGTCATATAGGGTGTCATGTGGGATATAGATAGTGTCATATAGGGTATCATGTGGGATATAGATAGAGTGTTATATAAGGTGTCATGTGGGATATAGATAGTGTCATATAGGGTATCATGTGGGATATAGATATAGAGTGTCATATAGGGTGTCATGTGGGATATAGATAGTGTCATATAGGGTGTCATGTGGGATATAGATAGAGTGTCATATAAGGTGTCATGTGGGATATAGATAGTGTCATATAGGGTGTCATGTGGGATATAGATAGAGTGTCATATAGGGTATCATGTGGGATATAGATAGAGTGTCATATAGGGTATCATGTGGGATATAGATAGAGTGTCATATAGGGTATCATGTGGGATATAGATAGAGTGTCATATAGGGTATCATGTGGGATATAGATAGAGTGTCATATAGGGTATCATGTGGGATATAGATAGAGTGTCATATAGGGTATCATGTGGGATAAAGATAGAGTGTCATATAGGGTATCATGTGGGATATAGATAGAGTGTCATATAGGGTATCATGTGGGATATAGATAGAGTGTCATATAAGGTGTCATGTGGGATATAGATAGAGTGTCATATAAGGTGTCATGTGGGATATAGATAGAGTGTCATATAAGGTGTCATGTGGGATATAGATAGAGTGTCATATAGGGTGTCATGTGGGATATAGATAGAGTGTCATATAGGGTATCATGTGGGATATAGATAGAGTGTCATATAAGGTGTCATGTGGGATATAGATAGAGTGTCATATAAGGTGTCATGTGGGATATAGATAGAGTGTCATATAAGGTGTCATGTGGGATATAGATAGAGTGTCATATAAGGTGTCATGTGGGATATAGATAGAGTGTCATATAGGGTATCATGTGGGATATAGATAGAGTGTTATATAGGGTGTCATATGGGATATAGATAGTGTTATATAGGGTATCATGTGGGATATAGATAGAGTGTTATATAGGGTGTCATGTGGGATATAGATAGTGTCATATAGGGTGTCATGTGGGATATAGATAGTGTTATATAGGGTGTCATGTGGGATATAGATAGAGTGTCATATAGGGTGTCATGTGGGATATAGATAAAGTGTCATATAGGGTATCATGTGGGATATAGATAGAGTTATATAGGATGTCATGTGGGATATAGATAGAGTTATATAGGGTGTCATGTGGGATATAGATAGTGTTATATAGGTTGTCATGTGGGATATAGATAGATTGTCATATAAGGTGTCATGTGGGGTATACATTTATGTAGATACAGTGACACATAGGGTGTCATGTGGGATATACAGTGTCACATAGAGTGGCATGTGGGATATACAGTGTCACATAGAGTGGCATGTGGGATATACAGTGTCACATAGAGTGGCATGTGGGCAATAGACTGGCATGTTTGACATATAAGATGTCATTTGAGACTTGTTACTAGATCAACCTTGTAGGGTTGGATATTTACATGTAATATTGTGTTACTTTGGTGTTGGATGTAACTTCTAGCAATACCTGATTTTTATTTTCTATTCTTCAATTAATGCCTGGTGTGGTAACTTGTATTTCTGAACTTTGCTTAGCATTACTTCAATTTAATCCTTGTTAAAATACTTTAATATTATTTCAATGACATCTTTACTTTTTCTCTCTTTATCATTCATTTTTATGCAGTTTTTGAAAATATATTTATATAAACTATATTGCAATATAGATTGACAGACCCTGAAGCAAATTGATTTGATAATACTACAGTGTATAACAAAAGTTGGATAATTGTCTTACTTAAACATGAAATTAATGAATTTTACTATCAGCCAATGTCTTGTAGCGTCCAAATCACATGCAAAATAATCTTTCATGTTTAAGTGGTAGTTTTTTTAATTTAGTTCCTATGACTCTACAGCAAACTTCTACTCTTCGTATTAAGGCTGAAATATTGATTTCATTTCATGACCAGAATTGCATGGAGCCAGGTCTGTAGACACCAAAGCCCTTGCCCCTGTGAGAGCTGGACAGATGCCTGCCCCTTCCAGGTCCACATACACCATTGCCCCTGCCCCTGTGAGAGCTGGACAGATGCCTGCCCCTGCCAGGTCAACAGACACCATTGCCCCTGCCCCTGTGAGAGCTGGACAGATGCTTGCCCCTGCCAGGTCTACAGACACCATTGCCCCTGCCCCTGTGAGAGCTGGACAGATGCTTGCCCCTGCCAGGTCTACAGACACCATTGCCCCTGCCCCTGTGAGAGCTGGACAGATGCTTGCCCCTGCCAGGTCTACAGACACCATTGCCCCTGCCCCTGTGAGAGCTGGACAGATGCCTGCCCCTGCCAGGTCTACAGACACCATTGCCCCTGCCCCTGTGAGAGCTGGACAGATGCTTGCCCCTGCCAGGTCTACAGACACCATTGCCCCTGCCCCTGTGAGAGCTGGACAGATGCCTGCCCCTGCCAGGTCTACAGACACCATTGCCCCTGCCCCTGTGAGAGCTGGACAGATGCCTGCCCCTGCCAGGTCTACAGACACCATTACCCCTGCCCCTGTGAGAGCTGGACAGATGCTTGCCCCTGCCAGGTCTATAGACTTCATTCCCCCTGCCCCTTTGAGAGCTGGACAGATGCCTGCCCCTGCCAAGTCTACAGACACCATTGCCCCTGCCCCTGTGAGAGCTGTAGGGGTGCCTACAGCTGCCAAGTATGAAGACACCATCACTCCTCTCCCTGTGTCTAAGACTCTGAAGATTGTACCACCCAGTACAGTAACACCATCTGGTTATCTTCACATACTTGCTGGCTGGAAACGCACCTTGCCGGAAGTAGATGTTTACTGGATTTCAAAGGCTTTGTTCAAGGACACAAGCTACGGATCTTTTGATGAACAGAGGATTGACAGATTGTGGTGGTACCCTCCACAACCAAGACTATCCAACAATATCAAGTCTGGTGTAGACCGTTACTTTGCACACCCTTTGCTCCTTTGGATGCCTCGGAGGCTTTGGAAAGTAAGGCTGATATGTCCCTATCCAAGCTGTCATGAAAAAGAGCTTGTGTCTGCTGGGATCCATCCTAGAGTGCGACAGGTTTTAGATGTATCCTCATTTTACCTTGTTGCCTCGGAAGACTTGCAATGTACAAGGTGCAAACGTAAAGTTGTTAGCTGGAGCCACAACATCGTAGAACAGTTGGATATTGGACATCGGGTTCAGTTTCCTTGCATTCTGACAGGCAGGAATGGCTGTGATATGAGAATTGTGAGACTTCTCCACAATCGAGGCTTAGGGAATAGCTGCAGCCAGATCCAAAAGAAGATAGAGGAGCAGCACAGCGATGCATGGCTACAGAAAGCCATCCATTATTTGACAGATTGCAGAGGCTTCTCCCGTGCTGAAACTGCTGGACTGGTAACAGGAATAGAGTTTGATAGTATTCCTTCCTTAGGACATATTCCTAAAAGCCGTTGGCTGATGAAGGTCTACATCCAAGATGTATTGCAAAGGCTAGACGAAATAAAAGCCAGTATAACCTCCCACTTTGGCAGTATCCTCAAATTGGATTCAACAAAGAAGGTAGTGAAGAAGCTTGGGGGACCTTGCGCAGGGACTGCCATGTGGTTTACAAATGTTGGAAATGAATATGGACAGATTGTTATGTCCGTTCTTACCACACATGAGGGATATGGATTGCAGGATATGGCCACTGGTCTTGTGAAGCGCTACAGTGATGCTGGAATGACACCACCAGTTCTCCTGTATGTGGATCGGGATTGTTGTGGTTCCTCCTCTGTGCGAAGGATATTTGCGGACTGGCCAGGCCTGCAGCTGAGGCTCGATATATGGCACTTCATGAGGAGAATCTCAACAGGGTGTACAACAGATTCACACATGCTGTACGCTATGTTCATGGGCCGTCTCAGCCACTGTATCTTTAAGTGGGACCACAGTGATCTGACTCAACTGAAAACAGCAAAGAGAAAGGAACTGGCAGCTGAACATATCAGCAATCCCTCTGATGAAGATATCATGAATCGTTTGAAGAGGAACCAGCTAGCTCTCCACTGTAGAAGGACTACGCGCGGTGTTCAGGAAACGACCACTCTCATCACTCAGTTGATAGAGGCATTTGATGGTGATAAAGGTAGAGATACCCTTGGAGTGCCACTCATCAACAGTGCAAGGATGCAGGAGATCTGGAAAATTCAAAAAAAACATGTGGCCTGCATTCAGGATCCTGTTGGTGCCCAGCTCTACATACAGACAGGATCACAGACCAAGTTTGGTGTGGAGTTGCCCACTTACCGCTGTGCTAGAGGATCTACTTCCCTGGAGTGTTTCCATCTTCATCTTAACCGTTTCATACCAGGTAAGGACATCTTATGTTTCTATCGAAAAACCTTAAGTATTTTTCTATAAGCACAGTTTTATCATCAGCACCATCATGTTGAAGTATCTTCTTGCCTACTGTAAATAGATACTTTTAGAATCAATATTTTGGTGATGTTGATCATGTATAGCTGTTTCTAAGAATTTCGGAATTAAACGTATCCTTATGTGAATCGAGAGAAGGAAAAATATGCAAATTGAAAATCAGAAACATGTGTCACAAATGGATCCAATATATATTTATATTTGCGTTGCAAGCCATTTATACGGTCATGTTCATTACCAAAGAAAGCAGAAACTCTCATGACAAACCACAGTATTTTCATTTCCCTCTTTTTAAATCAACTGCAAAAATATAAGAAAACCAATTTCATGCAATTTTAGTTGTGTGATGAGCTCAGCACTTTATGAAATATTTTTTATATCGCATACTTTCAACAAACTGTATTTGCTGCAGGCACACTGGCCAATGCTACCTTGTATCAAGCATACATTGTTGATGGACTTGCTCGATGGAACCAGGACCGGGCTAAAGCAGCAACAGTCAAAACTCTAGAGCAGGCATCTCTCCAACACCAACATTCATACAGTGGACTTCTCCGTCACACTGCAAATGTGTTGTCAGAAGAGGTGCTAGGCCATGCACTTACCCGCTACTCTGGACCACGAAAGTACACAGGTATTTCCATTCATATCTTTAGTAAATGACATTTGTTTCCATGGGAATGAAGAGCTAAATCAATATACATGTGATTGATAACTAATAGAAACAAAAACAGTTGTATCTTTGAAACATCGCTGAAATATACATGCTTCCACTATTGCCAAGTATTCTTCTCAAATGTTTCAAGTATCACATTTATTTTCACAGAAATTCATATGATTTTCTATGCATGTTTTTACGGAATTACCGAAACTTACTTCATTTGCTTTTAAGTACACAATTTTGGAATATTTCTACATACAATTAGTCTATCCTACCTCTGTTTTTCAAGTGATATTGGAGGCTGATTATTCCTTTGAATAGAACAATATTCAGTATAATAAATCAACCAGTCTTATCATTTTCACTTTCACATTGGCTGAATTGGTTGTTACTTAATACATAAAACTTGCTCTAATGATAAAGTAGATATATAACTTAAACTTTTCTATCATTTATTTGAAATGTAAACATACACTCTAAAGTTTGTATCTTATTTCAGGTGAACTCATAGGGCTGGAGTACTTGTACAGCCAGAAGGACATCATCATGCATGACTATGGAGCCATAATTGAGGAAATGGAGTCAAGCACAGATGACCCAACAGAGGATGATGTTGAAGAAACAGATGAGGGGTTCGCTGATGCCAATTTGGAGGACATCGATGATTACACCATCCCAAACTCCTCCGTGTACATCTGGACTGCCCCATCTGGTAATCTATTGCAACCTCCTTCTACAGCACCTCCCACTGCTCAACTAACTCCTCTAATTCCTCAACCAACTCCTCCAACTGCAAGGCCAGCTTCTCCAGATCCAACAGATTTGCCTATGGATGTTCATCGAGATATCCTGCCCATTCCAACATCTGCAGAATACCATTCAGCAGTTCGTGATGTCCATGTGGAGCCCATATGTAAGTAGTTTCAGGCGAAAAGTCAAGTTTTATTAAAAAATACTTAGATGAGCCATTTACTGCCATGTCACTTATGCTAGAATACACCACCTTGGTAGTAGGCCTTATCTCATTACCAAAATACTTATTTTTTTTTAAGTTAACATGTTAACATGAAAAGGTATTTAACAAAATGTCAGGGTCATTCAAACTTTGAAGAAAACTATAATTTTTCTGTTATTTTCTTGATACAGTTGAAGATCCAATTTCAGCCACAAAGAGTGCTAGGAGTATACCAGCTGGCAGTTCAAGAAGCATGCAGCCATCTGAGAAGCAGCCTGGGATCACTACAGACTCTGAAGAATCCGATGACCAAGATGTAAGTTGATGTTATGGAGATGTAAGTTGATGTTATGGAGATAAATTGACATACCAATGTCTTTGCATCAAAGAGCAGCTTATTGAAAAGTATATGGTAGCAACAAGGTTTTATTTGAAAATTAAAGTGCTTTACTTAATATTTCTTCTTTACTTTGTGATACGTTACATGCAAGATCACTTAGTTAGTTTTATAAAAAGCATCTTTTTGTGGGTATATCCTCCCATGAAAATTGAAAACATACACCGGTATCATTGTCAAAATTTTAGGTGGCTCCCTCTATTACTATATGAGGGGATTAACTGTCGGATTGCACTTTGAATGTCAGTCTGGCAGTTTGCTTCTTAAAGATCATAATTTATAGAATCTGTTAACTGTAGTTGCAAAGGGTTGGGTGCATTATGGGCCGAAATTGGCCTCACCTCTCTTAGGAAAATAAAAATAAATTTTGTATAATTAAATTGTTATTTTTAAGATATTAAAGTACTGAAGCAATCATATTTTGTATTGTTTAATGAATTTTCTAATTTTGAAAATACTAAATACGGCTGAAATACGGTAATGTTACGGCATTATGGCGATTTTTGGTGGTTTTCCGTGCCAATTACTCAAGGGTTTGTGTTGAGCGCATTCAACAACCAAATGCATACTTTCAGAAAATAAATATGTTTGTATTTACAAGCTATACTCAAAATATTAACTTGGTTGTTGCATGCGCTGATATAAAAACAATAAAAAATACGTTGTACAAACTGGCATATCTTCGCGTCATAACTAATAATGCACCGGAAAAAAGTGAATTTATCCGGAACGGTTTCTGAGACAACAACAGATGGAAGATGGAAATAATTGTTACAATGCTTGTGATGTCAAAAACGTGAAAAGGGTGAGTAGTAGACCTGAAATATTTTCATTGCACTTTGAAATATTATCAATTTCGTATTTAAAACGTTGATGGAGATCTGTACTTTTGCATGCAATGTTTACGATGTATTTTATAGCAGTCGCCGGCATTCCTGTTTTTACAGTAGCCCCATTCCAATGGTCTAATATTAAGTCTCAAAATATGTCTGTACGCAACCTCCTGTACGAGTTAGACAACCAGTCAGTTTTTTTCATGTTCAATGTATAAATGTTACAAACATAATCGGTTGTTTGGGTACTGCAGGTATCAATAAATTACCTTGGTTTATCGATTGCGGAAAGTCGCAGACGTCACTGTTGAGAAGTGTCCGACGATCCGCATCGAAAACAAGAAAGATCCTTACTGCTCGCCACATTTAGATGTACACACTTATAATCAATATCAACAAAATATTAAGCCGAAGTACATTTATCCATATCTACCTTTGCAAGATACCAATAACACGAAATAGTTTAAGTTTCCAAGTCACAACAGAACGTAACTGTTATTACATTCGATACAAAAAAAGATACAAATAGAATATTTTTTGTTGTTTTGACATCCGGTTGGAATCAGTCGAGTGGTATCGCGATTGCCCACAGGGCGAAAGATGTGTTAGTAGGAGTTCAATCCGTACTTCCGACAGACATATTTTTTATTTTTTTTTTATTATTATTTTTTTATTGTTTAATTTCATAAGCATAAGAAAAACAATTGATCTTAATTAACACTATTATAGTTAAAATTTTATTTCTTTTCTTGATAAACTACATGGTCACTCCAGCGTAACGAGTATGTAAAAGTTATAATTTTATTTCACACATTTAACAGTGATGCTAATCTTGCATGTATCAATACGACCCCGAGATGCTTCTCACATCTGACATTCATATTAATTAATCATACAACAGAAATAACAAACAGATGGTAACCAAACAGATAAATAGATAAACACTACAATTCATAAGGATAGCATAAAACAAATGGTCTATAGATTGATATGGAATGGAAAGTAAAAATTCATTTGTTATCGAAATAATCGTCAAACATGTGTACTTTTAACGATGATTTAAAACAAGCAACAGTTGTGAGGAATATTCCATGTGCAGTTAGCATAAACAGTATTTTATTTTCAAAAAAATTCTCATAAATGATCAAAAAAATGAAGTATATTGGGGATTGGAAAACAAGCTGAAAGCTTATATCAATTCCTCTCCAGTTATTATCCTACAGTTCTAAAAAGTACTAGACAATCAGTATACCGTAACTAATATTAACTTTCATGATCACCATGTACATTATTGCTTTACCTTAACTAAAATGTTCACCCAACAACACATATATACAATTATATTAAATCCATTTCATTGATTTCAGGATGCCTTCCTCGAAAGACTTTCCGTGTTGTTTATGTTCCAAAAGAACCAAACCAGGAAATAGAAGATCTCTTCATGGTGTAGCGAACAAAGATTTGCGTAAATTCCTGTCAAAACAGTTTTTCGTTGAAATCAAAGAAGACAGTGTTATTTGTAATAAATGTAGACAGTTGTATTACACATCAATATATAAAAACAAACAAACAGCAAACAAGGTTAGCTATACTAGTGAACATCAAAAGAAAGAAACACCAGCAACTTTGAATTCACCACCGAGCATTACACTTCCAATACCATCAGCTGGAGGGAGCCATTCACAATGTTTTGTTTGTAAACAAAGAGGTGGAAAACTTGTTGTAATCCCATCTAAAGCTCGGTATGATCTTTTTCTTGAAAAAGAAATCATTTGTCCAACAGGGGCACGATGTTGTAGAGGTCACCTTAAGCAAGACTCACTGACGAAAACGGCTCAAGATCTGATCGAAAGCTGTCGCACAACTTCTTCATTCAATCATGCTGGAATGATGGACTTACTTAAACAATTGCGTCAAATTGCTTTGCACAGCGCAAGTAAACGAATTGACTTTGACCAGTTAAGTTCCCTAGAAAATAGCGATATGGTAAACCTTACCGGGTTGACAAGAGCACAATTCCAGGATTTATGTGGCCACATAAACGGTCTTCGGGACTCAAAACACAGAAGTACAACCATGTGTGTAGGTATACTTTTAACTAAACTCAGAACAGGAATGTCCAATAGACTTCTTTCCACCGTTTTCAACATCGGAAAAGATTCCATAGGACGCGCCATCAAGTCTGCAAGGTCTGCTTTGATGGAATCATTTGTACCAATGCATGTTGGATTTGGTCACATTACAAGAGAGGAGGTAATCCAGCAGCATACCCGTCCCCTGGCACAGACACTCTTTGGAGGAATGCTGCAGCCTGTTATTTTGGTTATCGACGGGACATACATCTATATTCAGAAGAGCGGCCAATTTAAGTTCCAAAGAAGATGTTACAGCTTACATAAACATAGACCACTGGTGAAACCGATGATGATCGTGACTACAACTGGATATATCGTCAGCGCTATTGGTCCATATTTCTCCGACCACAGTAATAATGATGCAAACATCCTCAATCATATTCTGAAAAACAACATTGAAGAAATTCGTGACTGGCTGGAAAAAGAAGACCTTGTAATTGTTGACAGAGGTTTTAGAGACTCACTTAATCTACTTGGCGAGTTTGGAATCCGGTCTGAAATGCCCTCCTTTCTCCGCAAAGGCCAGTCCCAGCATACAACAGAGGAAAGCAACACGTCACGTTTGGTTACCAAAATCAGATGGGTTGTCGAGTCAGCAAATGGTAGAATAAAGCATTGGCGGTTCCTCGACCATATATTACCAACAAATCAGGTCCCTTTCATCGGAGACTATGTAAGGATCGTTTGTGCTATATGTAACAAATACCTTCCACCCCTTAGCACTGGAAACGAAGACAAAGATCAGATACTAGGCGCAAAGATGTTGCATTTGTCAAAACAAGGGAATGTTCTCCAAGAAAAAGTTGTGAGGGAAAAACTTGACAAAAGAACAGTTATTTGGAAACCAATCGATGCATCAGACGCAGTTGTAGACTTTCCCAAACTGGACGAGGAACAGCTTCGTAACCTGACATTAGGTAATTAGTTAAATTGCATAGAAATATATATAAAAAAAATAAGGGAATATCAGTATTATTATAAAAGTTTTAATAATCATAATCCTCTCATAAGCTACAGAATAAGTGAAATGTATCCATTTTAATCATATATATATATATATTAATATGACTAAAACGAACACTTCAATAGTGAGACTAATAAGTCTATGTTCAGGTTGTTATGTTATTGGTTTCTCTCAATTATCTGCAGAGCCATGTCTTGTTACAAAAATATCTAACTATTGATTTCAGCTTTAACATCTCATTCACATTCTTTCATTAAAAGTATTCTTTTATTATGATCGTGTATCATAATGAAATTGTTATTTCATGAAATGTTATACATGTATATTGAAATCATATTTCTTTATCAACAGGAGTGTACCAGTTAAAGTTGGCCAAACTGTATAGCAGAGAACACATTGACGAAGAAGGGCAGTACCATATACTAGTACACAAAACACAGGATGGCTTAATCAGTGCAAAGATCCAAAGCAGGCATACATCATCTAAGTCCTACCAATTGTGGATTGAATACAGTGAAGGATGCATTACGTGTTGGTATTGCAAGTGCAAATCTGGTTCAAGGGTAGTTGGTGCATGTGCGCACATTTCTTCCGTGCTCTGGTACCTCGGATTCGCCAGATATCTACACCTACCGTATGAACCCGGAAAGGACTGGAGCATGTACCTTATGGACGCAAAGAACGCACCACAACCACAACCAATAGACGAGAGTGATGACGATTCCATTGAAGAATAACTTTTGATTTCTTAAGATAGAATAAGTGAAAATTGACGTGAACATTGACATGTGAAATCCTACGTATATTTATACATTATGTTATGTTTCCGAGAGCTTGAAATTGCGCTGATTTATATCGCGTTGTTTTGATATCCTTTCTAATTACCGTTTTACAATTTCAAACATTGTAATTGTTAATACAGAAATGATGATTTTGTTATGAGCTTTGAATGGCATTATAATTATCACCAAAAAAATGTTTTCTGTACATTATGGAGGAAATCTTCAAAATTTTTCAACATAAAATAGCAATAATTTTGAAATATCCATAATCTCTTTGAAATGCAAATATTTTCAGAAATAAGCTAGACATATATAAATCAGGAAATATAAAAAAGAGAGAAAATATGTCTTGGTAGATGCCACATGTGAGTGGTTATAACAGAGTGGATAAACATATATTCGTTTAGATCTCATGTAAAATGTAAAAAATCTTGTTGATTAAATTGATTTATAAGCAATGTATTAGTATGATAAATATTCAATCCGAAGTGTTATTAAATATTTATTTTTACCTTTCATTTTTGTAGTTGCTTTGGCGTAACATGTGTTTCTAAGGAAAACTGATTGATATGGAACATTTTATGTTAAACTTTAAATGTAACGCGTCTGTTTATACAATTATACAGTAAACAGTCTATCCAACAACTTTAAACTTTGTTTTTGATGTCATTATAATACTGTTGCTATGGAGAGAAATCGGTTGCTATGGAAAATCAATAAGCTGTCTCGCAATATACTTATTATATAAAAGCAAACTATGTTCATCTATATATTGGTAATAAATACTTTTGAATCTATAGTCATAAACTAGTTCAAATTCCGTTAAATTGATAAAAGCTGTACATATGACAGATTGGTTGCTAGGGGTGTTGCTAGGCAACCTATGACTAAAAAATTTTAAAACCATGTTTTTTATAAATGTCATATGCTGTGGTAAATATGGTATGAAAATTAAGAAATTCGGGCTTGGGGCCAAAAATGGCCCTTAATGCACCCAGCCCTTTTATGGCATAATCAAGTATTCTCTTGTCTGAATTTGTAGAGTTATTGCCCTTATTTCACATCTTATTCTTGTAAATTTGTTGGAGCATTTCTCATTTTTGCTGACACCTACAATTGCAGAGTTCTTTATCCAGAGCACCTTTTCTGGTGGTGGGATGTCAAGTACTGAAATTTGGTATGAGATCCTACCATATTGGTCATGGTCCTTGGTTCATTACAAAGAACAAATGGTACTGATGTAGACTGCTTCGTATATTAATTAAACTGCCCGTGAATTCTGTTTGTACTACTCTTCCATTCAACCAATCAAAAATGCTTGCGGTCATAACATACTAACATGTACTCACGTGTTGATAAGAATGTTCAGCACGCACTAGGTAGTGTACGAGGTTACATAGATGACACTGATAAGAAGTGAATGTATGAATTGCTCACACAATCTTGCCATCAATTGTTTTTGCCAAAGTGGTTTATATCACCAGACATCTTGTCATATAAGATTCTATTCTTTTCTAAATATATATGCATTTGTTTATACTTCCAGGAATCGGTTGGACCTGACAACATTGCAGGATATGACAGGGTGATGGATTTGGCCGACTACCTTGTGAGTCTTCGGGATCATTCGATAGCCCTAAAAAGTAGTGAAGCTGACCATGTTGTTGAGCTGTGGCAGAACTTGTCTGATTATGACAGACTGCGAACTAAATTTCCAGCAAGACATCGTTCCTACCAAATTAAGGGCAGATTCAAATCCACGAAGACAGCTGTATCTCCTGGAGTGGAAAGCACCAAACGGTATGTGTGATATGAGGATAAATAAGTAAAGATGAAGTTACTGATATGCCATCTCAAATCACATATTATTAAATGTTTTATTGTTTGACCATAGCAAATTCTTATTTGCTGATTCCTCATGATGGTTGCTTCAAATAGCTGAACACTACATAGGAATGTTACAAGATTGGAATAATACATATTTGTTATGTTTCTTTGTGCTTACATGCTTCAATAATTGCCTTTTATCTCAGAATTTTATTTTGTGTTATTCAAACTTAAGATGTGGATGCAGGACTTTACCTAACTGTCGCAATCCAATGATCCGCTATAAATATAAGAAATATGTTCGAGAATTAAAGTTCCTGTGTATGTGTTCAAAATTGTACATATAATTTAAAATGCACCATTGATATCAATTTGTATAATTTAAAAAAAAAATGTGTCTTTATTTTTTTTTCTAACATTTCGTCACATTTTATTATGTAGACTTGTAATATAAAGTTTCCTTTGAATTACAGCTGTGTTCTTGGCCCCAACAGTGGCCCTGCTCAGTGGCCAGATTGCAATCGATATGTTGAAGCTGTGGTGTTGAAACTGTGTGTGATTTATCCAGGAGCAAGACAAGTCAGTGGCAGGAAAATGACCAGATGGTCCCTGATCAGACAGGCCTACAAAACCATCAGACAGTGTATTGTCAACAATGCTAAGGTGTTGGATAACACTGAGATTCAGATGCCAGAATTGAATCAGGCTACAATTACACAGTGGTAAGTACGAAATCTGTAAAGATTTGAAAGTCAATTGAAACCATTTCATTTTGAGATTATTTCTAAAAATAATATTGTTGCAATTGTTCATTTTATGAATTTTATAGCACATATAGGGAAGTGATCTGTTTCGGAACTTGACCTTGATATTTCTTTAGAAAAATTAATATGCAATTTCTACAATTTGCCTGATTAAGTTTTCTCTACCAGGCATATTTGTCTAAATGTATTTTGTATTTAAGTGACTATTGTATTTTGGTCATCTTTCAAAATGAAACAGTTCTATTTTTTCTGATATATATGTGCAAAACAAAGATATTGTTTCAGCATTCTATCCTCATCACAAGCTTGTGGGGATTTAAATTGTTGAATATCTGAGTTAGCACTCTAATTCATGTTGACAGAAAAACAAAAACCTCTCTTCTATCCATTTCACCAGTATTTTACTATGAGTATTCAATGGGTCATAATATATTGTTGTCTTGTTTTTTTAGGCACAACAAGCATGGTAAGATGCAAGAGAGGAGAATTTTGCAACAAGGAATCCATCCACCGGAACCAGTCCGTACAGCTGCCCAAAATCTCCCAGCCCCCATTCAGTTGAGGTCGCATCTGCCAACCGGGATTATTGAAAATCCTCACACGTTCCCTCAACCCCCAAACACACTTGGATCTGCCAAGCTGAAGAGGAGACGTCTGTCACCAGATGCTAGGACGGTTGTTTCTGCACCTAAAGTTGCAATGGCAACGTCAGCCACACAGACCTCCCCAGATAAAGGTGCCACTATCATCAATATTACACCTGCTAGTACTCCTGTGTTGCCAATGGCATACTTTGACCCTGCAAATAGGGTAAACGTTATGCCGACACTTCAGAGAGTGCCTGTCCAGCAACAAAGACCTGTTCCATATTCTACTCTAAAATACAGGGAAAGGAAGATGAAGGAGGAACAAGCTGGACAGTTTAGAAGGAAATATGAAAAAAAAACCACATCAGTTGTCTGCAGCAAATGCAGAAAAATACGGAGTGCACCAATGCACCAGCAGTACTTCGGAAACTGGTATTGTGAGGAGACATCACCTGTGACCCTAGAAGAATGGAAAGCATCACTCATGACCAGGGAGTATGGGGAAAAAAAACTGTCGTCATCCATCTAAATAATGATTGTTAAGTCAATGAACAGATGTGATGTGACAATGTGCAAACCAAAGGTTATAGCTCATCATGACATTCCTGAGATGGACAGGTATTGTGAAAATGCGTGATGTGACAATGTGCAAACCAAAGGTTAAAGCTCATCATGACATTCCTGAGATGGACAGGTATTGTGAAAATGCGTGATGTGACAATGTGCAAACCAAAAGTTAAAGCCCATCATGACATTCCTGAAATGGACTGGTATTGTGAAAATGCGTGATGTGACAATGTGCAAACCAAAGGTTAAAGCTCATCATGACATTCCTGAGATGGACAGGTATTGTGAAAATGCGTGATGTGACAATGTGCAAACCAAAGGTTAAAGCTCATCATGACATTCCTGAGATGGACAGGTATTGTGAAAATGCGTGATGTGACAACGTGCAAACCAAAGGTTAAAGCTCATCATGACATTCCTGAGATGGACAGGTATTGTGAAAATGCGTGATGTGACAACGTGCAAACCAAAGGTTAAAGCTCATCATGACATTCCTGAGATGGACAGGTATTGTGAAAATGTGTGATGTGACAATGTGCAAACCAAAGGTTAAAGCTCATCATGACACTCCTGAGATGGACAGGTATTGTGAAAATGCGTGATGTGACAATGTGCAAACCAAAGGTTAAAGCTCATCATGACACTCCTGAGATGGACAGGTATTGTGAAAATGCGTGATGTGACAATGTGCAAACCAAAGGTTAAAGCTCATCATAACATTCCTGAGATGGATAGGTATTGTGTAAAAATGTGCAATGTGAAAACAATCCTGGCATTATGATATGCATGTACCGTGTGGACAGGATTTGTACCGAAAATAAGTGCTTCATAATATACATGAATATGGACAGAAGGATTCAAAGATGTTTTAAAGACTGATGTGTGATTAATTCACATGGCGTATGTACAGTATATACCTTTTTTTGAGAATATAAAGCATCATCATACAAACATTTTAATGCTGCCTAGCTAAAAGCTAGAAGGTCCCAAGCCCTTGTAAAAGCAGAGGGAGATGTTTATATATTTTAAGCCTGCAGCATACAATATAAATAATATTTGTATTGCCGTATGTTATGAAACATTTCTAACTGAACTAAAGAGTTAGTCTCACAAGCATCATGGAAATATATTGACAACTTTTATATAAGTATTGGAAGTCCTTTTTTTTTTTACATTCATAGTGCTATGAAAGGTCAGCCGTTACATCCATATTGCATGAAGCACGTTCTACATCATGTCCTAAGTTGACACCTAATATAGATGAGTTCTACATTATTTCCTAAGTTGACACCTTATATAGAGGATTTCTACATCATGTCCTAAGTTGACACCTTATATAGATGAGTTCTACATTATGTCCTTAGTTGACACCTTATATAGATGAGTTCTACATCATGTCCTAAGTTGACACCTTATATAGAGGAGTTCTACAATATGTCCTTTGTTGACACCATATATATGTATAGATGAGTTCTACATCATGTCCTAAGTTGACACCTTATATAGATGAGTTCTACTTTATGTCCTTAGTTGACACCTTATATAGAGGAATTCTACATTATGTCCTAAGATGACACCTTATATAGATGAGTTCTACATCATGTCCTAAGTTGACACCTTATATAGAGGAGTTCTACAATATGTCCTTAGTTGACACCATATATAGATGAGTTCTACATCATGTCCTAAGTTGACACCTTATATAGAGGAGTTCTACAATATGTCCTTAGTTGACACCATATATAGATGAGTTCTACATCATGTCCTAAGTTGACACCTTATATAGATGAGTTCTACAATATGTCCTTAGTTGACACCTTATATAGATGAGTTCTACTTTATGTCCTTAGTTGACACCTTATATAGAGGAGTTCTACATTATGTCCTAAGTTGACACCTTATATAGATGAGTTCTACATTATGTCCTTAGTTGACACCTTATATAGAGGAGTTCTACATTATGTCCTTAGTTGACACATTATATAGATGAGTTCTACATTATGTCCTTAGTTGACACCTTATATAGAGGAGTTCTACATCATGTCCTAAGTTGACACCTTATATAGAGGAGTTCTACATCATGTCCTAAGTTGACACCTTATATAGATGAGTTCTACATCATGTCCTTAGTTGACACCTTATATAGATGAGTTCTACATTATGTCCTAAGTTGACACCTTATATAGATGAGTTCTACAATATGTCCTAAGTTGACACCTTATATAGAGGAGTTCTACATTATGTCCTAAGTTGACACCTTATATAGATGAGTTCTACATTATGTCCTTAGTTGACACCTTATATAGAGGAGTTCTACATTATGTCCTAAGTTGACACCTTATATAGAGGAGTTCTACATTATGTCCTAAGTTGACACCATATATAGATGAGTTCTACATCATGTCCTAAGTTGACACCTTATATAGATGAGTTCTACATTATGTCCTAAGTTGACACCTTATATAGATGAGTTCTACAATATGTCCTAAGTTGACACCTTATATAGAGGAGTTCTACATCATGTCCTAAGTTGACACCTTATATAGAGGAGTTCTACATTATGTCCTAAGTTGACACCTTATATAGATGAGTTCTACATCATGTCCTAAGTTGACACCTTATATAGATGAGTTCTACATTATGTCCTAAGTTGACACCTTATATAGAGGAGTTCTACATCATGTCCTAAGTTGACACCTTATATAGAGGAGTTCTACAATATGTCCTTAGTTGACACCTTATATAGATGAGTTCTACATTATGTCCTAAGTTGACACCTTATATAGAGGAGTTCTACATTATGTCCTAAGTTGACACCTTAAATAGATGAGTTCTACATTATGTCCTTAGTTGACACCTTATATAGATGAGTTCTACATTATGTCCTTAGTTGACACCTTATATAGAGGAGTTCTACATCATGTCCTAAGTTGACACCTTATATAGAGGAGTTCTACATCATGTCCTAAGTTGACACCTTATATAGATGAGTTCTACATTATGTCCTTAGTTGACACCTTATATAGATGAGTTCTACATTATGTCCTAAGTTGACACCTTATATAGAGGAGTTCTACAATATGTCCTTAGTTGACACCATATATAGATGAGTTCTACATCATGTCCTAAGTTGACACCTTATATAGAGGAGTTCTACATTATGTCCTAAGTTGACACTTTATACAGAGGAGATTTATATTGTCATAAGTTGACACCTTATATAGAGGAGTTCAACATTATATCCTAAGTTGATACCTTATATAGATGAGTTCTACATTATGTCCTAAGTTGACACCTTATATAGAGGAGTTCTACAATATGTCCTTAGTTGACACCATATATAGATGAGTTCTACATCATGTCCTAAGTTGACACCTTATATCGAGGAGTTCTACATTATGTCCTAAGTTGACACCTTATATAGAGGAGTTCTACATTATGTCCTAAGTTGACACCTTATATAGAGTAGTTCTTCATTATGTCCTAAATCGACACCTTATTTACAGGAGTTCTGTATTATGTCCTAAGTTGACACCTTATATAGAGGAGTTCTACATTATGTCCTAAGTTGACACATTATACAGAGGAGTTCTGTATTATGTCCTAAGTTGACACCTTATATAGAGGAGTTCTACATTATGTCCTAAGTTGACACCTTATAAAGAGGAGTTCTACATTATGTCCTAAGTTGACACCATATATAGAGGAGTTCTACATCATGTCCTAAGTTGACACCTTATATAGAAGAGTTCTACATTATGTCCTAAGTTGACACCTTATAAAGAGGAATTCTGTATTATGTCCTAAGTTGACACCTTATATAGAGGAGTTCTACATTATGTCTTTAGTTGATACCTTATATAGAGGAGTTCTACATTATGTCTTTAGTTTCCTTTTCTATCTGATGACTTATATATAATTAAGTCCTGTTTCTGGATATTGAATTTAATTCTTATTAAAGCATTAGAAGGAGTATTTCTTTTGTTTGTTTTTTGACTTGTGCAATATAAAACAATAAAGATGTGTTATAATACATCCTGTCTTACTATATCTGTTACACTGTTCAATTACAGGATAACAACAATAAGAGTAAAAAAATGCTAAGATATTGTTGAATAATTATATTTTATAAGGAGGTACTGACCGCAGGTAGATGGATCTCTAAATTTCCTCTGACAACAAAATCACGGTCACTTTTTTTTAACTCCTGACTGTTCACTTTTGATAACATGTACCACAGTCATATAGCTGTTGATCGTATATTTTTGTTACTCTCTGATTACAGACCAATTTTAAAACTCTTCTATAGTGTTAAGGGTTAACACATCTACCCTTTGTGTAGAAGATCCAGGTTCAAGTCCTGGTAGAAGTACAAAAATGGTTTGTTATCATTAAAACGACGTGCTTATCATCTAGTCTAGGGTTAAACTGAAAACTATTATATAAAGACCATGCAAAATACAAACACAAACTGTTTTCATCATTTGAATGTCTTGGTAATGATAATTAATGAACCATGTGAGATTTATTTTCCAATAAAGTGCCAAAGCATTAAGTCAGTGAAGTTCGAACCTCGCCGGCTTTAGGTTCTGTATACACCGTTTACATCAGATCATTTGACTAGGCCTATTATCACAGATTTGACTTTGATGGCACAGCATAACCTGAGAATCTTTTCATTAGGCCTAATGCCTATATATAACTTATTGTCAAAGTCACAGCGGAAATACTCATTAAATTAAATTATTTAAGTGAATATTTACACTGTTTAAAACAAGATATTGTACGACCAAACCATTACCACATAACTTTCTCATCATCAGTCATTGTCATGAAATATCGTTTTTAAAATATGCCGTGAAATCGTATGCAATTTTTAAAAAACAGTTAAGCATTGTTCCTTATTTAGTTGCCTTTACCAGGTAACTTTTCATCATATAGGGATCTTGTAGAACGGAGTGTAAATAAAAATACGATGTACAATAAAATGTTCTTTTTGAATTACGCGCCACCTGCTTTACGTCAAAATGTAGGTTTATATTTTGGTTACAATCTCCCGTTGTTCACGCGGCCGCCTTAGCGCAGTCGGTAGAGCATCGGGCTGGAGAGCCAATGGTCGCGGGTTCGAGCCCCAGCGACGGCACTATCTTTATCACTTTTCCTCGTCCTATTACAAACTGGTGCCGATGACCCTCCCCGTTTCAAGGAGTAGAAGCCTTGGCGGGGAGTCAAAGAACCTGGGTTGGGGATTTAGAAAAAGGGGGGAATAGTGTAAAAGATGTGCATTGATTAGGTTGCCTTACAAGCGTTAGCTGTAGGGAATTTCCCTTTAGCTCAGTCGGTAGAGCATCCAGGGGCGTAGCTGGAGGTGTTTTAATGTGCAAGCCCTGCGAGCGTTTATTAGCAGTTACTTCAAATGGTGCAATTTGGTCGTGTCATTATGCAAATCATTAATGTAAAAATAAAATAAGATGATATTTTGTCTTTATAAAACAAAATTAATATACATCTCTTGTGAAAAGTCGAAATTTTCTGACGACTAACTTTTTTTCTTATATGCATTTTTGAAAAAAGAGTTCATTGCATAGCAGAAAATGCAAAAAGAAATATATGGTAGCGAACTCGTTTTTGTATTATGCTTGGTCAAAGATACCAAAATGAGCAAAACGCGTATTTGATGTGAAAAGTGCTGTTTTGGCCAATTGCAGGACAATTTCATTCAATGTCTTCCAGATTTGTGATCAGATATGTATGAATGTTTGTAGAATTGACAAAAAACAGTATTTTCTTCATGCCCCTGTCAGTAAGTATTATGTAATGTGATTTTGCCGCTTTCAACTCAGGCACAGCTGTAGTTAGAAATCTCGCTTATTTTCTTCAGCATAATTAAGCATAATTTAAGATGCTCATCATCAATTATTTTTGCTGTCATTTTGCTCGAACTGACCGAAAAGTCCATATCCAAAATTGGAGTTAAATAATTTAATATGTCCCAAGTCTTAAGGCGAGTGACATATTAAATTGTTTGAAGAATTTAATTAATTCCATATACAGTAACATTGACACGACTGTAAAATTCTATTTATAACATAACTTACATTCATGAGAAAATACACCAACACTCTCAAAGTTCTTGATAAGAAAGGCAAACTTCACTTCCGAGACAATCATACTAGTAACATCATAAAGACGTCATGTGTTATGGCGTCACAGATTGTGTAATACCATATTCATGACATTGGTCGTATGACATCACTGAACCGGTCAGTTATGTGATTGAAACCACATATGACATATGATTATACGAATAACAAACTCCCTGCAGCCTGGTTTGTTAATCTGACAAGCCAACATTATCAGTGGACTTAAGAATATTAGTCGCATTATGAAATTTCTCGACTTTAATACACATACTTTGGAAAAATGATGTGCAAGCACGGGCTTATGTGCTTACATGGCAGCTACGACCCTGGCATCGGGCTGGAGAGCCAATGGTCGCGGGTTCGAGCCCCAGCGACGGCACTATCTTTATCACTTTTCCTCGTCCTATTACAATGGTAAGCATATATCTGACTGACTGAGTCATGGAAACAGTTCAATAGATAATGACCAAACTTTGTATACATATAAGGCTAGTGGCCTAGTTGTGCCTTCTGCTATTGGCAATGTTTTAATTAAGATTTTTAGCCCGCTATCATTAGATGTTGGGGTTATCTAATGACCCTGCGTCCGTGCTCCGTCCGTCCTTCAACAATTCTTGTTATTGCTATTTCTTGAGAAGTACTAGATGGATCATTCTCAAATTTTATTTGTAGGCTTTCCTTGGTGCCTTGTTTATTTTCAGACGGATCCGATAAACATTATGGCCGACATCCGGCCATCTTGGTTTGTGAGTAATAGTTTCTTATTGCTATTTCTTGAAAAGCACTTGATGGATCTTTCTCAAATTCCATAAGCAGATTCCCTGTTGTCCTTATTTGTGCAATATCCAGTTTTTGAGCTGGTTCGAAAAACAATATGGCCACCAGACAGTCATCTTGGATTTTGACAGTGATAGCTATTTTTTGAGAAGATAGATCCGTTCTGTTGTTCATGGTCTAATTTTTGGGGAGAAAATATGGCCACCAGACGACCATCTTGTATATTTACTTTGAAAGTATATTATTGTTATTTTTTAAGAAATACAAGATGGATTTGGAATTCGGAACTGATCACAAAAACAAAATCTCCTGACAAGAGACCTTCTTTCAACTATCATTAATGTTCAAGGGAAATTCATAGAACTAAGATTAAGTACATAAATGAAAGTTAAAATAGGAAGGGAAAAGACCCATCTTTCCAAGAATGAATGAAAAATCATCGATGGTGGGCGCCAAGATCCCTCTGGGATCAATTGTTTTTCGTCACCATGGAAACAAAGTCAGAAATATAATTTTATTGTGTTCTTGCTTTTCCGGGCTATAACTTGAAAATGGTTCTACAGATCTCGACCAAACTTTGTACTAGGAATAAGATAACTCGCCGTATTTTGGGTAGTGAGCTGATTTCAGCGGTCAAAACACCGACACTCGGCTATTCTGCTCTTTGCTTGACAAAGGAAACAGACGTTTTCGAAAGCTCACAAATTGAAGTTTTCAATTCCTGTTTGTATACAAAACAAACTCAGTAGATACAAAACCTTGTAGACTATAAAAACATTCAACAGACCTCGACCACTACTACCCACAGTGTACACTATAAGAAGACTAGTGCCCTAGTAAGTATGCCTTTTGGTTTAGATTTTGATTTTTTTCGTTACCCTAGAAACAAAATCAGTTTTCCAGGTTTTACTTTTGCTGCTGGTGTTGTTTTGTTTCTTAGCTGTTTCCATGGAAAGAAACAATCACTTAAAAATACAAAGTTGCTTTTCCGGGTCAGAACATGGCATATCGCGGGCTCCTTGTATCATAGATGTGTCATATTTCTTTCATCTCGTCCGTGGAATATATTATGAAGAGCTGACCTCCCTCAGTAAGACCCAATGTTCTTATCTAGTAAGAACAAGGGTTCTTATCACGACCTATTTCCGAGTGTTGTAGTTGTACGATGTTGCAAAATGACCCCGAGTACATTGAAATATATACATAGGTTGTCATGTACTTTAAAAAAACAATACACACATTTTCAGTTTACAACTCGACATATTTAATTAACCTTTGAACAAATCTAACAAACGCCTTCAAATTAAGCGACAATATACAATTATCTTAAGTAGATCTACTTTTGGTCAGTGTTTAGAACTGCTATTTCAGTGCAATTTTAACAAGTCATTTAAATTGATTGTCACTGTACAATTATTAAAGTTTTACACGTACCTGTGATCTGCGTTTCAATTATGAGCCTATCATTTTCAAATAGGCGTGCCTATGTGTATTATCAACTCTGGATTGACAGAAACAATAGCCAATCAGATTGAAGTAGGCACCATCAACCCAGGATTGACAGCATCAGTTTAGTGACTCCCATAAGTTCAGTGTATATTTTAATATTGTAGGTAAATGAACATTATTCTCGCTGAAAGAAATATGTCACATCTATGATACAAGTAGGTTACACAATAATTTACTCTTTCTTCAGATATAACCCATGCGGCACTTCGTGACTTGTGGGTTATATCCTGAAGAACTTTGGTGTACATATAACTGACGCAAGGCTAACAAGTCTGTACACGCCGCGGTTGTAACACGGATATATTTCGGTGTCTGTAGCGGCGTTAAACACATAACTAACTAACAGTCTGTAGTCTCCAGTCTCGCATTGTTGTTCATCACACAGGGACCTGCGAATTTGTTTCAGGTCTGTAGTTTCCAGTCTCGTATTAGTTTTATTGTTTCTTGTTGTTCATCACACAGGGACCTGCGAATTTGTAACATGTCTGTAGTTTCTAGTCTCGCATTAGTTAAGTGTTTCTTGTTGTTCATCACACAGGGACCTGCGAATTTGTTACAGGTCTGTTGTTTCCAGTCTCGCATTAGTTTGATTGTTTCTTGTTGTTCATCACACAGGGACCTGCGAATTTGTTTCAGGTCTGCAGTTTCTAGTCTCGCATTAGTTTGATTGTTTCTTGTTGTTCATCATACAGGGACCTGCGAATTTGTTTCAGGTCTGTAGTTTCTAGTCTCGCATTAGTTTGATTGTTTCTTATTGTTCATCATACAGGGACCTGCGAATTTGTTTCAGGTCTGTAGTTTCTAGTCTCGTATTAGTTTGATTGTTTCTTGTTGTTAATCACACAGGGACCTGCGAATTTGTAACAGGTCTGTAGTTTCCAGTCTCGCATTAGTTTGATTGTTTCTTGTTGTTCATCACACAGGGACCTGCGAATTTGTAACAGGTCTGTAGTTTCCAGTCTCGCATTAGTTTTATTGTTTCTTGTTGTTAATCACACAGGGACCTGCGAATTTGTTTCAGGTCTGTAGTTTCTAGTCTCGCATTAGTTTGATTGTTTCTTGTTGTTCATCATACAGGGACCTGCGAATTTGTTTCAGGTCTGTAGTTTCTAGTCTCGTATTAGTTTTGATTGTTTCTTGTTGTTCATCACACAGGGACCTGCGAATTTGTAACAGGTCTGTAGTTTCTAGTCTCGTATTAGTTTTATTGTTTCTTGTTGTTCATCACACAGGGACCTGCGAATTTGTAACAGGTCTTCAGTTTCTAGTCTCGCGTTGGTTTTATTTTTTCTTGTTGTTCATCACACAGGGACCTGCGAATTTGTAACAGGTCTGTAGTTTCTAGTCTCGCGTTGGTTTTATTGTTTATTGTTGTTCATCACACAGGGACCTGCGAATTTGTAACAGGTCTGTAGCTTCTAGTCTCGCATTAGTTTTATTGTTTCTTGTTGTTCATCACACAGGGACCTGCGAATTTGTTTAAGGTCTTTATTTTCTAGTCTCGCATTAGTTTTATTGTTTCTTGTTCATCACACAGGGACCTGCGAATTTGTAACAGGTCTGTAGTTTCCAGTCTCGCATTAGTTTGATTGTTTCTTGTTGTTCATCACACAGGGACCTGCGAATTTGTAACAGGTCTGTAGTTTCCAGTCTCGCATTAGTTTTATTGTTTCTTGTTGTTCATCACACAGGGACCTGCGAATCTGTAACAGGTCCGTAGTTTCCTGTCTCGCATTAGTTTGATTGTTTCTTGTTGTTCATCACACAGGGACCTGCGAATTTGTAACAGGTCCGTAGTTTCCAGTCTCGCATTAGTTTGATTGTTTCTTGTTGTTCATCACACAGGGACCTGCGAATTTGTAACAGATCTGAAGTTTTCCAGTCTCGCATTAGTTTGATTGTTTCTTGTTGTTCATCACACAGGGACCTGCGAATTTGTAACAGGTCTGTAGTTTCTAGTCTCGCATTAGTTTTATTGTTTCTTGTTGTTCATCACCCAGGGACCTGCGAATTTGTAACAGGTCTGTAGTTTCCAGTCTCGCATTAGTTTTATTGTTTCTTGTTGTTCATCACCCAGGGACCTGCGAATTTGTAACAAGTCTGTAGTTTCCAGTCTCGCATTAGTTTTATTGTTTCTTGTTGTTCATCACACAGGGACCTGCGAATTTGAAACAGGTCTGTAGTTTCCAGTCTCGCATTAGTTTTTGTGTTTCTTGTTGTTAATCACACAGGGACCTGCGAATTTGTAACGTTTCTGTAGTTTCCAGTCTCGCATTAGTTTTATTGCTTCTTGTTGTTCATCACACAGGGACCTGCGAATTTGTAACAGGTCTGTAGTTTCTAGTCTCGCAATAGTTTTGTTGTTTCTTGTTGTTCATCATACAGGGACCTGCGAATTTGTAACAGATCTGTAGTTTCTAGTCTCGCATTAGTTTTGTTGTTTCTTGTTGTTCAAATAATCACACAGGGACCTGCGAATTTGTTTCAGGTCTGTAGTTTCTAGTCTCGCATTAGTTTGATTGTTTCTTGTTGTTCATCACACAGGGACCTGCGAATTTGTAACAGGTCTGTAGTTTCTAGTCTCGCATTAGTTTTATTGCTTCTTGTTGTTCATCACACAGGGACCTGCGAATTTGTTTCAGGTCTGTAGTTTCTAGTCTCGCACTAGTTTTGTTGTTTCTTGTTGTTCATTACGCAGGGACATGCGAATTTGTTACAGCTAGCTTTGAACTAATGTGTTTACGGTAATTTTACGTTTTGGGGAGGTGGGGATATATCGATTTTTGATAAAAATGCCCCTCATAAAGCCTTTATGTCCATTGAGGGAGGGGGGGGGGGTATTTTTATCGGAAATTGACCTTCGTTTTAGGTCCAAAACAGGCTGTATTAAATATCAGGCCCCGGTTTCATCAACGTTCCTTAACTTAAAAATCTCCATAGGAAAGCATTACAGAATTTAAGGAAAGTTCCTTAACTAAGGATTTTCTCCTTAACTTCTGTAATGCTGAGCTTTTTGTGACCGTTATTTTCATGTCCTTCATTAGGTCCCGTCTATCTGTTCTTATGTAGGGTGTGTGTATAAATATTGGATATTAACCTAAATTTCTCCTACTTGACCCTGTCCCTCTGTCCTCTAGAAGCATCATTTGTATTACTATGTTACCCTTTCTGGACCCTAGTTTTTACCCCTGGAGGACGTCTACACTCTGTTAAAACATATATATGGATCGAGTCCTCCTTTTCCCAGGGGGTACGTCTACACTCTGTTAAAACATATATATGGATCGAGTCCTCCTTTTCCCAGGGGGGTACGTCTACACTCTCTGTAAAAACATATATATGGATCGAGTCCTCCTTTTCCCAGGGGGGTACGTCTACACTCTGTTAAAACATATATATGGATCGAGTCCTCCTTTTCCCAAGGGAGACGTCTATATACGTGTGTACACTCAGTTAAAACAAGCGTCCCATGGGAAACGTCCAAACTCTGTTAAAACATACATATCACTTTCTCCATATATGGGGACGTCCACACTCTCTATTACAACATATATATTTATTGAGTCCCCCTTGGAAACGTATAACTGTTAAAACACATGCTACTTTTTCCATTCGGACGTCCACACTACATAATTATATGGACCCCCATTTCCCAATAATATATATCATAGAGAAGTAGAATAATTTTAAGTACAGGTATGTGTATATATGTACACAGATATATCTACCCAAGGGACAGGTATCATATTACAGAATACGCCCAGGTTTTAGACAATACACACCAGGTATGTGAATGTCACAGTTATAAATACGACCAACACTGACCTACTTTACAATCTATAGATTTATTATCACTGTGTGTCTGTCGGCTACCTCGCTCAACAAGGAAGTTATTTAGTCTGCACAACTTCAAGTCTAAACTGGTAAATCTAGACATTGCCCCGGTGACGGGCGTATCCATAGCAGGATTTGTTGATACAACATAGGACTTACCAGTCAGCGACATTGTCAAATTCAGCCAGAAATATGACTTCTATTTCTGATCAAAACTTTTATAATATCAACAAGAAACAGAAAGATTTATAACAAGGAAAGACGGAAGTTCTTCATGTGATTGTGAATTCCAGGCCTGGATAATTTAACCTGATAAGTGAACCTTCGGAGGTGTGGAATTGAAAACTTGGATCCATCATCACACTAACCCTGTACCATATCAATGATCGTGAGTCTGTTTTTCTACAGTGTTTTAATGTTCTAACAAGTTTTAACAAACATGATACTTGTGGATCGGACAGAAAGGTCAAGTTTTCATTTCTTTACATAACTCTTACTGTGTGTGTTTATCGATAAAATATATACAAGAACAACAAACATCTTCGAGATATCAACAAATAATTCATCTTTTTATCAAAATGGCAACGGCTAAAATACCTGTCCGAACGAAAGGTCAAACGACATGTGTTCACCACAAGGGAAAACAAGTGGACTTATTCTGTGAAAAATGTCAAGAACCCATCTGTTCAAAATGTCTGTCTTCTGTTCACAAAGGCCACATCGTCTGTGATATAAGTGAAATTACACCTCAAAAGGCGCAGGACATCAAACAATTTATTGACAAAACAGAACAAAATGATCTCGTAGCAATTGGAAAATATATCAACTCTACTGATACACTCCTCAAAGACAACACAAGTACTTTTGAAAAGCTGTCACAGAAGTTAACACTACAAATAGACAAACTAAAACAAGACCTGGACAAGCTTAAAGAACAAACACTCTCTATTTACCACAAAATAGAAGACGACAATGCCAGGTTAATCAATCAATACAAACAGGATCTGGAGGTATATGAGAAACAGCTAAAACAACAAGTTCAGGAATGTAAAGCAGCTCTCCAGCGTGGGTCCCAGATACAGATTTATGATACATTTTCTGATATCCAGTCTCCTACAAACAGTCTCCCTGTTAAACCTCACCTCGGAACTGCCAACTTCTCTCCCAATAAAACTCCTCAAGATCACCTGAAGGAAGCCTTGGGAAACATTACCACCTCAGGTCAAGGTCAAACTTTAACTGACCAGGATAGGTCAGTCTCAACATCTGATGATCAAGGACAACCCTCTACACAACAACAACAGCCTGGAGTAAAAGGGAAGAAAGCAGTGACAACATACAAACTACTGCCACAGACCAAGGTAGTGGAGGAGTGGAGGTCTCCATGTGACATTTATTCTATATGTCCCACCACTGATGGTCAGGTGTGGACCGTGTACTGTGCCACATTAACTCTCCTGGACAGGAAGGGTAAAGTAATACAGAAGGTCAAACACAATGTCGTGATCAGGGACATCAGTCTGTCACCCACCACACACACACTGTGGGTCTGTGATGGTAACAACAACATCACAGAGCTGGTATCAGGACAACTGACACACAGATTCAGTACCAAGGAGATACCCAGGAGTATATGTATTACAGCCAGTAACCATGTCATTGTAGGGATGTCCAAACACATCTCTAAATTTACCACAGATGGTAAAATGGTGTGTACTACTATGGCTACAGGGACTGGGAAACCATTAGTGTGTACACCACGGATGATATCAGAGTGTCCTGTCACTCACAATGTGGCAGTCGCTGATATCAGTAGTGAAAGTGATGGTGGTGATGGAAAGGGACATGTTGTTGTGATGGATACCGATTTCAGGGAGCTGTTTGTATATAGAGGTGACATCCCCAGTACATATAAACCAACACCACAAACAAGAGGTAAACCATTTGACCCCTGGGGTGGTGTGGTGTATGACAGTGTGGGGAACCTGATCATAGGGGACTGTAACTACAGGGTCCTACTCATCAGTGGAGGTGGTGAGTTCCTCAGGGTCATACACACAGACACAGACTGGACATCTGGTGTAGGTATTGACCGGGAAGGTGTCGTGTGGGCAGTGTTTGATGGTAACAAAGTCAAACTACTACAGTACAGCAGTGTGTGACAGCTGTAACCAAACTACTACAGTACAGCAGTGTGTGACACCTGTAACCAAACTACTACAGTACAGCAGTGTGTGACACCTGTAACCAAACTACTACAGTACAGCAGTGTGTGACACCTGTAACCAGACTACTACAGTACAGCAGTGTGTGACAGCTGTAACCAAACTACTACAGTACAGCAGTGTGTGACACCTGTAACCAGACTACTACAGTACAGCAGTGTGTGACAGCTGTAACCAAACTACTTCAGTACAGCAGTGTGTGACAGCTGTAACCAAACTACTACAGTACAGCAGTGTGTGACACCTGTAACCAAACTACTACAGTACAGCAGTGTGTGACACCTGTAACCAAACTACTACAGTACAGCAGTGTGTGACAGCTGTAACCATACCACTTGTTTATCTAGTTACCATGACAATGACATTGAAAATTAGAGACAAAGAAAACTGATCATGACAAATGTGTGACTCTGATAAGATTTGAAGCAAAATGTCTAAATGATCACAACGTCTTGTTCGATGTAATTGAGCAAGTAAATTTCAGAGAACACGCGAGTCTCTGTTTGATAAATTTGATGATTTATAAATAAAGACAAATTTCAGTTGATGAACAAAATCTGTATTTTTTGTTGGTTTTAAAATTCTGCATAATGCTTTCCAAAAATATCATCTCCTTTATCATTATGTGAAAGTTTCAACATTTTTGCCAGTTAAATTGTAAACGAGTCTAATATAAAAATCTATATTATGAATTTTTACCCTTTCACAAATTATATGTGATTATTAGTCAAACATGGACATTCAATCACTCATCCAGAATTGATTTTTTTTGGCGAGACAATTGGGACCATGAATAAGGATGAAAGTCATTAATTTGAACAAACTTGGTAGTTGTTGATCCCAGCACGTTACAGGCCAAACATAATCAACTAAGCATTTTGGTTATTCAGGAAAAGTTGTTCAGACATATTTGACCCCTATGACCTTGAATATAGGTGAAGGTCATTCATTTGCAAAAATATAACTGACATAAATTGTAAGTCATAAAGTTTATTCAATATCAGTGTTACTTTATAATTTATATGAAAGAACAGTTCAACCCTACAAAATATAATATAAATAATCTTCTCATGCTATGGAATTGGTATTAAAATTGTCTGGATTTTTCAAGTTTCATAAATGACGAGCTTGTCACTTTGTATTATCTTTGCAACGAAATGCATAGCTACAGTACACACCTGTTTTCTGTTATTAAAATATATCGCTTTATCAGTTATTTATCATTGGTCATGTACCTAGAATGCAAGACTCTGTTGAAAATTTCTATTTCTAAATAGTTTGATAAAACACACAGTTGTTAAAACCATTTGACACAAAATCTAAACTCTCGATACTCTGCATTTCAATCTTACATAAAAATAATAACTAATTTACCTAATTCTCATAGTCACATGTACAACAGATCAAATCACTTACAACATGCATTCTAAGTACATTTACAACACTCCTTAAAACAGTCAATAACATTGAGTCTAAAGAGGTTAAGGACTTTCTCAAAAACATTTACCAATCATAAAAGAGCACTATTTCACACGGACTTCAGACAATTTTACGCTCCCACTAAAAGTAAACAAAGGTTTTCAATATATGGCTGATTTAACAGTTATCTTGTATGGGATAAAAAAGAATTTACAAAAATATAATAAAACATACACTTTTACAATTTTGATGAACAGCAAGTCTCCTTTGATTTAATATAAAATGTTGCACATCTTAAGCAATCTCATTTAATCTTGACTTTTTGAACACGGGTAAAAATAATATGACAAACCCACGACATACAAATTGCTTTGACAAAATCTGGTGTGAAGTATACCACTCACTTGAGTTTTATATGAAATGTGCAAGGTTTGAAATTGTAATGTTTATATTCCTCAAATTCCTTTTAATGGCACAATAATAAGAAATTATTTGGAGGACTGAAGCCACAGGGAAAGTGACAGGTAGGCAAACTAGCATATACTGGTCATTGCCACTGATTTTAACAAGCTTACAGTTAGTGTTGCATGCAACACACGTCCCCTGTCGTCAATTAAATTTTCTAAGCAACATAGACCTTAATACCAATGAACAGATGTGTCATTTTCACAATCATTTTTGAACTGTTTTATGAGGCTGAGCGTGAAATTAAAATATGATGACCTTTTGACCCAAAACTCAATCCCACTTCATATTACCTGATAAGCTAACCCTTTATGAAGTTACAACCAAATCAATCAATCTTTTCTTATCATCAGGAGATTAGAATTTGACGAAAAAATATCTATTTTAAGCAACAGTGACCTTTGGAGTTGATCTGACCCCAAGCTCAATCCCACTCTGCATAAGCTCATTTATGCTTACATTGTATGAAGTTTAAAAAAAAATCCATCACTCCTTTCTGAAGTTACCATCTGGAAATTCGATGAAAAAATATCTATTTTTAGCAACATTGACATTTCGACCTTAAACTCAGTCCAACACTGTATTACCTCGTAAGTAAACATTGTATGAAATTTAAACCAAATCCATTAATCCTTGCTGAAGTTATCATCTGGAAACCAAAATTTGATGAAAACAATATTTTTTAGCAACGATGACCTTTGTAGTTGACCTTTCGACCCCAAACTCAATCCCATTCTGTATCACCCCATAAGCTAACATTGTATGAAGTTTCAACAAAATACATCAGTCCTTTCTCAAATTATTGACAAACACTAAAGTCCCCTCTGGTTTAACCCGCAAGGGACTAATAAAAGAGTTATTGAAAGGGATGAAATTATGCAGGAGTCCAGTAGCCATTGGCCCCTAAAAATTTGTCTGGGCCCCTCAATATTTTGGAAATTTCGCCAATTACTATTTACTGCAACTTCTCTTCTGAAAAGAGCTGGCCCCTAACTTATCAACAAAATTACAAAGAACTACAACACAATAAGGCTACAGAACAGTAGCACAAAAATGATGATAAATCACTAGTACACATCTACCAGAACTAAGGGTTCCTATGAAAACAAACATAGTGAGTATTGCTGAAGCAAAACATGTCCCCTACCGGCCCCCACAAGCTATAAAGATGCAATGATTCATTAAACAAATTACAGGGACTTGGTGTAGATATCACCATGTTGTATCTGTTTACTAAATTTCAATTAAATATAAGCACATGTTGCAGAGATAATGCACGGGAGTTAAATTATCGGAATTTGTCTAAGTCCAAGGTCCATAACTCCGTAAAACATAATTCAACTGTAACCAAATTAGAACTTAACCTAAGATATTCTCATGATCTATCTATACAACAAATTTCAATATGTACACTCATTGCAGAGATAATGCTCGGAAACCCCAAAAAGACGATAGACAGACAGACGGACGGAAAACTAATAATCCCTTTCGGCTTTGCTGGTCGGGGACTTATAAATATATTGCATGTAACACCTTTATTCACAAAACTGTTCTCATCCTTGAGCATGGATTTTGGACTCAAGTCTAATTTCTTGTTTAGGTTATAAATCAATAACAAAACCTTTTTCTGTGAATGAATTGGAAAAGGGATGAGGACATCAATCCAAATATTGTTTTCAGTGTTCATATTTCAACTGACTTATGATCATTTTACATGATTAAATATAGTAAAAGAACAGTATCCATGTTTTAAAGCGACAACAGTATTGAGATTACAGGCCCTGAACTTCCGAATGAGTTAGGGATCAGAGTGTTTAATGGCAAAATGGTTTTAAATTTTTATTTCACAAATTTTCACTTATCCCAAAGAACAGCTGCCATTTGAAGGTCAGGATAAGTGGATTTTTTTATAACCAACACTTGTTTACATGAATATATATATAGGATTACCAAATCAAGCATAGACCAGGCAAGGTTAACAAAACCATACATAGCCTTGGTTCTCTTCAGACAAAACAATTCAAATGAGAAGTTAAAACAAACGTTTCAAAATCAAGAATTCTGTTTGAACATCAGGAAACCGGTGTGCTTGAAATGAACAGCCCTTGTCAATTTGATAAATACACGTTTCGCAGTTGAATGTAAACTTTTCTGGTTTCAGACACATCTCAAGATCAAAATTGTCAACAGTGCTGTGTTCCTGGGCCACTTGATATGCCCATGAACCTTGGTTTCCAGTTCTGTTCTCCTCATTGTCTCTGTCTACAGGGTCAAGTGGGACATCACAATCTTCCATAGAAATAGATGGAGTCGAACTACGATCGCCGAACTCTGAAGCACTTTCAGATGATGTATCAGCAAACAGGCCTTCCACACTAAAATATAAAGAATTTTGATCAGGGATGTAGATGTAGTTTTTAAAATAGTTTTTTTTTGCTTTAGAATTTAAAGAATAATTTATCTGCAAATTCATAACAAGAGGCCCAGAGGGCCTGTATCGCTCACCTGGATAAATTGGTATCTAGGTAATTATGGTAAAATATTTTCTTTTTGGTCCCGCCCCTCAGCCCCACCATTATTACAATTTTGAATCCTGAGCACCTAGGGATGCTTCCTACCAAATAAGGCTGATTTCCAATCAGTGGTTATGTATTGCTAAAAAACCCTTTTTGGTCACGCCTCTTAGTCCCCTAGGGGGTCAGTCCCACCATGAGTACAATTTTCAATCCTGACCACCTAGGGATGCTTCCTGCCAAATAAGGTTGATTTCCAATCAGTGGTTATGGCGAAGAAGTCGCTAATATCAATATAGTTAAATAATTATTTTTAGCCCCGTCCCTCAGCCCCCTGGGGGGTCAGTCCAACCATAAATACAATTTTAAATCCTGAGCACATAGGGATACTTCCTGCCAAATAAAGCTGATTCCCAATCAGTGGTTATGGAGAAGAAGTCGTTTAAACCAATAAAGCTAAATAACCCTTTTGGCCCCGCCCCTTAGCCCCCTAGGGGGTCAGTCTTACCATTAGCACAATTTTGAATCCTGAGCACCTAAGGATGCTTCCTGCCAAAACTAGATCAATTTCATTTCAGTGGTTATGGAGAAGTCGTTTAAACAATTGTTGACGGACGACGGACGCCAAGGTATGGTATAAGCTCACCTGGGTCCGAAGGACTGAGCTATTAATTGTTCCCATTGTAAAATGTAAAAATTTGAAAACTATGTCTTGAGTAAACAAATTCATTTTAATCAAATTTACTGATTTTGTTAAGACCAAACATTAGGGCTGTTCCAGAATTAACCATGTGGGAGGGGCAGAAGGCACTTTTTCAGAGACCCCACCACCCATGATATATTAATACAGGTGCCTCCCACCTGCCCCACACGATTAATTATGGAATAGCCCTTAGTCCAGGGGCTACACAAGTTGAAGGCACAAGTTTTATTCACCAGTGGCTGGACCGACTGATATTTGTCCTTTGAAAATTTGGGAATTGTGACCTGGTCGCCATGGCAACCAAAATTTCTGCAGAAAAATACCCTGCATGCACATTTACAAATGGTCCCTAACATTCCTGAGTAGTTTCACATTAATCAGTTCCCAGGTTTATAAGGAGTTGTCTTGACAAAATTTCCCTTAAAAAAACTAAGTATCCTGGTGACCTGCTTACCATGGCAACACAAATTTTGTAACCCGATATAGATCAAGCACATCAACAATGAGGATTATTGATTATTGCCAACAAGTTTAGTTGAAAAATTCCTTCAGTAGTTTTAGAGGAGTATCCTGTACTTTGTTGTGTCTACAGACGGACCGACAACCTGATTCCAGTATACCCCCCCCCCCCCTCCCCCAGCTTCGTTACATGGGGCATAATCAGGTCAGACTCCCAGAACAGAAAGGAAGCATATTTTATTGAGTTGCTGTGAACTTTGCCAGGCTCCTAAATTAATCTTAGATTCAAAGTTACAAATTCAGCTAAAAATCTAGGGTCGACACAATATATGAAACACACTTTTTTTTGGCAACATCCCTCTTCAATCAGTTCATTTTTACCATCATCACCTCACCGTGCCCATTGGCATGCAATGCCCTGATGCAATTTTTACCATCATATGCAACAATATAATTTTTATTCGCAAATCAAAGGCTCAAACTAGTCTTCTGGTCTCATAGATAAGGCGGTTCACACCGAGTCTTTGATTTTGCAACAGGATATTCTATGGGTGCAGAGAGCAAAAGTAAGAATAACACCTTGATCATTGAGGAGGATATTACTGTAATGTTTTGGAAATAACTATTTCCTTATTAAACATTTGTTCCTGCCGGGTTGGATATAAACTTAAACTGTCACCAGGATGGCTGACTAATAACCCTGAAACCCCCTTGTATTGAAAGGGAGAAAATGTCAAAACTTTTGATTGGTAGCCATTTATTGCACAGGATAAATACTGCACATCCTTTTGAATAAGAAGCTCGTTATCTTGAAGTCAATGGGACTATAGGAAAACGTCGAGTCCACTAAGTATTTGAATTACGTAAGTTTAAATGATAGTGTAAACCTTCACAGGGACCAACAAAATACTCCGAAGCAAACAGGGTCTTAGAGTTTTACGAGTTTGAGATAACAAGGTTCTACTGTATGGTGATCAATGTTTTAGTGAAATTTGTCACAATCTCAACTTTATATAAATGGGAGAAAAACTCTCTTACAAATGTACATGGGGGTATGCAAAGGTAAAATCACTTTTCCCCTCCAAAGACATCCATTAAAAATTGAGCTAATTAATAGCCGGACACAAACCTTCCTAGCCCTATTACCTCTGTCCTGGCGTACAGGTGTTGTTCCAGTGATGTAGACCTATCCTCCACAATCTAACCTGCTGGTCCCACGACCGCCGACTACATTTCTGATTCTTGTCAGGTGTCCTCGGGTAACTCTTCTGTCTCTCATTCCTATTGATAAAATACGCAAAATAAAAACAAAGTACCGGGTAAGCAGGAGCTCACAATGTATATCCCCACCCACACAACATGGCAAACTTTCTATGGCAAAATCCAAGATAGCCGCCTTTCAGCCATTTTGTTTTTTTGATCAGTCCCAACATCAAAAGGGCACAACTAGGGTAGTGAAAAAGGTCTAGATTGATCTTGCTCAAATTTCATATGTAGGCAGGCACCAATGGGAACCTACATATGAAATTTGAGCAAGATCCATCACGTACTCCCCAAGAAATAGAAAATTTGTTAAAGCTGACAGGTAGCCATCTTGGATTTGTGAGTATTAGTTTTGTTATGGCCATTTCTTGAGAAGTACTGGATGGATCATTCTCAAATTAAATATGTAGGTTCCCATTGATCCGATAAACAGTAAGTCTGACAGGTGGCCATCTTAGATTTGATAGTTTGTGATCGCTATTTCATTAGAAGTACTAGATGGATCCTTTTCAAATTTCATAAACTATTATTAATTTTCAAGAGAAATTCATAGAACTAGGATTAAATACATAAATGACAGTTAAAATAAGAAGGGGAAATATCCAGTTTTCTAAGAATGAATGAAAAATCATCCATGTTGCCATTGTTGGGCACCAATACCATCTGGAATCTCGTTCTGTTTTCAACTGATAAAGTTTGCATTTGACTCTGTGATCGAATTCACACGAGTACAGTCACATTTGATTGTCTTTTGAAGCATTTACCGTTATGGATAGTTTCCCCTCAGTATATTGTCCCCCCCCCCCCCTCAGAATTGTGCTAAATTTACTGAAATATTATATTTCCCCTCATTTTTGATGTCAATATCTATCCCAAATTCTTCAGATTTGTTTTTCTGATTACCCCTTTCTGTTTTTTACTCGCAAAATGTGCTTACAAGTTTAAAAAGTATAACTTTGTGATTTTTATAAAATTCCCCTTTGAAGAGCTTATTTTCGACTGCAGTTAAAAATTTTCCCCTTAATTCTAGATTAATCCCTGCCTTTGCCACTTTCATAACAATATAAGGACGTTTAATCAGTATACGTAAACCATTCTTGCTTTTGGTTAATCTAATTTGAATAAGCCTATTCAGGTAACACTATACCAAACCAACCCAACGATGCCAGGGATCAATCTAGGCTTTTTTTTAACTACCGTTATAACAACAAACTTTCAATGGCAAAATCCAAGATGGCCACCTTTCAGCCATTTTGTTTTTGTGATTATGAGTACGATCCATCAAGTACTTCCTAAGAAATGGCGATAACAAGAATTGTTAAAGGACGGACAGAAGACGGACGCAGGCGATTTGAATAGCCCACCATCTGATGGTGGGCTAAAATCAACAAAATATAAAAAATATTCCATGTGTTGTGATTGGCCTATTCATTTTGGTATTATTTCCACAGATAACACTACAGAAGTAATGTTTAAATGTGACTTGTGGGTAGAGAAGTACTGGCAATGGAATATTCATTGTCCGGCAGTTTGTTGGTTTTTCATATATCATGACCTTGTATCGTATCGCTAACCCCCTTGCAATACACATCTCTAGTGTTAACAGGGGTGCCTCCCATCTCCCCCACACAATAAATTATGTATTACCCCTTAGATGTTGTACTATCAAAGTGGTCAAGGATGACCTTTGACCTTCAACTCTTGGTCTGTTCCTGGCTCCCGCCGGTACAATCCTTTACGTCTGCCACTGCAGGCAGGAGCTCCCGCTCGGCTGATATATCAAAAGTACTTTGATTTTCTAAATATCAGCATAGCACATTACATCATTACCAACAATTCATCAGTCTCATTACCGGCACTAAGAAAGATGGGTTCCATACTTTCTACAGCACGATTCTCGCTTTTTTACAATCAAAAAGTTTACCAATACATATGAGGATTGTTTTGCTGGAAAGGTCAGTGGATCTCATTTTCATCTAATATGTTATAGACTTCTGAGAGTAATTTCACCTACAAGAATGACCAGAGCCTGAGATGACATTGATAATGCCTCTTAAAATGCAGGTTAAAAAGAAAATACATCTTAAAAATCGCCCCCCACTCCCAAAATTACCAAGTGCCTAGGTCTAGGGAGATAACTCTGTTAATTAAACAGCAGGAAAGGAGTTAAACTTGACTGCTGACCACTTAAATCTGATCAATCTTAAACTTCATAGTCTGATACTATAATGTACCAGTAAATTGAATCAAATCAGGGGCTCATGAGATATCTTGTACACAAGCTTTTTAACATTTTCAAATTGGTCAACAATGACCTTTGACCTTTACCATTGAAAACCGAAATCCTAATAATGGATTTGCGCACTCACAATACTTGCTGCAATGTTGTTTTTTTTTTAATATAAACCACCCATCTTGATATGTCTTAACAAGATGCTTTGTCCATCACATAGTAAAATCAAACATTAAAATGACTGGAGTCAACAGATAACCCATGGCAATGACTTACAGATGGAAAACCTTTTGTTGGAGTAGGGAATCTACTTTCACTTTCAAAATATGAAAATTTACTTTTGTTATTGAACACATGGTTTGATGAACAATTACCTGTCATATTTCATTAGTTTTGAGACTTCTGAAATCTGGTAGAATGCCCAATGAACAACGGTACAAATTACTTAATACTGCAGAAGTCTTGCAGTAAAATCTGCGAAGTTGTTAGCTCCAATGGCCTTGCAGTCATTTTTATTGACAAATATCTTTTATACATTGTACTTCTTTACTAGCTTAATTAGGTTTTTGCCTTTCATTTTTAAGGCACCAGTGTATTTCATGGAAAATTTCCCTAGCCCATGCTCTCTGAGCAATCAGACTCACGCCGAGTGTTGCTTACCCAACCTCCTATGTTACCATGAAACAAAATGGCGGTGTGGGATAGGGGGTCTACCCAGATACGGTTCCTGTCTGTAGTATTCATAGAATTGGATCTGTATGTACATCCACCATTGATAGAATTAGAAGTGTATTTTTTCTGTAGTTCAGGGGTTGGTAGACTTTTTTACTGGAACAGTCCTAATCTTTCATTACAGAAAATCCATATAAAGATGTAACAATTCTTGCTTTTTATTTGTATACCTTTTAATCTGTGCAATATAGTTGTCATATGCGATGGTGTTTTTGCCATAATCTTATGCCTTCTGGCGTCTGTGTAGTGTAATTTCATCTTTCTCCACTTCAGTATCTGTTCTGCTTTTTTCTCTGTGTAAATAGAAACACATTCAATTTTTTTTAATGAAGTAGATTTCCGTGGTTACATACGTAGAAAAAAGTTTTTAAGACTTTTTGTGTATCAGTGGAAATAACTTATAAAGATCAACACCAAGAAAAAAATATGCAGTTTTTTTCATCGAATTCTGTAACTGGTTTTAACATTCAATTAAACTTGATGTTTCAAACGTAAAAATATTTTTTCATGGAAAGAGGAAGATTTTATCCCTATTTTAATTTGTATCCAAAAAGATTTAGCAAAGCTCAACAAATTGGTTGCAAACTGAACTATATATCATTTCACTCTGAAATGTAGCCTGCATGAAACACAATTTGATAGAAAATTTGATGCCTTTTGGGCTTAGACCCTGAGAAAATTGGATCCGTCAATTTCATCATGCATAGCTTACAATTGACCATGGATCTGCCTTTCAAATTTTGGTGACCATGATGGACAAAAGGATCACAGGATGTCAACACGGAAGATCTTGATACCCGTAACTGAAAATAAAATCAGTTTTCAAGTAAATCACAAGCCATAAAAGCTCTGTTGCATGAACACTGTAAAGAACAATAGGTCTAATGGGCCTGCATCGCTCACCTGGTATTCAATCACTGACTAATATTATAGTGTAACCTTAAAGACGCTTAAAATCTTTTACTGTAAGACATTCAGAAAAACATGTAAACACTTAAACTTATTTTACCAATATCATTGTCATTTGCAAATTATGTTTGGCTTCATCCAAGGAAGCTACCAGCCAAATATCATGCTTCTAGGCCTTTTGGTAGTTCAGAAGAAGTAATTTGAAGGTTTTACCAGATTTGACCCTTGTGACCTTGAATATAGATCAAGGTCATTTCTTTTCGCAAATTTGTTGGGCTTCATCTGAGGAACCGTTCAGCCAAATATCATGCTTCTAGGGATTTTAGTATTTCAAAAGAAGTTGTTTGAAGGTTTAAACAGATTTGACCCTTGTGACCTTGAATATAGGTCAAGGTCAATTCTTTTCGCAAACTTTGTCATGCTACATCCAAGGAAGCTACCAGCCAAATATAATGTCTCTAGGCCTTTTGGTTAATCAGAGGAAGCCATTTAAATGTTTTAACAGATTTGGCCCGTGCCCTTGAATATAGGTCAAGGTCATTTATTTTTCAAACTTTATTGGATTTTATCCAAGGAACCTTTCAGCCAAATATCATGCTTCTATGGGTTTGGGTTTATAAAAAAAAATATTTAAAGGTTATAATAAATTTGACCCCCCCCCCCCCCCCCCGAGACCTTGAATATGGGTCAAGGTCGATTCTTTTCGCAAACTTTATTTGGCTTCATACAAGAAAGCTACAAGTCAAATATGTCTAAGGTCTCTATGCCTGACGGTATTTCAGAAGAAGTTGTTTGAAGGTTTCAACTTTTTTTACCCGCGTGTAGGTCAAAGTGATCAGCTCCTTCCATAAAAGCTACCAGCCAAACTTCATGTCACTAAGCCTTTCAGTATTTTAAAAGAAGACGTTTAAAGGTTAAAGTTGAAGGACACAAGACGGACGGGTGGACAACTGACGCCGCACCATCACATAAGCTCACTTGGCCCTTTGGAATAGAGAAATAGACGTAAATGTGTCTCCCTGGTCTGGAGAAGAAGATTGTTGATAGCTATGCCCAAGCAAAGGGGAGGTAACTCCTTTTGAACACTGGCGAATGACCAAAAAAAACGTTATAGAAATAGTCCTTCGGAAGTACGGTAATTTTATCGTATTTACCAGTGTTAAATCTCATTGATTTACCAGCCACAACAATGAGAGAATGGCGCCAAGGTAGATCGAGCGTGCCTGTCAAAGAAATGTCAAAGCTCTTATTTTTTTATTGAAGCAAGTAAATTAACCAAAATCATATGAAAATGAAGAGAAGTTAACCACAAAATTAATGATATGTTTGAATCCATGTGACAAGACCGTTCTTGTTATGAAAATGAAAATTTTTGTCACCTAACGGTAAATCCAAGATAGCCGACACGTGCTGTCAGATGGCCATTGGGAATGTAAACAAAACATTCAAAACATGTAAAAGTCAATATTTTCCAATGAAAGTTCTTAATTTAGTGACCTTTCACAAATGTTTAGGTAAGATGGGTGTAGTTTTGACAAGAATTATGTAACATATATGTAATAATATTGTAAATTTAGAACGTGAATCGGACTAGGTGAAGACTTGACTCGAGACAGCATACGTATGTACTGTGTATACGTAGTACTATATGATATAGTAGGATAAGGAATGTCGCACGATGTCTTCTCTTGATCATGTCAACTCATTACGTCGGGTATTATTCTAAAGATAACTCTATTTCTTAACTATGATGTATTTTTAATTGCAATTCAGTTTTCTATACAATTACCAAACTTCGTTGTGCATTTTTAATGTTTCAATTATTACAAGTGTAAATTAAAGATTGAAATGTTATAAGTTAAATAGAAGAATATTTTTCTAATCATTTTAATAGTTTTATTTATCCAGCTTAACATATAATATTGCATTTACATAAATAATAAATTAAAACAAGTACATTGTATTATGTTTAATGACATCAGTTTGTGGACTGCTTTATTTATATACATATACGTATGTCCATTTACGTTATATCAATATCCCTGCTGTAGATATTTTTTTAGAGTGTTTGTGTTGCTTTTTAAATCAGAATATATTGTGACTTTAATTTTGTTAATGTTTTTTTTTGTTTTAACAGTAGTATTTTCAAAGTTATGGGTTGTATACGCTTTTCTCTGGTTTTTTTTTGGAAATCTCAACTTTGAAGATCAAAATTTCCGATTTTCCAAAATTCACTAAAAATTCAATTTTTATGATAAAATTGTTCTGATTGTTGTTTCGTAATCAGGTGATGATACTCTTCAAAAATAAAACTACTACATGCTTCCAAATAACGCAGAAAGAATGGTTGGGCATAGCTATTGTTGAAATTTTAGCCAATTTGACACTTTTGAGGGTGTCCGGTTAAAACGGCCTCACTGCAGTAACGGCCCTAGTAAAAACGGCCCTAGTTGAAACGGCCCTACTTTTATATAGGATATATACCATTATTGTTTGTTAATAAAGGTACATGTACTATTAATAAATAAATATGTGTACATGTACAGACAAAAAATAAAGATGTGTTTGTGTTTTTCTTGATATAATTTTATTGATATATAATGGTAGAATCATTGAACTGTTCACTCACGGACAATGTATTCTACTAGAAAATTTCATTAAATCAACTAAAAGAAATATATTGAAAATAAACATATAGAACATTTAATAGAATATTAAACAAATAATCAATTTAATTACAAAAATGTGCAATTATGATTTAGGTAGGGGCTGGTTCTTTATTGTTGTTTTAACAAAGTACCTCACAATCGGAGTGACTCAATTAAAACAACAGTTAACCGAATCGGTCAGAGGGTGTGATCAAATAGACAATGTACGTCGAAATCCTCACTTATCATTTTAAATTAAATGAGACCTACAACCATGAGTAAGTGTTTATCGTGCGACAGGATCGTCAGACCTGCACAGCATGCACTTCAGTGCGATGGCTGCAACAGATGGCAGCATAGAACGTGTGGTACTGGTAAGTGATACAAAATATATATTGTTATGCCGATTGACCGCATATTGTAATTATTTTTGTGTGTTCTTGTATTGTAAAGAATTTGACACTACATGTACATTTGTATGTGTACAACTGTATGTGATATTGCCATTTATTCAATTATTGTTATGGTAATATGGCACCAATAATAATGTTTTCATATTGTTTTTACCTCACTAAATTAGGTCATTTCTTATGAAGGTAGTTTGAACCATTAGGTAGATTAATCAGTTTGAGGTGTCAAGTCTGTTAAGTATCAGTATGATCAATGTAACGAACCCTTGTGGTCCGATACACAGGGGCTCGGTTTCGGGATTTTGAGCGATATATGGCGTAAATCCTTCCAATTTCACTATATAATAAAGGCATGCACACAAGTAAATAAGACAAACACTTTTTATCCGCTGTTTATACACATTCTTAAACCTTATAAAAATTGGGGGTATCGAGCCCCTGTGTATTTCGTCACTCGATTATCACGGGATTCGTGGGGAATATCACCTTTAAATTGTGTCACTTTGGTAAATTACACGAGATATTAACATTATTTATGTATCTTATCCAAATAATAATGGATGGTGATGTTGTACCATTATAAATTACTGATATGTACATGTTTATTATGTGAAGCAACTGTATATTGAACGTAGTGTACGAGCAGACGTCACATTCACCGCTATGTGTGATCTCTTAGTTTTCGGTAATAACACGTTGATACTCATAACGATTGTTTAGCATGTTGAGATAATATCATACCTGTCATGTGTATTCCATTTATTCACCCAGTCATGCATTTTAATAGCTGTTAGAGTCGATAGTTTACCTCAGTGAGACGGGTTCGTCTTTCTCGGCAGCCATATTTGTTTATCTATTCGGAACTTCTCGGGAGTGTACGCGCTGTATAATTTGGGTCTCTCGGACTTAATTCACTTAATATAATATTCGCGGGAGATCTCTCGTGCTTGATATTTAGAGCATTTTGATTGGTTCAAAGTTTCTATAGATTGCGAACCGGGAGATACAAAGCTCAGTGTCATTTTGACCTCAGCGGCGGACAAGCAGCATATATTTCAGCTTTTCATATTTAACTTTGTTCCTAGATATACGTCCCGTATAAATAAAATATGAAAAAAATATACGTTCTGTAAAAATGAAATTGATAGGTTCAGTTATATATATATGTCCCGTAATTGATATGTTCAGATATATATATATATATATGTCCCGTAATTGATATGTTCAGATATATATACGTCACGTAATTGATATGTTCAGATATATATATATATATACGTCACGTAATAGATATGTTCAGATATATATACGTCACGTAATTGATATGATCAGATATATATATATATTTATAATTAATTAGTACTTGATATAATAAGTAATGTTAAAACTATATTGTTATCGTATATTTAGGTATATCTCTGGCTATGTATCGTGCCACGATGAGGGGCGAGGACGGTGGACTGATCACTTGGTGTTGCCGCGATTGTAGACCGAAAATTTAGTAAATATTGATCCTTCTTTTATTACTCTTAGAAGGATAAAAGAAAGGTCATTTTTATAGCAAATCTAATTAAACCTAATATGACATGATTATACGAAAAATTCTCCCTAGCAAACTTGTTTGGGTGCCAGTTTTGAATCAGGGTACCACCAGTTTTTATAGAAAATTAGTGGTCTTTTTAATACCACGCACTATAGTACCTAAGTATATGTGGGAGGTACGCTTAATGTCATACATGTACCGAGACAGTGATGCATGTAAGAATACAAATAACATAAGCATTAGGTTATAGGGATATTGAATTATTAACATGTGCTCATGGCATTTTTTTCATGTGTCCAATATGCTTAACGCATTGATTAAGATTTACTTAATATTAAGATAAGAACATTAAGGTTAATATTGGCATATAAAGAAATGTTAATGAAATATATGAAATGCATATCTAAAGTGAGCAGAAACCAATTATTAGGTATGATATCATCACTCATATTTTTATCTTATTAGCTTTTAGACTTTCAGCTCATGAGCAGGAAACACTATCCAAATGCAAATATATCATGGAATACACTGAAGGGTTATAATTATACAAGATGAAAAAGTGTTAAGACTGATATTCAGTAATATCACATATACTTGTAAATGAGACAGCAATAAACCATACATTACTTGATTCAATTTAAATATATATGCTTCCAGAATAATATGAATTCATTTTTTATGCTTTAAAAGAATGGTATGGTAAAAAGTTGAGATTATTTACAACATATTGCCTAATCCGATATTACCTGTTAGGCTGTTGATATGTTTACTATGTTTACTTCTTAAATTTGGAGTAGCAAGGGCATGTACATGTAAGTAAGGTAGGATGTTTGTATTCAATTGAGTACAAAAGCAAACTAAAAACAACGTATGAGCTGTTTCTAATCCGGAAGACATGTTAATAAGAAATGGGGACAGGTTATGTCATAAAGCAAAAATTGCAAGCTCACTTCCAAACACGACATGTAACATCTCATGATATCTCTAAAACACATGAAAAACTCACACGTCAATATTGGCAATATATGTAAAAACTGTTCATATCTGATGCTGAAAATTCTGACCTGCCAAGTAAACTTTTGTGGTCAAATTCAGAAGCAGAATAAAAGAGAATATTGGCATTTAACAGGTAAATAGCATAACATACACCCAATAAATAGCTCACACAGAGGCACTAAACAATCAGTTAATGACCATTTTTACTACATAATTGCCTCTCAAACTTTCTCATATTTGTGAACAGTCTACAAACCTTATAAATATTATACAAAATATCATAAACATACTAAAAAAAACACAATTATGATCTCAAGCGTTTAGAAAACTGGAAAATGAATGGCTGATATCTTTTAACCCTGACAATTGCAAATTAATCCTAAGTATTACACGCAAACACAACGTTATCATGTAGTACATTGTACTTTATGTACAAATATACACTTCGTGAAAAATTATTCGCACGTATAAAGAAAAAACAATATTAAGGTCTCACTACATAAACAAAAGAAGAAGTCTACAAGACAATATGACATACACAACTGGAATACTGTAGCATTATCTGTGACTCATGGCAAAAAACATTAAAGAAAAAATGAAATCCAAAGAAGAGCTTCAATGTACTCTTTAAATAATAACAACTGAACAGACAGTGTAGATAAACATTTTACTATCTTAACATTTTTTCATTCTAATTTATGTAAAGAATACCTGAAATGAACATGAATCATTTCTGCAAAACAAAACAAACCAATTAGGATAATTAGCATTACGGCTTTTCCAGTAAAATATCTAACTGACCCAAGGACGCCAGAATAATTCTAGTCTATTCATGGTTGGATTCCCCTCCCATTAAGTCTATGCAATTCATTAAATGAATTCTAAAGGTGATACCCCTAAACAAAACCCGGAGTCCTGGGGTGAGGTAGATGTTTTACTGGAATAGCCCTTACCATCATCAGCCATTAAATTAGTTAAAAGCTGGTTGTCTATACAGCATCTTAAATGAGTGCTCATTTCATGAGATTTCATGAAACAAGTCTTAGAAGTGTTTGTTTTTGTAAGTTTTTTTTAAATTTCATCTGAAATGAACACAAAATAAAGTTTCAATTCTCGACATGACGTATTGCCACTATCATGAAGTCACAATGGTTATATAACATTAGTGTATGTTCCGGAAGTTATTTGTACATTTCATATCAGATTTCAAGATTTATTACTAGATATTTCTAGATATTGTAGACAGACATGCACCACTCAAGGAAAAAACGTCTTAAATACCATATCATTCATGATTGGTGTAATAATGAAATCAACATAATCATTCACATCAGAAATAAGCATGAAAAGACGGTAACACCGAAATGTACAAAAAATAGAAATAAAGTAACTAATAAGATAAAAAAGGCTAAGAATAATTATTTTTCCGACATCTTAGAACAATGCAAAAATTCAGGCAAAAACTACTGGAAACAGTTTAGGAAACTCTGCCCTAAAACTGAAAAAAACAATCGCCAATATTTGTCCATTCAGAAAATAAACACATAACAGATCCATTTAAAATCAGTAATGTCTTTAACCAATGCTTCAAAAATATTTCAAAACAATGTATACGAAGCACAAATGGGAGTGTTACTCCTGAACATTCAAACACACTTTAACAGTTTACAGAAGAAAAACTAAATGGTGAATCTTTTGACTTACCAAAAATTTAAGAATAGTTTGTTGCAAATTTTTTGACCAATATAGACATTCAAAGGAAACTGGTCTTGACAATATAGGAGCAAATTTATGAAGTGTTGCCCAGTGCACCTGTAATTTGTAAATTGATTAATTTTAGTATTGAAATAAATACCTTTCCCAGTCTTTGGAAAAATTCTAAAATAAGTCCTCTTTTTAAAAATGGAAAGAAAGAAGAAAATAGTAATTACAGACCAATATCCGTATTACCCTATATAATGTTTTGACAAACATATTCAGCAACATTTTTATAACGGTTTATGCAGTCATGACCTTATTTTAGAATGCCAATCTGGTTTTAGAGCACAACATTCCTGTCAGACTGCTTTGACAAAAATAGAAAATATGTGGTATGATTCGATAGATAAGGGATTCTTAAGATTAGTTATATTTTTAGACTTTAGACAGGCCTTTGATCTTGTTGATCACAACATCTTACTTTCTAAATTAAGATTATATGGTTGTTCAAAAAACACCCACGCCTACTTCAGAAGTTACTTAAATGACCGTTTTGAAACTGTAAATTTCAAAAACACTCTAGGTGATCCTCAACCACTCACAGTCGGTGTCCCTCAGGGCTGAATACTCGGACCGCTAATGGTCATCCTATATGTAAATGATTTGCCCTTGATAACAAAACATTCGACTGTGAACATGTACCGGTATTCTGATGACACAGCCACCCACACCCATGGCAAATCAGTTGAGAACAGCAATCAAAACCTTAGTCATCAATTGATATATGTGGTACCGGAAGTCACTGACTGGAATACCTACCTAGCGTACGTTCAATCAGTGGTGCGTACATTCAATGCGTGACGTTTCATTATGTCTTGAATATATATTTAATTTGATTAAAATTGCTCGATTTCAAACCAGTGCGGTGTGTTGGACATCTATATATAGTTATCAATTGATAAATGTGGTTCCGGAAGTCAGTTACCGGAATACATACCCAGCGTACGTTCAATCAGTGGTGCGTACATTCAATGCGTGACGTTTCATTATGTCTTGAATATATATTTAATTTGATTAAAATTGCTCGATTTCAAACCAGTGCGGTGTGTTGGACATCTATATATAGTTATCAATTGATAAATGTGGTTCCGGAAGTCAGTTACCGGAATACATACCCAGCGTACGTTCAATCAGTGGCGTGTACATTCAATGCGTGATGTTTAATTATGGGGTTAATTAATGTAGTTATTTGATTAAAATTGCTTGAATGTCGATCAGTTCGGTGTGTTGGTCATCTATATGAAGTTATCAATTGATATATGTGGTTCCGGAAGTCACTGACTGGAATACCTACCTAGCGTACGTTCAATCAGTGGTGCGTACATTCAATGCGTGACGTTTCATTATGTCTTGAATATATATTTAATTTGATTAAAATTGCTCGATTTCAAATCAGTGGGGTGTGTTGGACATCTATATATAGTTATCAATTGATAAATGTGGTTCCGGAAGTCAGTTACCGGAATACATACCCAGCGTACGTTCAATCAGTGGCGTGTACATTCAATGCGTGATGTTTCATTATGGGAGGAATTAATCTATTTATTTGATTAAAATTGCTTGATTGGCAATCAGTGGGGTGTGTTGGACATCTATATGAAGTCATCAATTGATATATGTGGTACCGGAAGTCACTGACTGGAATACCTACCTAGCGTACGTTCAATCAGTGGTGCGTACATTCAATGCGTGACGTTTCATTATGTCTTGAATATATATTTAATTTGATTAAAATTGCTCGATTTCAAATCAGTGGGGTGTGTTGGACATCTATATATAGTTATCAATTGATAAATGTGGTTCCGGAAGTCAGTTACCGGAATACATACCCAGCGTACGTTCAATCAGTGGCGTGTACATTCAATGCGTGATGTTTCATTATGGGAGGAATTAATCTATTTATTTGATTAAAATTGCTTGATTGGCAATCAGTGGGGTGTGTTGGACATCTATATGAAGTTATCAATTGATATATGTGGTACCGGAAGTCACTGACTGGAATACCTACCTAGCGTACGTTCAATCAGTGGTGCGTACATTCAATGCGTGACGTTTCATTATGTCTTGAATATATATTTAATTTGATTAAAATTGCTCGATTTCAAATCAGTGGGGTGTGCTGGACATCTATATATAGTTTTCAATTGATAAATGTGGTTCCGGAAGTCAGTTACCGGAATACATACCCAGCGTACGTTCAATCAGTGGCGTGTACATTCAATGCGTGATGTTTCATTATGGGATGAATTAATCTATTTATTTGATTAAAATTGCTTGATTGGCAATCAGTGGGGTGTGTTGGACATCTATATGAAGTTATCAATTGATATATGTGGTACCGGAAGTCACTGACTGGAATACCTACCTAGCGTACGTTCAATCAGTGGTGCGTACATTCAATGATGTTTCATTTTGGGATGAATTAAAATAGATCGATAAATTTGATTTAATACTATAGTTATCAATATTGGTATATATTTATACCAGTCTTTCTTCTAACAGGTGAAGAAAAATGGTGACATTATCCGGGTCGCGAAAAGCGACAGTGAAAAAGCAGACTTATTAGCAGAGTTTTTTCAACAGGAGCCAGAAGGAGACATACAAAGTTCTTCTTTTTCAACATTTTAAATAGTTCGACAGAAAAATGATTTATCTTTCATTTATTATTTTTGCGCAATACAGATACAGAATCAATGTGTTCTAGGGCCTAGTAAGTTTAAATAGACCGAATACCGGGTAAATGAGGTAAATTACAAGTTCATGCCATTCCAACGGATAATTCCGCAATCTAGTCTGTACCATCTTCGCCATCGCCTCCATTCAATGCGTACGTTGACGACATAGGTTATACATATTCAGGTCACATTTACAGTGGGGCTACTTCGTCAGTCATTATATCAAAACTCTAAAATTAATGACAAAACCAATATCTTACAAAAACACATTACCAACCCACAAACGCTACAAAGTCGAAGATAACTGTATATTTAATATCCGTCAATCAAACGCTTGTTCATGAATATTCAGTAGACATTCAATCGGTGGCGTCATTCAATCCGTGGTATTTAGTGCTACCCGACCTCCTCCGTGGGAGTTCCTGTCTTTCCGATAAGACTTATAACCGGGTACATCAAGACTATGCTGATTGTACGTGGCATCAAGCTTAGTCTCTGCTATGAACACGATGTCCGCCAGTTTATCATATAGTACATCGGATATTTCACTGAATTTTGTCTTAAGTTAGATCAAGTTAGATCACCTACAATACATTATATAACAACACTATATATAAGTAGGGCCGTTTCAACTAGGGCCGTTTTTGCAGTGAGGCCGTTTTGACCTAGATTCCTTTTGAGTCCCTCGCCATGGCCCGGTGGTGGGCAAGAGTCAAAATTCAACGTCAAACAGCTGTCATCTCCTGGTTAGACCTAGTCCGAAGGGTTCAGACTCTCTGACCCATTAAATATTTGGACGGGTGCACCCGCCTGTCGTCCAAATATTTAGCGGGTCAAAGAGTCAGAACCCTTCATACTTGATTAGGCCTAACACAGGCACTAGCCTCGTCTGTCAAACACATAAACCAGCAAAGTTTAAATTACCAATTTAGTTCCTTGCATTTGTCTTTCTTTCCGTAATTCTGCAGCCATTTCAACTGCTTTTTCAACGTCTTCGGCAGTATATCTAAATATTTCAAAATGTCTTCGCAAGAACTCGTATCAAAATCGAAGGTCGCCATGCCGTTCTATGCGAGTAGCTTTCGTAGTAAAATTCTTTGGTTTTCGCGCGAATTCCGTGTCATTTGATGATTTTATGAATGGAAATTACCCAGTCGGACAATCTCGGGCCTTTTCAAAGCGCTCCGAAGAGAATATCCGAGGTGTTCCGAATGGGAAATTACCATTTCTATTTCGGTCGCCAGAGACGCGTGATGCATTCAGCCAATCAAACCCGTCGTAACAGGTTTCTAAACCAATTGTAAACCCGCTTCTAAACGACTGTCGGAACCACAAGGATGGCGGACGATGTATCATAAAAAAGCAACATGTTGAGACCACACGAAGAAAATAAAGCACGGAAAGACGTCAACAGGGGTCAAACACAATCAGTCTTAATTCAAATGATTCCAATTAACGTTCTACATTGTTATGCTGTGTATAGCTTAGTAATGGAACTAGCAGTCTGAGAATAAAACCTGAATTTCAGTACTAGAACTCTGAGGATTTTTTATATGAATGTAAGTCATAATTTCTCTTTCAGTATAAAATTTGAAAGTTATTAGTCTTTGGAACACTGCCAGAGTGTCTTGTACAGAAATATGGTCTGTCACCCAATTTTATGAAAGTACCCCAGGTATTGCCCTTTCTTCACCTTGCGAGGCAGTTTAAATTTAAAACTCTTCTGTTGCCTACTGTATGGTCGGTCTCTCTTAAAAGCGTCCATAAGCGTCTACAAGCGTCTTCAGAAAATTTCTTAAAAATTACTTAATAAAGTAAGCGACATCAGAAGATATGTCGTTAATATAATCATAATACACCTCTATACCAAATATTAATTTCATATTCGAAAAATTGACCGAGTTATGACGATTTTATAGCGTGTTCCATTTAGAGGAGCGTTCCGGTTGTTCCGGAATGAATCAGACGTTCCGCTAAATGGTACACGACGTTCAGCATGATCGAACTGGTTCGTCTCATTTGAGGGTACCAAGTTGAATCGAATATGGCGGCCAGTGAAAGGTTTTCGTTTCAAATGTTCAGTAAATTGTAGATAGACCTAACTATAACCAGTTAAACAACATTTCACCAGTAAAATATATCACTTAAATTCCATCTCCAAGTGGCATCATAGTGTGTAAAATGTGTAAATAAAATGGATTACTCGCATTGTTTTGGGGATTTTATGACGGAACTGTTATGGTTTTTTCCGGAAAAGTTGTTGTTTTTCCATTTTCTATTATTAGATTTTCACCCGCAGGAACGGAATTCGGCACGTTCTGTTCCATTTAGCAGACCAGTTCCAAGTTGGCACAACCAGAACGTTTCGCTAAATGGAACACGCTATTAATGTTTACGATTGGCGGGGTGGCGCATGTGTGTGATCATTTAAAAAGTGCGCCAGATAATAACTTTAAAACCACTGAATAAAGTAAGCGACATCAGAAGATATGTTGTTACTATGATCATAATACACTTATGTGTCAAATTTCAACCAGATATTTGAAAAACTGAACGAATTATGGCGAATTTAATGTTATGGTCGATTGCGTCCCAGGCACACGTGTAATATACTGCAGAGTTTTAAAAAAAAGCATCGCCAGACAAAACCTATAAAACTACTGAATAAAGTAAGCGACATCAGAAGATATGTTGTTAGTATGACTATAATACACCTCTACATCAAATATCAACTTAATATTCGAAATATTGACAAAGTTATTTCGATTTTATTTTTAGACCGTGGGAAACATACACATTTATATATGAATAGAAATCAACATATCTACAGACTATATATCTAAAATCATTTTTATAAAGTAAGCGACATCAAGATATATGTTATGATGTTGATTTTAATACAACTGTATTTCAAGTTTCTATTTGATTTGTGCGAAAATGACTGAGTAATCATGAATTAAATGTTTGATTATGAAGCTAAATATTCATGGCTTGGCACATATGTGTATGTACAGGTATACTCTATATATGTAGGGCTTCGCACAGTAAGGCCAGATCAATTGCTATGTAAACACTTAACACCTACCTTATGTGAAAGATCAATGAGTTATGTTTTATGGGAGACATAGTATATGATAATAAAATAAAACATCTTAATTTAATATTTGATTATATCACGGATGTATTAGATCTATTAGATGCTATCTATGTCCGTGATTATATCATATTCTAATTTATGAAACATATGGGCAAGAATTCAGTAAGATAAATTAGTTGTGAAATCCGTCAGTAAAAATTAAAAGGGTCTCAAATGAATATATATATATTTGCATTTAAATAAGTTCAAGCTATTGTCTTTCTGATTGTAAAAGCCTCAATCAAGCAACAGAAGTATTTATAAAGTTATTGCTGGCAGGTCTCATACTGAAAATGGGTCTCAGGCTTGATTTTATACTGGGTTATTGCCCTTTGTTCATTATACCAAAGTTTCTGTTGGATGAAGAATATGAATTGATTGCAGTCCTTTTGCTTTGTTTCCATGCATTTCTAATTAGGATGTGATCGTGCATAACTACACTGTACCTGGTAGCATGCTGTGTATTACAATGTAATTCACGCTACACATGCATTGATATTCATCAATTCTATTTAAATGGATTGTTGCATTTGATCAAACCAATGTACCATTGAGAATATAAACAGTACAATTGTCTTGTAAGAACTCTGATTCAGTATAAGTACTTACAGATCCAATGCAATTTTCAGTCCATATCCCACATGACAAAGTAAACAGATGGCTATCTGATTTCAAAAAGAATGTGGAGCTAGACCTGACTGTAGTATGCAACACCTTGCCATCCTCTAAGGGTACTCATACACAGACTATTTGCAAGGTTTATTATATATTTATAAGCACACCGCGAACTGCTAAAAGTTGTGCACACGTATTGGTGACGTCACAACGGGAACACAAGAAATTGGGTCCTATGTCTCTCTATATAATAGTAATATGTACGTCTGGTTGATTAATGATCCAAAATGTACCGGTATTATACAATGAAATTAAGGGACGTACCATAATATGGGGGTCAGGAGAATAATCTGAAGTCGTCATAAAATAACTTTGTTTTGAACCTTTCATAAATTTAGTGTTTATTGATTGTTCAAATTCATTTTAATGGACCCATATATATATGTGCTATCATATTGTAATACTCTGTGTCATTTATAGTGTGAGTTATACATATCATTTATCCAATGATTCAAGAGTGACTCTTATAATAATACCTTTGAATATTGTACATCTCATGTTAGTGTCAATTATATTAGGTAATCAGATTAGCGGGATAATCTACCTGGTCAGTTCGATAACTTCACATGTAACTTGTTACTCAAATAGCAAGTAATTAACATTTGAGAGGGGGGATGGTCTATCAAAGTTAACTAACTTGTAATAGTTGAGTATGTTGCGGTTATTATCCCCTCTTTTTAACTTCAAAATGGGTACTCTAAATCTGTAGTTAGTTCTCGACTTTGAATGGAACATAGACTATCGAGTGCACATGTATTGAATGGAACATAGACTATCGAGTGCACGTGTACCTTTTGAAATCTCCATAACGCACCATCAACTCACACAGTTTATGTCACTTTTTTAATTTCGAATTTGATTCTTCTATTCACAAGAACGAGAAAAGTTCTGTTGAAAACTTGCTTGATATGTCTGTATCACAGCTTTTTTTCATATTTTATTTTAACACAAAATGAATAAAATGCTGATTAAAACCACAGGGACTTATGGCCATGAGAATATCCATTTAAATATATAGATAATATAGCGAAATATGATAATTAAAATAAAATATAAAAACTGAATTTTCCAATTTTCTTTTTATGTTATTAATCATCTAAAACCGTATTGAAAATAATTGCCAAATTTCAGCTTGATACGTCAAGCGGTTAATTTCACAAAAAATCGACTATCAGACACTCTTTTTTTGTGGAAAAAAATCTGATGTTCCATATTCATTTCTTATCCGTAAAACACAGGGGTTTTCAAAGACCTAATCTTATTTTTTCTCTAACAGAATTCAAAATACATTGTTCTATTGTTTCTATTTCAATGTGTGAGCCTGAAAACATATTCGCTCGTATTCCATTTATTTTACAATATACACGATTTGAAATGTTTTTTTTTTTAATTCTGCATAGACATAAATAAATTATCGATGGATAGAAAGCTGTCAACTTTTAAACACACCTATAATTTCTCGAACATATATAAGGATGAAAGAAGTCGAAATGTGATACCCGTCAAAACAGGTTGGGATGAAGGGCTAACAAGTTTGTTAAAATGAATGACCTTGATCTGCTTTCAAGGTCATAGGTGTCAAATGTCTTAAAATGTTTCAAACACTTCTTCTCAGTAACTAAAAGTCCCAGGATAAGGTTATTCTGAGGGAAGTATCACAATGCCACGATGAAGGAATAACAAATTTGTTCATTGACTCTCTAAGGTAACGGTCAAATATGGTTATATATTTAAACAGCGACCAACAAAAAATTATATAGATTGTCAGATGACCGTTAAGGCCCATGGGCCTCTTGTTAATGAATGCAATGTAACATTTATGCCATATCATCTATGCTGTTACCGATAATCGCAGCAATGTGATCACCATCTCCACTTGGTAGCCTTTTTGTTTACATTAGGCCTAGATATAACCAATCAAAGATAGCTTATTATCGAGGACTGAGAGTGTGCTGCACCTTTTAAATTCAACTAATTCAACAAAAATAAAAAATACATACATTCAGACAACAAAAGAATCTGTATTTGATGATTAGATAATATGTAGCCAATGTTCAGTGTGGTCAATGTAATTTTTGGGAAAGCCCGTGTCAAATATAGAAAAGTTAAATAAAGCACAAAAATTGCACCCCCTGGGGCGAACATGTGTAGAGTGTGCTTGCGTGTCATGTAAACAAATGTAACATGGTACGTTTGATTTCACAAATACTTTTTTATATGGATGTTGAATTTACAAAATATGTTGTAAAAAATTATGATAGGCGTTAGGATTATTAGAACTCAAGAGAAATTGTTTTGTTGTATTTCAAATCAGTCAGAAACAGGTTCCGCGCATGCTCGTAAAGGCCAAAAGTGCTCAGAGATATTTGAAAACAAATGTGTCTTTTGCATATTATTTGTCTGGTTGGACGATTAAGGATATCTTTATTATTAATTGAAAAATTAACATAAAACATCGGCTTTTGTCAACATATAGGTATGAGAAGTTCAAAATTAAGGAGTACAGAACTTTAATTTTATACAATATATGGAGATATTATAAAAAAGTAAACAAACTTCACTTAATTACCCTTTAATGCCGTTCGGACCCCTTGTTCAGGAAAATCAATTTGAAGTATTTTCGTTCTGATTTCAGCATAAGATCCTTGCCTTCTCGGAGAAGTTGATCTTGAGGTTGGACGATCTGGTGAGCCTTGTGTACCTGGACCGGTGTCGTCTCACGTAGCATATCATACATTTGGTATTTTCCTATATATATACAGGTAAGGTGTTGGTGTATTCTAAGTGAGATTTTGTGTCAGGTTGGACGATCTGGTGAGCCTTGTGTACCTGGACCATGTGGAGTGGGCCTGGCCCTCCTACATGACGACATTGTGGAGGGAGATGTTCCACCCAACGATGTCCAGACAGAGTTCTTCGCCGACACAAAGAACTCGGGACTGCTCATGGACGACGTTCAAAAGGAGATTGATGTGCTGGGCAAGATATTTTGATGTGCTGGGTAAGATATTTTGATGTACTGGGTAAGATATGTATGCTTCCTTCAAAGGTCTACAGAAAGTTTTGTTATCAGATGATGGGAGATATTTAAATCCCCTTGTGCTGTTACAGTTCAATTTTAGTAATTTTATTATAGGAGTTATTTCCCTTTGACCGCAAGTGCGTTTTGGGTGTTTTCGCGCCATCGAGAACTCTTTAGTGTAGAAAGTAAGAAAGAGTGCCAAAAAACGAAACCATGATGTGAGGTGCTGCACGGCGAGCTGTTTATGGAAAGTTCGGAAGTTTGTGAGGCCATAATGTGAGTTTTATAGATATTGTTATAATTAACATGTTATATTATGCTACAATAGAGAATGCTATGATATTAATCTCAGAAATTAGTCATAGAAACCCAGGCATTTGTCGCGATAAACAATGCCATGTGGTAATACTGTGTTCAGTTAGTCATTTCGTCCATAATATTGTGACAAAATGGTGTTTTGTCTTTTAAAATGAATATTAATCTCCATGTAATGAATGGGAAACCTTCTCTAGTTGGAATGAAAGATAACGGACTAAATCATTACAACTTACTCAGAGGTTTACTTGTGAAAACGTCACATCACTGGTTGACAGAAGCACATGTTACTGGGGGCAGCCATATTGTTAGTAAATGGCAGGAAGTGAAGCTCTTCAATTGGAGGTTAGTTTCGTATATCTCATAAAAGATTTAAGATATGATGTCGTTTGTAGAAAACCAAATGCGACATTAACTTTAGAACATATATATAAACTTTAAGTCTTATAAACATTTAAGACATCGGGTAAAGAATATCCAGTGCATCAGAGACACTAACGTATGCACCTAAAAATAATGAGAATTTATGCAGAAAAGTATTAGTATTTATTTGAGAATCTGTTATAGCACTAAGAGGAAGAACTTCTTATTAAACATAATTAAACATTATTAAAAACCTCAATAATTCTCTTTGATTGTGTGAACCGGTCGCCCTAATGAGTGTCCTCCGGGTTTTTTTTGTACACCTGCGCATTCATTTTTGGGTTTATTCGTAATCTGTCTTCTGATTTATACAAAGTATGCCCTTTTGAACTTATGAGTGGAAGCGAAGGGATTGAGTTAGCAATTGGCTTACTGTATGTTTTAGTTATATATCAACCCCACCACAAAAACTAAAATGTGTGAGCGCAGGCATGCATTTCTTAAAGACACAGTTGTGTTGCATAATTGAATTAAAATTAATAAATTTGTTCACAGATCAAGTCATGTGAAGCCTGCCAGATGTCAGACCCTCTGAAGCCAGCACAGAGACCTGAACTGCAGTCAATCAAAGTATGACTTTGTCTAAGGTCTTATTCCATCCTTGGGGGGGCGGGGTCAAATTTCTAATTTTGCTGATTTGTAGATCACAAAGTTTACTTTTTGGCAATAATTACTGCAGGAAGAAAATGATCATACATTGTATGTTGTAATAACTGCTGATACACAAGATTCAGGTACATATTATGTTACTGTGTAGAGTATATTGAGGCAAGTTTTTATGAGGGCATTAGACGACGAACCACCACAACAATTTTGACACATGTACTTTTTACCAAAACTTCTCCCAAATTTAGCAAAAAATTAACAGCAAATCTTTCACAGTTTATCTTATACTCTACAGGGACCTTATAGAAATATTATCTATGCTTTATTTGGACTGTATTTCAGTTGCCTAACTTTGTAGCTAATACGACCTGAAAGGTTTCAGTATACTATTATAACCCATCTTCAACATGACTTTATGTAAACTGAAGGAATTTCTATGAAGTACGGTCCAATAACAAAGTGTTGGCATTTTTTTTCTGGCTGTTAGAGATGACCATGGTAACCATTTTGAAAGTTTTGGAAAGATTCCAATGAAAGAGTTCATTTTAAGCTTACATACATGTAATAGCTCTTGCAAGCTGTATGTATATGTATCTGTTTCCGCCTTGGTCATTTTATAACATATTAACTCCAAAACAACTGAATCAATTATCAAATATACTATTTTGCAGGAAGGTTTCACTGTCAAAGGCAAACAAAAAATTGGATTTATCTGATCTGACTTTTAGCTGATGATCCCACACACAGAAATATGTACAATGTATTAAAATGTTTCAATGCATTTATTTATTTAATATTGTAGGTTTCTAGCCCTTTTGAACTAGTTGGTGTCGACCTTGTTGGGCCACTGGCAGAGACAGAATCTGGCAACAAGTACATATTTACTGCTACAGATTACTTCACCAAGTGGGTTGAGGCTTTTCCAATTCCATCTAAGCATGCCACAGTTGTTGCAAGATGTTTCAAGCAACTGTTCGCCCGTCATGGAGCAATGAATGCCATGCTGACAGACCAGGGTAGAGATTTCGTGAACCAGGTAAAAATGTCTCACTTGTTGAACGATTTTGTTCAAGTTAAATTTTTAATATTTATATCTGTATGCCCATTCAAGGTTGTCGCAATAAAGTCAATTGTCAAATTGATTGTCTGGACTGGAGCATAATTATAAGTGTACAAATTCTTAAAAAAGAAAAAAATTTTAAACCTTCCGTCAGCACTTTTGTACTTTTCCACTGATGAACATTTGAATTATGAAATTATGAAGTAAACTTGGTCAGAATTAAACCAGGAGTCAACTGAACAATATTCAAGGTCACCGCGTCAAAGGTCAAATCACCAGGTCAAGGTCAAATTTTTACTTTTTAACCGGTGAACATTTTGTTATGACATCATGAAGCAAACTTGTTCAGAATTAAACCAGGAGTCAACTGACCACAATTCAAGGTCATTGGTTCAAAGGTCAAATCACTAAGTCAAGGTCAAATTTTGTACTTTTTCACTGATTAACATTTTGTTACACGACATTATAAAGCCAACCTGTTCAGAAGAAATGAGTCAACTGATGACCACAATTCAGGGTCACTTGGTCAAAGGTCAAATAATACTAAAATTTAGTATGTAGTTAGGGTCTGAATAATTATAACAAGCCAGGGCCAAAATCAGATCAATGAATTATTTCATTACACTGATTAGTACTGACTCTTTGGTTCTTTTCTTTAATTATGGTTTAACTTTATTCAATACTTGTTTACATTCATTCACTTAATATTCATGTTCATTCATTTATTAACACTAATTCATTGTTTACCTTCATTCACACATTTCATCTATGTATTCACACTTTTTGTAATTTTCTCCTTTTATATATTATATTTAAAAAAATCCTATATACATGTAAATGAATATACTGAGATATGACACAGATGAGGCAGGATGTGGTAATCCCAGGTTGGCCAATCAGGCACTGGATACACCACCAGGAAGCATGTAGGGGTAGTAAACATTACAAATAAAAAAGGGACAGAAACCTTTATAAGAATTTAAGAAAAACAATTTATGTAATTTAAAAAAAAATTAAGGTTGACCCAATATTGGGTCCTGACATTTGCAAGAACTGGAACCACTGGTTGGTAATTCTAACATCAGAATGTTATATAATATCTCAGTATCATCCACATATTCAACTAAAGCTTGAGTAAACCATCAGATTTCTATTAAAACTGAGCTCACTAATTTGTTTACAAAATATACAATCTCTCAGACTCTTAGGACTGTTTTCATTATTATTTTTTTATCAGTTTTTGGTTTCATTTGTTTATCATAGTTTATAAAAATCTTATTTACCAAACGTTAGAATTAAAAGTAGGAACTTAACAGCTTGTATTCCTTTATGCTGGACTAATGTTTACTGAGGTGAATATATTTATGTTGTTGGTAAGGCATTTCGGGAATATATAAATACACTGTAAATTTAAATATTGTAATGTATTACTTTATGAATGCATGTCCTAGTTTCTGATAGTTAATTTATGTGTCCGATACCATAATTAAATCTGTATGTAAAGGTCACATGTAAATTAAAATCTATGTAAGATCATCAATATGGATGCTTTCATACACATATACACTTTTTGGTGGCATTATCAGTTTTTTTGTTCTGTTCAGGTGAATGATCAACTATGTACTGATTGGAACATCCAGCATAAAGTAACTGCAGCATATCATCCTCAGACCAATGGACTGGATGAAAGGACCAACCAGACACTGAAAGCGTAAGTATTTTATAACAATAAATACATTTTTAAAAACATTACCGGTGTGGGTACTTTGAATGGAGTCAATAAATGTTTCTCCATATGCATTAGGCCTAAGTTGTATATGATTTATTTTTCAAGCATTCTTCAAACTTCCATAAGCCTCATACTTGATATTCTCAGAAATGCTATCAACGTGTAAAAATGTAGGGAAACTAGTCCATAGATAAGGAATTTCTCTTCATTAGACATACCTTTGTAAAAGTTAAAACCTGTTTTGCCATTTTTGCAAAAAAGGAACAATTTCTAATGTGGTAACTAAAAGAGATGCAATAGTTTGTAATATCAAGAACCAAAGGTAATCCAAAATGATCTCCTTTGTCATTTTGAACCAATATAAGGCACTTGATTTGAATGCAAATTGATAAGTGCATAAATATACAAAACATTATACTTAGTTGAGCAAAATTGTTGTATACAGTCCTTTATTTGTATACTTTGTTCTGATTGGTCAACTAAAAAAAAATAATAAAAGCCCCAAAATATACATTTTCCTGCCCACATTTCAACTAAGTGTTATAATTGATGCAATTATACATGCTGTGTTATATGCCAACCATGTACAATAAGATGAGTAGAAATATGCTTTTTGTGAGGGTGGAGGTAGTATCAAGTGGCATTAGGTCGAGGGAAGACGTTACATATCATGCAGCCACATGCAAAGTTGCACATAAAATTACTGAAAGCATTCTCTTTATTTGCAAATTTCTATATTATTTTGTATTATTTATAGGACCTTGCGCAAAATGGTCAACGAGCATCAGAATGACTGGGATACCTTACTTGATGGAGCCTTGTTTGCCATGAGGACCAAACCACAGTCAAGCACTAAGTACAGCCCATTCTTTCTTTTGTACGGAAGGGAGGCCAGGTACCCGAGCCAGCTCCCAAAAGACTTTGGACGAGATCTACAGGTTTGTTTTAGAACTATATTTGTGAAGGGATAAAGGTTCAACAAACCCCCAAAAACATGCAATAGTCAACCTAAATTTCAACCCCCTGATAAGTTATATTTAAAGACTCTTATCCAGAATCAGAATATGTCTAGTAATTTATATATATACACCATTAAAAAGATTCAGAACCAAGTTAATGTAGTCAATAATAAGGCTGATATATTCATTAATTTAGCACATCAGATTTATATGTCAATCTCTTAAGCAAACTAACTGAATGCTGCAAAATGAAATATTATTTAAAGTTCATTTATGATGTATGGTTCGCACCCTTAGTTATCTGATTTTCTAGAAACTTGGTAACAAGGTTAAAAGCCTAAAGGGCTTGATAAAGTTGAATTGTCACTTTTGTCTGAAAGGACTCTGAATTTTGAAGTTCAGTTAACACTTTTGGCTGATGTTAGTTGGCAAAGTTATTGCCCTGATTTCCGTGCAATTATGGCAACAGATATTATGCAATTTCAGTGTATAAAACAAGTTTTTATTCAATTTCCAAGCAACGTATCTTGTGTCAACAGCATAAAAATGACAACCTAACCTCAAAATAGTTTACCTACAACATGATTCCACCTTATAAAAGGGGGGAAAGCAGGGGATATTAATTCTATGAATTAGTGTGTTGTTTTAGAGCCAATGAACAAGATCAATATATTCTAATTACATACATCCTGATTAAGTGAGGTCTTTGTATTAGAATCATTCGAGGAAGTAAAATCTACAGTGCCAGTGGCCACTGCATAATTTAGGGGGCTTGTTGAACCTTTATGTGATTTTTAGCTCAACTGGCCTGAACGGCATGTCCTTAAATGACCCAGGCTGTTAATAGGATGTAAAACAAAATTAACCAAATTTAAGGATAGGTCTTTGAGTCATTCCCTGTCTACAGGATCTTTTTGGAACATATTTCACCATGATTACTTAGTATATAGATATCAATGTATCCAAGTGAGCAGTACAGGCCTTCTATGCCTCTTGTTGGACATATATGATGAAAAATATGGCCGACAGCTGCCATCTTAGATTTAACCTTCAAAGTTTGTTATTGCTATTTCTTGGAAAGTACTGGATAATGGATGGATAAACTATTCTCAAACTTCATGTCTAGGTTCTCCTTGATCTCTAGTGCATTTTCCGGGTGAGCAATACATGCCTTCTTGGTCTCTTGCTTGTCCTCCTTCATACATCTTGCGTAATCAGTCTATAAACAGTTTTTATAAGCCCGTCAAAAATGATGGAATATATTATGGTATGGCGTTTTCCGTCCGTTGTCAACTTTTATTTGTCCTGAGATCCTCAACCGATATCTTTAAACTGGCTAGGCTTGACCACCATGACATGAAGTTGTGTTTTCCTGAACAACAGTTTGAATCGACAATATTCACTAGAGTTATGGCCCTTTGGGACTCAATTTCAGGCATGATGAAGAAAAACATCAGCACTTTTTTGCGTTTTTCTTCAATTCCTCTAAAATTTGGTATGGTACTTCGAAAAGCTATACATCGTATCATTATGCCATGGCGCGGCTTTTGTCGTACGTCATAACTTTTTCTATAAATCCCTACTAGTCCTGAACCACACTACATAATTTAACAAAATTTGGCCAGAAACATCCTTGGGTGAAGGGGATTCAATTTTGTTTAAACAGTTGGTCTGACCCCCTGGAGCCTGAAGGGTGGGGCCCAATAGAGGAAATAGAGGCAAAGTCTTTTAAATCCCAACTAGTCATAAAGTACTGAATGGTTTTGAACCAAATTTGGTCAGAAACATCCTTTCGAGGAGGGGAACAGATTTTGTATAAATGGTGCTTCTGACCCCTTGGGGCCGGAGGGGCGGGGCCAAATAGAGAAAAAGAGTAAAAAAAGCATTTTAAATTCCTACTAGTCATAAAGGACAGAATAGATTTGAACCAAATTTGGTCAGATACATCCTTTAGGGGAGTGGAACAGATCTTTGTATAAATGGTGCTTCTGACCCCTCCCCTGGGGCCGAAGGGGCAGGGCCAAATATGGAAATAAGGGAAAAGCCTTTTAAATGCCTACTAGTAATAAAGTACTGACACTGAATAGATTTGAACCAAGACTTGTCAGGAACATCCTTTAGGGGAGTGGAACAGATTTTGTATAAATGGTGCTTGTGACCCCCCTTGGGCCGGAGGGGCGGGGCCAAATATGGAAATAGAGGAAAAGCCTTTTAAATTCCTACTAGTCATAAAGTACTGACCACAGCACTCCTGACCCCCGGGGGTTCGACACCTCCCAGCGAGAACCTCACCCGTGACCCTGCCGTAGGCTAGTGTTAGGATAGCGATAGATTAGCTCATATACTAATCAGTGTTACCATAGGTAAAATATCACTTAGTGATAGATAGCTTATAGGTTTATTTTTCTTCAGTGTTTCCATTTTCGGATTTCTTTAGTGCCGTATTGTTTTATATTCGTCCGCGGAGGATTATTACAGTGTTATCCCAGTGTGATTAGAACTCTTCTGTGTGTAGTGTTTATTCCTATCGGCATAGCTGTTCGAGACACAGACAAGAAACCTACAATAGAGAAACAGCTAAGTACCAATACTAATAACACTAATTCTCCCCCATAGCCCTATTTATCTCAACCCTTTACATATATTTGACACAACTATACCAAATTAATTATATTCATAATTTAAATCTCTTGAAGATCAAGTATAAATTACAGTTTAACCAATAGCACAGTTCAAGATAATTATACTTTGTCGTAGAAATAATATTTACCAGGTAAATTCCCAAAATCTCAAATAGCTCTCAAATTAAACACACAATATATTGGTAGTGTAATTAAACGATAATCTGACGCGCCCCGCTCATTTAGGGAAAGATATATTTTTTACATTGAATTTCATAGGAGTTGCCTCCCCTGCACCATTAGAATTTTTCTCTCCTGTTCTATAGACTAGTAAGAATGTCTAAAATGACTGAACAAGTCATAGTTCTAAAACCCAACCCCAGGGATAGAAATATTACGCCGTATAGGAATATAGGTCAGAGGGGAGCCAAAGCAGATATCCAGGCGCACATTGGTTCGGCCCCAATCCAAATATTACCCTCAGGATTTATCCTTATATTATGTATGACGGCAATGCAAATCACAGGGGCCCTCAAGTTAAAACAGATTAGGGACCTACCATTCTCTCCCTATGTATCACATAGGCCCTATGGAAGTAAATCACCCACCCCACGCGCTCCACCCCGTACCTGTGCCCCGGCCAAACCCAAGCATCACCAATCAAGTCACACGAACAATACATGGCATACCGATTACAACACACGCACATCTAGTAGAGGAGTAATCTACAGCATTCCGATGCACGTGCCTCTTAGCTTTTTCTTCAGTCCCCTAGTAGTTAAAGCTACACGTCTCATAAACTACAAAGGAAAACAAAAAACATCGGTTCTCCTTGTGTTCGCGTCTCCAAACACCCCTAGAAACATCAGGTACGGAGATAGAATTTTTCAGGTAACCCCTTTTAGACATCAAAGTAGAAACACACAAAAAGAAACCCCGCGCACACAGGATTTAAGGACAGCTGGAAAAACATACGCGGAAGCCATAAACACTACAACAACAAAATCTTTCCCCACGGTTCTCAAAACAGACACAGGTGCACCAGCTAACGTACACATAGTACAAGCCCCGGCCACGATAGGCAACGAATTCATTACAAAACAACAATACATCAATACAATCAGCACGCTTTTTCTCGGGATATCAAATTTAGAACAAAACCCGGTTAAACTTTTTGACACCTTTAATTCTGTACTGATAAAGGAGATAGGGGTAGAGATAGATAACCTTGAGATAGACTCAGATTGCCGCTCGGGCAATACTGGAGGGGAATCCCCAGAACTCATTCCACTCCCTACGTCACCAACCTCTAATGTTTCCTCACCAACATCGAGCACGTGCTCAACAGAAACCGGGGATAACGAATCCCCCCGAGAAACCCACACACAATCACCATCGGACACACCCCTAGATTACACGGCACCCCCAGTGACCCCTCAAACAATAAAGAGAAACAAAACAATAAAAAAGAAACACAAAAACCCTGAAGGGGAGACAACCCCTATACTTAAACATCGTATGCGACAGACCACAATTTCCGCTAGGAAACAATTGAACATTTAGAACAGTTCTGTTCACGGAATGAATAACATCTTAGTTAATTAATTAACAATGATTAGAGAACAGAAAGAAAAAAAGGCCACGGGCGCTCTTTCTGTTCTCAGCTGGAACGCCCGCGGCCTGAAAGCAAATTTGCTAGAACTTAAACAATTATTATCAGAAAATTCGGACATAGACATAATTAAAATACAAGAAACTAAAATTAGACCAAATCTAAAAATGCCAAAAATTATGGGTTATTATTATGAACCCTTGAAATTCGGACATACTAAAACAGGTCTCGCGATATATATCAAAAATAACATAGCGTACAAAAACATACAGATTAAAGACATATCGTCCAAAATAGAAATGATAGGAGCAGAAATACATAGCAACAATAAAATTACGGCAATATTTAATATATACATTAGTCCCAGTGTAACTATGAATAAAGACGATTTAGACACTCTGATCAATGTCTTTAATAATTACGAACACTGTATCATATCCGGAGATTTTAACGCGGCTAACACACTATAAGGAAGTAATTCAACATCTAATAGGGGTACCATTGTTGAAGAATTTTTAACTGAAAATAATTTGACAGTTATCAACGACCCAAATCTTGCTACGCGCATAGATATACATACCGGTAGCTCCTCACATATCAATTTAACGGTCACTACCCCCTCCATAGCAAACTCATTAGATTACTGGACGACAAATTCCAGCACATTAGGCTCTGATCATTATCCAATCATATGTAAATTCGAACTCGAGCCTATAAGAAATAAAATTGAATTCCCGCCAAAATGGCTATTTGCGAAAGCAAACTGGGAAAAATTTAAATCACTCTGCTCTCTCATTTCAATAAACAATGTCAAACACAACGACGTAAATACATACACCAATAACCTAACAGAAACACTAATAGATATCGCTAATAAGTGCATTCCGAAATCCTCAGGTAAAACGAAAGAACGAAAACATAACCCCTGGTGGAATGAGGATTGCACTATTAATAAACGTATAAAACGTAGGTGGGAGTCTAAATGTAAAAAAGACCCTTCAGAAATTAATCTTAAATGTTACAGAATAGCTAAAAACAAATACAGTAAAACAATTAAGAAAACAAGAGAAAACCATTGGATAGAGTTCTGTAACTCTCTAAATGATAAAACCGACACAAAAACTGTATGGAATAAGATCAGGGCCATTCAGGGCGTTCCACCCAGAGATATGCCAATTTTAGGTAAAAACGCTGAAGGTAAAACAAACTTAGAAAAAGCTAATATTTTGGCAGAACAATTTAAACAAGATAATTCAACGAATTACAGTCCCCCACCGGGTTGTTATCTCGAGATCCAATAGCAATGAGTGTGAATCTCGAGATGCAATAAGTTCATGTATTTTCTTCAATGTATTGAAAGGTGAAGATGTAGTTTACAGAGACCCGCTTCTATACAGGAACCATCCCATTCTCACTAAATACATGTACACTGTAGGTATACTCTATAATAATCTCTATATAAAGGACACAAGTCTATGAAGGACACTTTTAGTTTTTCAGGTCAAAATATAGGTCACTGTGACCCGGTTTTGTTACGCGACACACCGCCTTCCCATAGGGAACTATACTACCAAGTACAAAGTTATAATCCTTAATAGTGTAGGAGATAGAGCCCGGACAAGTTTTTACTTAAAAGTAGGTCAGAGGTCAAAATATAGCAAAATAAAGGTCACAGTGACCCAGTTTTGGTACGTGACACACCGCCTTCCCACAGGGAACTATACTACCAAGTATAAAGTTCTAATCCTTAATAGTGTAGGAGATAGAACCTGGACAAATTTTTCTTTCTTTAATGTAGGTCAGAGGTCAAAATATAGGTCACAGTGACCCGGTTTTGGTACGCGACACACCGCCTTCCCACGGGGAACCATACTACCAAGTATTAAGTTCTAGTGCTTTATAGTGTAGGAGATAGAGCCCGGACAAACTTTTACTTTAATGTAGGTCAGAGGTCAAAATATAGCAAAATAAAGGTCACAGTGACCCGGTTTTGGTACGCGACACACCGCCTTCCCACAAGGAACCATACTACCAAGTATTAAGTTCTAGTCCTTTATAGTGTAGGAGATAGAGCCCGGACAAACTTTTACTTTAATGTAGGTCAGAGGTCAAAATATAGCAAAATAAAGGTCACAGTGACCCAGTTTTGGTACGCGACACACCGCCTTCCCACGGGGAACCATACTACCAAGTATTAAGTTCTAGTGCTTTATAGTGTAGGAGATAGAGCCCGGACAAGCTTTTTCTTTGATGTAGGTCAGAGGTCAAAATATAGGTCACAGTGACCAGGTTTTTGTATGCGACACACCGCCTTCCCACAGGGAACCCACACACTTAGTATGAAGTTCCAGTGTCTTATAGTATGGGAGATAGAGCCCGGACAAATAGTGTGCGGAAGGACGGACGGACAGAAGGACGGACGGACACAACGCAAACCTATAGTCCCCCCCAGATTCCGGTGGGGGACTAAAAAGCGAGTAGCTTCTCCAATTGTACTGAAGAATTTTTGACAAATAAAAGTAAGAAAATCGATCAAATTAAGACCAATCTTAAAGATGCTGGCGCCGAAATAACACCTTTAAATAGCCCGTTTTCAAATGCGGGATATCTTAGGGCGCTAAATTCAAAGAAAAGTACGTCACCGGGCATTGATAATCTATCATATACCATTCTTAAAGAATGCCCAGAAGGTATTAACGACATTATTTTAGACCTTATAAACACCATCTGGTGAACTGGTAACTACCCGTCTTCCTGGAATAACGCAGTAGTTATACCTATATGCAAACCAGGTAAAGATAAAGAAAATCCAGCATCATATAGACCAATAGCCTTAACATCCCACCTATGTAAAACATTAGAAACAATGATAAACAATAGATTAAAATATCATTTTGAACACAATAAAATAATTAACGAAAATCAAAGCGGATTTAGGAATAATAGGTCTACATTAGACTCACTAGTCAGGCTAACATCGGAAATAAAAAACTCTCTCAGTAAAAATTTTCATGCTATAGCGGTATTTTTAGATCTAGAAAAAGCCTACGATTTAGTCTGGCACGAAGGACTATTGATGTCACTAAAAGATGTAGGAATTACCGGAAACATGCTTCGGTTCATCACTCACTTTTTAAAAGATCGAAAGATCCAAGTAAGGGTAAATAACATTAACTCCGACATCAAAACACTAGACAAAGGAGTGCCACAGGGCAGCGTTATATCCCCTACTCTATTCAATATATTTATGAATAAATTAAATGATCACCTTAAACGTTTCCCTAAAATCAATAAATTAGCCAATGTTGACCAATTTGCAGACGACACCAGCATATGGAGCACTAATAAGATAATTGGCCACAATGACAACAATGTTCAAAAACATTAGACGTTATACAAGATTGGGCAGACCAATGGGGTTTTAAGATCTCGCAAGAAAAAACTGTAGCAATGTCCTTTTCTAGACGAACCAGAACCCCAGACTTATATCTAGGCGATAAACGTATCGAGTATGTCAAAAAAGTAAAATATTTAGGAATGATTTTAGACCCTAAACTGTCGTGGAAACCACATATTCAATACATCCAAGAAAGGTGCAAAAAAGCCCTTAATACAATGGTCTACGTTTCAGGTAACAATCTAGGGTCAAATAAACACACCCTACTAAACATATGTAAAGCACTAATTCGATCAAAACTCGACTACAGGTGTCAAATTTATAATTCGGCCTCGGACAATATACTCAACTCGCTTGATATTATACAAAATAAAGCACTCAGGATAGCGTTAGGAGCAATCAAAAATACACCATCAATAAGTCTTCTAGCTGAATCGGGCGAAATGCCACTTAAACTAAGACGAGAAAAACTAATTCAAAATATTGGGCTAGAACAAAAACATTGGGTCCAGATTTCCCTCCCAATAAATTAGTAACCAAAGCTAGTACAAGTATTTACAGAAAGAAGCTAAAACAGCATCAAAAACCTGCGTACGATCACCAGGTTAATGATTTGATTAGGGAACATAAATTAGAAGAAATACATATAGACGAAACATGTCAAAATCCATTGACTCCATGGCTCCTAAGCGAACCCGAGATAAATTACGAAATTCTTAAAAACACAGACAAAAAGTCGAATCCAATAGGAGCCAAAACATTAGCACTAGCAACAATTGAAGACAAATTCCAAAATTGCTCTAAATACTATACCGATGGCTCTAAAAATCCGACAAATAATAGAGTAGGTTTAGGAGTTTATTCCCCTGACGATAACATAAACATATCACTAAGAATGTCTGACCACTGCTCTGTTTACTCCAGTGAACTAACAGCTATATGGCTAGCACTACGTGTAATAGATCAAATTAAGCCAGACGGGGCAGTTATCCTAACGGACAGCCTTTCGTCCATACAATCTATAGAAAATAGAAACAGTAACAGACCCGTCACTCTTAATTCAATATTGAGCTGTCTACAACTGCTCGAAGATCAGGGCATATCAAAAACATTAGCATATGTACCATTGCATGTGGATATACCTGGTAATGAAAAAACAGATAAGCTAGCCAAACAAGCACTAACCCGCGATGAAATAGATATAGACGTCAAACTATCTAAAACGGAAGTCTATTCTCTAATTAACAAATCAATAGACCAAAAATGGAAAAACATCTGGAAAAACCAAAATAACCATAATAACCTCCGACAAGTAATAGACATACCAAACCAAAACCCAAAATTATACGGTTATAGTAGAAAGGAAGACGTCATCATTACTAGACTAAGGCTAGGAAAAACTAAACTAAACTCTAACATTCATATCATGGTGAAAGATCATCCTCCAAACTGTTCATATTGTAATAACAAAGAGACAACTGAACACGTTCTCTTCTCGTGCCCCGAACACACAATAGCACGTACTGAACTTTTCCAGGACCTTAACACCAATAAAATATCTATAAATTCATTAAGTCAATTATTAGAATCACTGGATAAACAGAAAATAGTACAACAACTGGTTTTAAAATATCTAAAATCAATAAACTACATTCATAGAATTTAAAAATAACACCATCGAATGTAACGGAGACCCATACGGGAGAGACTCGGGCTCAAACCTAGGGCGCCGGCGGACCGGTAGGGATCTCCCTTGGAGCTCCATCAATTTATAGAACTACTCAAAGTGATTAAACCATTATTGATACTGTGACTTAATAAAGATACCACATACCCTGCTGGCGGGAAAGTCACTTTTTAAAAAAACAAGGGTTGGATGCAGGGTCAAACGTTATGATCTAGAATATACCTCGTACAAATCTTAAACAAGAGACATACAATAACGGTTATATAAGATCTAGATAACACACATGTGTTATTATATAGATATAGAATCCTCAGACAGACAATAGGTTTCTGCAACGTCTTTGTTCCGACCTCAGGCGGGGAGTTCCGATCAATTGATCTGTCTCCTATCCCACAGTAATCCAGCGTCATATCTAATTGAAAAAATTAAATTGATATTATTGGTAAAACTTAATAAACCAACTATTATGTCTTAACCCTTGTAGTGCTGAATTGTCTCAGAATTGGTCATCTCCCACTGCTGAATTGTTTCAATTTTTTTTTTTTTTTTTATTTTTTTCAAAATGCTTTAAAATGTTCCTTAGGAATCATATTTAGTAATTTTGATCAATTCCACTCATTATCTCTTGTCGTTTTTATATTTAAACCCTCAAAGTTGAAGGTAAAGTTGATGAAAAATTTTGTAATCTTTCTTGTTTTGGGTTACTGTTGGTGTAAAAGTGTTTATTTCTTAGATTGTAATTGTAATTGTAAAAAGTCATATTTGGAAATACATATCAAGAATTAAGTAATACTGATATATATGCTCTAAAGCAGTCATTTCAACTACTTTGAGATCAGCCATATTATTTCATATAAGCTGCTATATAGTGCTTGAGAACAGCCGCTTGGTGACCAGGCTCATTTTTCCAAGCAGTTGAATGATTTGCATTCTGATGGTGTTTTCAAGTCTGTTGGTATTGTCAATATGATATTTTTTTTGCATTGAACCATTAGTACTAAGGCGTCATGCTATTGCCATTCAAAACACGGCATGGAAAGCATGTTGCTATGGTACAAGACAAACTGTTGCTAGGCAACCAACAACCAATTACATAACACACTTACCTTAAATTGTATTGACAATTGGATCAGAGTTTTCATCAGTTTGGAAATTGGAAGAACTTTCATCAGGTAATAGTAAAAAAGTATCTCTTTCAACATGCTATATAAATCTAAACTATGTACATCGTTTTTCACTTGTAGTTTGAGGATATGTGGTTGACACTATTCCTCCTGCCCAGACTGGGTGGTCGCAGTTTTCTGCCGTTTATACGCCAAAACATACTCTGATTTTGTATGGAATATTTCAAAACAGGGCTCTATGCATAATGCCACTTGACACTGCTTGCACTGGAATGTGGTCTCGCGTCCAGTACATTTAGGCACTGGTTCATTAGGGTGAGAGGACTTGAAGAGTTCCAACTCCCCAGGCCCACAAACAACACACCGCCGTTTCCCATGGCTTCTTTTGTCAGTTGGTGGCAGGTGAGACAGGAAATGCCTGGCTGTCAGTCGCTGCAATACCTCTGCCGAAGTCCGCTTTCTCCCCCGTGGAGCAGCACCAGAAAGCTCAGAGACTTCCATCAGCTGACTGACAAGCTCCCTCCTGAATATCCTCTGGTGAACTGGGTGTTGAGTCCTACTCTTATATAAAATGTAGGAATTCAGGACAGCAAGGCCAATCAAATGGAAGAAAACCTTCTTCCACCATTTCAGTGTCCGACGGTCAAAGCTTCCATTAGCAACCATTTGATCACATCGATCTACAGCTCCCATGTACCTGTTGTAACTGAGTACGCAGTGTGGTTTGATGATATGGGAACCATCTTGGTCAAGTCGGCCAGTGTCTACCATCACACCTGGATTGACATATAAGTGTATTGAAGCCTAATATGAATTTTCTTTAACAGTAGTTATACTGTTCAGAGATATTCTGAGCTGGATGTATGATTTATAACATTTCATAGAATAAAATCAATTAGCAGATTTGCTATTGTCACATTTGACAATAAATTGCTGTTCATGTTTAGTCATGTTCAAGAATGAAAAGTAGCTGTGAACGTATGCTCATTCCATGTTTAATGGTATGCTAGGATAATTAACTAATTTTGGGGAAAACTTCAGTCCCTATGAAATAAATGTCATGAAGTTGTCATTGTAGGATTTTATCTCTTTGCAAAATATTTATAACAGAACTATAGTGACAACTTTTCAGACATTTACATTATTTGTTTATATTTAAAATAAATTTAAGATTTGTCTTACTTAGTGCCAATTTCACTCGCAGTGCTCCATGCACATGACAAAATATATTTAAATACATAATCTATACAATGAAGTTCTAATGACCATCTGGTTTTAGATGACTGATACTATATTTATATACATGTATATATATATTTATTCTTTTACCAAATACTGCATAGATCTATATTTCTTTAGGATATATTTGACAAGTCAGAAACTTGATCAGAGAATGATTCATTACCTTCATGTATAGTGGTAAGTAAATTGACATTTTTTTTGTCGGCATACTTCACAACAACGAGGTTGGACTCTGAGTTGTGGACAACAAATATTTCCCCCTTTGTAAGGTGTTGATTCTTCAACTTCTGTGGAATACCTCGTCTGTTTGACCTGACAGTGCCACATGCTGATGTTGATTGCAGGTATAATTCATAGAAGAGTTGAGGGCTACTGAAATAATTGTCCATATATATATGGTAGCCTTTGTTCATGTATGGGGACGCAAGACGCAAAACCAAGTCATATGTAGCCCCATACTGACTGGGTGGCTGCTGCTGACCATCACGGCCTGTGTACAACTCCATTCGACAACAATATCCATTTGCAGAGTCGCAAAGCATGTACATTTTAAGACCATATTTACAAGGTTTGTCAGGACTGTATACACGAAAATGCAGATTTCCCCTCCATGGAATCATCCCTTCATCAATGGCAATGTTCTTACCAGGAGTATAAACTCGCTGAAAGTTTGCTAACATGTCCTTGTAGGGATCCCCCAGCTTTTGTAAAGGGGAATAGCCTGGCTGTCCCCTTGGAACTGCATTGACATTATCAGACAAGTGTAGAAAGCTCATCAGAGCAAGAAATCTGTCTCTAGGCATTACTGTGTTGAAAAATGGAGTACTGATGACAACATTTGTGGACCAGTAATCCTGGATATCCAGCTGTCTAACAATGCCCATTGCTATGGTAACTCCAAGGAATGCTTTGATTTCAGGAACCGAAGTATTCGTCCAGTTTCTAAGCCTAGAAAAAGGTGGCAAGTTTGTGTGATTCTGCAAGTAATGTGTAGCATAGTTGTTTGTTTCCTCTACAACTTTACTTAATATTGTATCTGGCACAATACATTCAAAATAGTCGAGATAACTGAGAGTGTTTTCTTCGGCAGGCAAAATATTTTCATTAATGCCAGCGTGACCGACGAAAGTGAAAGTAGACGGCTGACTTCCACCTTCTAGCCAGTTTTCCTCGTCAAAAATGTGTCTTACATCTGTTTCATCATCGATATCTTGATCATCAAATCCTTCGAACTCATCACTGTCATCGTCCAAAAATATTTCTTCAAATATAGTGCGAAACTCCGGTAAAACACTCTGTAAATCGTCAGAGATTTGCCGCTCCGCCATCTTGTTTACATTGGCGACGAGAGCAGACACCAAAGGGCACTCGATAATTTTGAAGAATTTGAACGCTTTAATGTGATCGAGACTTATATTGCTTACAAACACCAGTTAATAGAATATTATAAATTCATGTTTCAATCATTTATTCAGTAAAATCACACCCCGTCTTTCTAGAAACAGTCATAATATCACCCAGACCCAAACAAGATCGAATGCGAGCACATCAAATTGTGACGTAATCATTCTCTGCGTGCCAGATTAACGATTACGAAAGAGTCGTGAAATCTACTATAAATTGTACGTACTACTGACTTTCCATGTCGAAACAATAGTTAAATACCTTATAAATCTATAGATGACGATGCCAATGCTAAGGAACCTCTCACAGCATCGCTAAGACCGAATACATAGCTAATAGGTTCAGAGCACCTGTTAGCCATTTTGGCGGAAACTTTCGTCGGCATTGCGTTTTTTTTATGCGCATGTTTCCGGTGACGTACGCGTAACGCAGCTAAAAATATCGCATATTCTGTAAATAGCGCTGTTGACAGGGATTTGCCGCATGGTACAGAGACGATAGGGATAACTGTATTAATGTTAACATGAAAAACGAATGCATAGATATAGAGCTACATGTTGAATATCTTTTTAAGTCATAGAATCATGTATTTATCGATATTTTGGTTATTATCGCCGGGAAACACCTAGCGCTTGACCAGACAGCCAAAAGGCTGTCTTAGCAGGACACCAGTAAACAGCCAAAAGGCTGTCGTAGCACTACAAGGGTTAAGATTTACACACAGTAAAAAACGGAGTACAGTTATGATTCATCTGCTGCCCGCCTTGTCTCAGATGCTTATAACCACCAAACTAACATATAACATAACAAATTCAACTCTGTACCATAGGTTCCCCCGGATACCCAGGGAGACTACACCAGGGTGGGTTACTACTGACCCATCCATTAATTGGTGTATACTGAGGTCCCAAGAGGTTTGGGGCCTCCTCCTCTGTGCCCCATCCCTTTGCAACCAGATAACACACGAGAATATTTAATTCACATAACTCATAAAATTAAATTGATAAGACCCGCCACAGTCACAGCTTCTCACCTCGTCAGGTGCACTTATTAAAGTGAATGATCTGTGTAATTGTGGGAATAAAACTAAAATGAAATAAAACTGAAATATAAACGAATTTCATAGGACCTGCAACAGTCACAGCTTCTCACCTCGTCAGGTGACCTCTACGGAGGGAATGATCTGTGTAGTTGTGGGAATAAAACACCCGCGTAATCAAACTAAAACTCATAAAAACACATAGTTTTTCTACAATGTCTAAAAATATACACAAATACAATTAGTATTTAAACTCTATATATCCAGTTTCAATGCTTACCATTAATATAGGTAATATGGGCTAGACTGCAAGAGTGCAATTTTGGGGACTGCAATACTGCGTACCTTTAGACAGTGTTCACACCCTTGGGGCTAGTTCACCTCTTCACATATATAGGGTTAGTCCTACTCTTATGCTAGGAGTGGTAAGCATGGATACTGTTTATTCATACCGATACACCAAAGATGTTTAGGCTAGTTGAGACTCGGGCTCATACCTAGGGCGCCGGATCCCGGAGGACCGGTAGGGCTCTACTGGTCAGAACACATCTATATAGGGTAATATCTGATACGGCCTACAAATTAAACCTCACCCATCACCCGTCCCTCCCGGGTCCAACACAACCCAAATCATAAGCACAGCTCTTGATACCCATCACTTTTTCACCCCCCCCCCCCCCCCCTCCCCTCGTAACAAATGTAACAATACATACTACCCTATGCACCACCACCCCTTCCCTCCTTTTTACCCTACTCACTGTCACGCTTTACAAAAACAATCAAAAGAAGCCCGAACGAGGATAGGTACATTATGTACAAGGTGAAAGCTATGATGAGATTTATACGAAAGTGGACAATTGTAAGGTGATAAAGGTATATATTGTGACGAATGAAGAAGAACGGAAAACAGAACGGACTACAAAAATAAATCTTCACCTGCATGCCTTCTTGCACTAAAATACAGTCCGTCGGATGGGACTATAAATGGTGGCCCGTGTGAGAATTGTCCAATCTTGCACAAAAAAAGATCCCTTTGAGTCTTTCGAAGAAGAGTAGGTGTGATAACGCCGGCTCAGAGGATCGCGCAATTATTTTAAATTCATAGAAATAGATCTTTATTAGCTATTTTGGCGGACATCCAAAATGATAGATAATACCAAATTCGATAGTGAACCCTGGGCGGCCAGGTCGGTGCGGATCGACGGTTTTTTCGGGTTTTTTTTTTATCTGGGAACAGACTCGTCTCACTCTCAGTCATCTTCCATTCGCGCTAAGTCATCTTGGTACGACCGGCAAACTTCCGAATTTTAGGCAGGAATTTTTAGGCAAAGGGGTCGTCTTCAAAATTATAACGCCCCTATGTAGGTTGGTAGGCCAGACGACTCCTATATCTACCCTCTCAACCCATTCCCCTTGCCTTTCCTCCTACATACTTTATCCCTTCTACTCTCTTTCCTATCTTTTCTCGTCCACCAAAGGTCGCAAGGCCATGTGAGGACGTAAAACTCTCAAAATAAATAATAAAAATTAAAAGTACTGACACTGAATAGATTTGAACCAAAGTTGTTCACAAAATTCCTTTAGGGGAGGGTAATAGATTTTGTATAAATGGTGCTTCTAACCCCCCATTGGGACTGAAGGGCAGAGCCCAATAGAAGAAATAGAGGATAAGCCTTTTAAATCCCTGCTAGTCATAAAGTACTGACACTGAATAGATTTGAACCAAAGTTGGTCAGAAAAATCCTTTCGAGGAGGGTAACAGATTTTGTATAAATAGTGCTTCTGACCCCCCTGGGGCCAGAGGGGCGGGGCCAAATAGAGAAAAAGAGTAAAAAAGCATTTTAAATTCCTACCAGTCATAAAGTACAGAATAGATTTGAACCAAATTTGGTCAGATACATCCTTTAGGGGAGTGGAACAGATTTTGTATAAATGGTGCTTCTGACCCCCCCCCCCCTGGGGCCGGAGGGGCGGAGTCAACACTGAATAGATCTGAACCAAATTTGGTCAGATACATCCTTTAGGGGAGTCGAACAGATTTTGTATAAATGGTGCTTCTGACCCCCCCCCCCCCCTGGGGCCGGAGGGGCGGAGTCAACACTGAATAGATTTGAACCAAAGTAATAGATTTTGCATAAATGGTGCTTCTAACCCCCTTGGGACTGGAGGGCGGAGCCAAATAGAGAAATAGAGGATAAGCCTTTTAAATCCCTGCTAGTCATAAAGTGCTGAATAGATTTGAATCAAATTTGGTCAGAAACATCCTTTGAAGGTGGGAAAATAGTTTGTATAAATTGCGACTCTGACCCCCTGGGTCCTGAGGTTCGAGGCCAAAAGGGAAATATAGGAAAAGCATTTTAAATGCCTACTTGTCAGAAATTACTAAATAGATTTGAACCAAATTTGGTAAGAAACATCTTTTGGAGAAGGAAAACAGATTTTGTATAAATGGTGACTCTTACCCCCAGGGGCAGGCAGGGCGAGGCCCAATAGGGGAAATACAGGAGAGCCTTTTAAATCATTGCTTGTTTAGCTTGGTTTTGGTTGTGATCCCCACCCTATAACATTACAATATATACCATTGCTTGGCGTAAAGAGACTAACACAATCATTTTGGGAAATATTTTACCATGATTACCTAGATACCAATGTATCCAGGTGAGCGATACAGGCCCTCTGGACCTCTTGTTTAACATATATTACATGTTTTGTTGGGTTATTTCAACTTTTCATGTAACCACATTTCATAGTTTAATATAGGCATTATGTAGAAAATGCATTTCTGTTGTAAACTGAGATCTTCTCCTACACTTTTTAATCAATATTTTTCAAACAAGCTGAGACTTAATCACCATGACATGAAGTGGTGTTTTCCTGAAAGACAGTTTCATTCGACAATATTTACTAAGTTATGGTCCTTTGGAACTTCATATCTGATACAAATTAGGGCATTATATAGAAAACTTCACAACTTTTTTTGCGTTTCCATACCATTATTCTCCCGATAGGGTACGACGTGTGTATCATTCCTCCGCTTGTGGTGCTATTATTAGCTTTTAGAAAAACTCCCTAAACCAATTTGAATGAAATTTGCCAAACATGCACAAAATTGTGAGAAATATGTTCCTAACACCCTTGGGGCCAGAGGAAGGGGCCAAAAGGGGTCAAATTAGTTAAAATTTTAAAAATATTCTTCACAAGACCCAGACTTAATGGAATCAAATACTCTTCATATATAGAAAAGTTTTAAGGTGGTTTCTTTTCAAAATTATTGATTTCATTGTCATTGGGTTCAAGGTTTAAGCATTAATAATTTTTGGATACATTGCTGACCTGTCTGTTTTCTATTTTAATTTGCTTGGGGGCTAATGATAATTTTGGTGTCTTTTCTAGTTTAATTTGCTGGGGGCTAATGATAATTTCGGTGTCTTTTCTAGTTTAATTTGCTGGGGGCTAATGATAATTTCGGTGTCTTTTCTAGTTGAATTTGCTGGGGGCTGATGATAATTTCGGTGTCTTTTCTAGTTTAATTTGCTGGGGGCTAATGATAATTTCGGTGTCTTTTCTAGTTTAATTTGCTGGGGGCTAATGATAATTTCGGTGTCTTTTCTAGTTTAATTTGCTGGGGGCTAATGATAATTTCGGTGTCTTTTCTAGTTTAATTTGCTGGGGGCTAATGATAATTTCGGTGTCTTTTCTAGTTTAATTTGCTGGGGGCTAATGATAATTTCGGTGTCTTTTCTAGTTTAATTTGCTGGGGCTAATGATAATTTCGGTGTTAGGACACAACCACAAAACCCTGTTTCTCATCATAAGGTCACATAAACATGGGGTTTAAGGATAGCAAGTCCAGGCCCAATGTAACATGCATTGCTCACCTGGTTTGATTTGACTTATTTATCATAAAGCCCGCATTACAAAGTAGGAGAGGGGGCTGTATCTCTCTGTCTCTCCATTCAGTTTTGGGATAAGTTTCTTTAGAGGCTTGCTTAGCATTGCAGTCAGTATTTGTATGAGGGTGCTAATTGTGGCAATAGCAAATCTTAAGGTGTCAAGCAAGATATGAAAAAGAAAAAATCATGGGCATTAAATAATTATGAACACGAAACCAACATTCACAATATGAAACCAAATTAATCATGGTAATCATGAAAATAGTTTATCATCTTATATTAAAAATGGTTAAAAATTTCACAATAATCATTCTATAAATTCATGGTACTGAAATAAATTTGCATGGTGTTTGCATGGTACAAACACCATTTCATGACAGATTTTATGGCAATTTCACCTTTCCATGGAATTTTTCACAACAATTTCAAGGTCATAGTGAATATTTTCAGTAGTATTTCATGTTGCTGATACCAAACTTATGGGGGATAATGATTGCTAGATATATCTAAAAAAAAACATTCTGTGATGCAATTTTAAAGTGTTTTTTTTTCAACAGACTGAGATACCATCACTGCCAACAGAAAACACCTTGTTGGCATATGATGATCGGCGTCAAGAGACCACAGCCACAGTAAGCGCTGCAGTGAGCCTCAACATCAACAAAGCCCAGCAAAAACAACAGCGGGATTACAGACAGCGCCAACAGAAAGGGAGACCATACTCTAGTTTGGTGGTTGGGAACCAGGTTCTCCTCTTCAATGCAAGGAAGGCAACTACCAAGAAGAAGGGTAACTTGGAACAGAACTATCATGGCCCCTACACCATCACTGACCTCCAGGGTAAGACTGCTACCCAATCAAACAAGTCGGGGCATACTTTGAAGAAGAAGGCCAACGTGGACAACCTTAAGCTGTTTGTAGGTGATCAAGTCAGCAAAACAGTGCAGAGTAGTGAAGACAACAATGTGGTTGAGCAGGAATCTCAAATTCCTAGTGAAACATTGAATCCTTTGGCAGAGAAAGTGTCCAAGTATATAGCGGAGATAGACATTGATGGCAGTTTGAACAATCTTATCAAATTCATATCCAACTTGCATTTGACAAGAACATATCTCCATGACATGGCATACCATTTTCAGACATGTCCCTTACAGAGTTTTGTGCGGGAAGTGACCAACCTTGGAGTCAACGGAGAGAACCCTCAGATGGAAGCATTTGGGACTCAACTCTTGCCTTTCATCAGACAGTTGGATGTTACTATATCGGACAAGACCACTATTGTCATGTTAATGTCTGCTGTGTGTACTCGAGCAGCAGATCTTTTCCAGCCGGTATTGACAATTGCAGAGACCTTGAAATTGCGACCAAATCACATCAAGGACATCCCAACAGACCTGCCAACACTTAATTCAACAGACCGTCTAACAGTTGGTGGCGAGACGCTTGAGAAGGTTGACCTGTCCACACTTCATGACAGGAAATGGATAAATGATAAGGTAAAGATAGTTACCAAAAAATCAATATAAAAGAACGAGTTACAAGGAAGAAAAATGAAATATCATTTACATGTTTCCTTCTCTCAGCCAATGCAATTGTTACGGTAATTATATTATGAATAATAGGTGTAAAAGGACTGGGATTAGCCACCTACCAAGCCACTATCAACCCAGGTTTCATTTGGTTGCCCTCAGTTTCCACTGTTTAATCCACTACTCATACCAGAAAGTGTTAGAAAAACACCTAATGCCCATCTCGAATCATCTTTATTAGTATAAGACAATTTAAAATATTCCCTTTACTGGTGGGAAAAAGTAATCAGGAAATCATTGCCTACGTTACTCAGGGTCAAAGCTAGAACTTTGTTGAATTTACAAAGGTACTCAATATATATATTATAAATTACATATTAAACAAATGGACGGTCTTGGTAATTTGGATAATGTACAAAAATAAGTGAGCTATTTATCTTATTCTTCATTTTTTATTACATTACAGTATTCTATACTTGTCATTGCATACATATATTATTGGATTAAACCATTCCCTACAACAGATAGTTTCTTTTCATGCTCCTTACCTAGCTCAAAACCCAGATAGTCTAAGCAACTCGTAAGTCACACAATAAAAAGATAAATGCATTTTTTATGCATATTAACTGTGAATAATTTAATCTCTAAATCCACTGAACTGATTTTGCTGATATTGAAATGAAATTTAAACTTCCCATAACAATTTTATATTCAATATGGCCAACCCAACTTGTTATGTAGATTAACTATTTGTACTCGAAAATTTCATTTCTTAAAACTTGTAATCTTGTAATCTATTGAATTGTAATCTTAGCAGAGGGAGACAATTACTATAAAAAAAAACAAGGGGACTTAATCCCATATCATGAAATACTTCTTGAAAAGGTATTTCGTTGGTTAATCAAGTAAAGTACATTTCAACTGTACTAAACTTAAATTAAAGGGTTAGTCCACATGTATCTGCCATTGTTTCTTGTCAATCGAATCAGTGGTTTATGTTATATTTCTATTACAGGTTATCAACTCCTTCCTGGCACTGCTGAAGATGGACCAGAACACATCAGAATCCAGCAGCTATGTGTTCATGCTACCATCATACACTGCCGTTCAGTGGGATGAGGGGAGATTAGATTACTGGATGTTAAAGAAGGTATAATCATTTTCCCAGTGCCATTGCATTGGATAAACATGTCTGTTGACATCTCTGATATATCTTAAACCATTTCAAGGACATGTTGAAATGGGTTTATCTTACAACTGTCTTCTTTTAATGATATACCTAACACAATATTAAAATGGACAATTTTTAATTGCTTATTTACGGTAAATAAGGAAAAAAATCAGTACATGGGGGGGGGGGGGACATTTTATAATAACCAATATATTAACCAATATCATAAGTCAGTTCTATCTTATATAACTGGTAATAGGAATATATTTATACTTCATTAATACTAATTCCTTCATTATTATTGGGAAATTGGTTTCTTTGAAGTAATATAACTGCTCTTGAAATGGAGTACAAGGGTTCACCGCTGCATGGGATTCCGTAAACTCTGGTCTATTTTTAGTCATTAACTTTCGCGGTATTATAAACCGTTTTACAAGTATTTTTACGTTCTGTACAATTATTTTAATATTAAGCACTTATTGTTGGAGCGGATGTTGTGGGAGGTCATGTGTGAACTGGTTATTATTTTACATGCATTCCTATGGGATGGGAGCCTCCCAGACCTCTCAAGGCTAATCACCAGACTCCCGCGAGTATTAATTTTTCGAAGGTTATAAATACAGGTCGGATTGGACCTTTTTCTTCAGTTCACCACTGTCGGCTCTGGCAGATGGTCGTCTCCGGACAGGTCAGGAATAGGAATCTCTCTTATAACTACTCTATGTTAAGCTTATGGCTCACGTCATTACCTTTCTATTTATAGACGTTGTCATTGGCTGCAAGGGGAAATCCCAGTATTTGGCTAGTAACGGAATTTGGTCATTATCTCAATAGTTGAGGTTTTCGCTGGTATTTTTGGTGGCCTGCATTACAGACTTAGACATGGCTTAGAATGGCTTAGAATTATAGGCTCTGGTGATAAGTGGACTATTTTACAGTTAACAAGTAGGGACAGTTATTAGTGTGGGGTTTTTGGCATATTTGTAGAGTGGTTGTGTGGGTTATGTTTGGAGCAAATTGCAAGGACCTGTGTTGATGCTTAATGTTGTACTGTATTATTGTGCTGATTTATATTCTGTAAAGAACACCATATCTTGTTAATTCACTTATTCATTTAATAAATTATATTTGTACCTGTTAATTGAGCTCTTGGTTGATATTTAGAGTTCTCACATAGTTTAAATTATACTGTACTAGCCTATTTCTGACCATTTGTCTCGGACCTGACATAGTTCTCGGTACTGAAAAAGAGAAGACACAACTTATCCGGTCGTAACAATCCAGGATCCAGAAAGCTCACTATACTGGTGAAACAAGAACCCCATACTTCTACGAGGGCGGCCGGTGAGACGTGGGCACCGGACGCTCGCTCGTTACAATATATATATAAAGAAAAGTTATCAATTGACATTTGTCCTTGCGAAGTTAAATATAAAAAAGAACTGAAGAAGCCTGAGAGGGCAGAAAGGCCTTGCGGCAAAGTCTTAGTTTTTTGTTCTTTTTTATATATATATATATATATTAATTATCAACTGGGTTGTTTTTTTTCAGAATCACGAAAAATTTCCTGAAGTTACGTATATTGGGCCTTTAAGATAACTCCATTAATGAATAGTATTTGATTCCAGCATATCTGGGTCTGGAGAAGAAGATTGTTGAAATTTTAGCCAATTTGACCCCTCCCCACTGAGGGTCATCGTCGGAAACCCACGGTACACTTCTATGACGTTTGCATCCTGGGGGCTAAAATGGAAAGAAACTCGTTTTCGTACTAAAATAGTAGCCAATCATATTGATAGTTTCATCCGTGACTACATACAGCCGGGACATCAAGCCAGGGTATCCCGTTTCATTTGTAGCACCACCTGTCAAGGAAACCTTTCGATTGTGATAAAATTTAAGATCCTGCTATACAGCGATAGACAACGGCGTCATGCCTACAGAAATATACTGGTCGTGGTCACAGTAAAATTATCTAACCGAGTGTCACAAGAAACGACCATTCTGATTGGTCGAAATCTCCGAATAAACTTCTATTCTGGAAAACGAAGGTTTACAGCGATTCTTGTCCACCGGATACAAACGTCAGAGAAGTGTACTTTGGGTTTCCGACAATGACTGAGGATTGGCCAGAGTCAAGATTTGCCCAAAATCAAGCAGTCATGTCCTGGCTATTATTCCAACCAAGTTTAAATTATCTCCAACTGGAAATTAAAAAAATATATCCAAGAGTGTCAATTTCCTATATAAACTATAGTTAACTTCACCCCCTCCCCAGGGGGGAACCTGAAGTCTGGAGAAGAAGAAGAAAATTTTTGAAATTTTAGCCAATTTGACCATTTGAGCCCTGTCCCCACTGCCCCGCGGCCAGTGCGAGTCAACATTCTTTCAACTTTAAACCGTTAATTCTCCTGTTGTGACACATATATCGTAGTGGGAGGGGCTATATTCGAGAAAGGTAAAACAATTATCTGACAATCATTTCAAATTGACATAGGTCCTGTGGGTTAGGCCAGGCACTAGCCTCGTCTGTCAAACACCTAGTCCAGCAATGTTTAAATTACCAATTAAGTCCCTTGCATTTGTCTTTCTTTTTGTAATTCTGCAGCCATTTCGATTGCTTTTTCAACGTCTTCGGCAGTAGATCTAAATATTTCAAAATGTCTTCGCAGGCCTCGTATCAAAATCGAAGGTCGCCATTTTGTTAATAGCGTTCTATGTAAGTAGCTTTCGTAGTAAAATTCTTTGGTTTTTGCGCAAATTTCCTGTCATATGATGCCTTTATGAATGGAAATTACCGAGTCGGACAACCTCGGGCCTTTTCGGCATACTCAGAAGAGAATGTCCGAGGTGTTCCGAATGGGAAATTACCATTACTATATCGGTCGCCAGAGACGCGTGATACATTCAGCCAATCAAACCCGTTGTAACAGGTTTCTAAACCAATTGTAAACTCGCTTCTAAACGACTCTCGGAACCACAAGGATGGCGGACAATGTCTCATGAAAGCAACATGTTAAGGCCACACGAAGAAAATAAAGCGCGGAAAGGCGTCAACAGGGGACGAGTTGTATACCTAAAGAGGTATAAAATTTACACATTTAATAGGGTCAGGATGACCTATTGCCATCGTGCTTCGTCTGTCGTCTGCCGTGCGCCATCCGTAAACTTTTCCTTTATGGACTCACACAACTAAATAATTTACTATATGTTATTACAAAGCGTTCGGGCGAATAGCTTCAATATTTGAAGTTCAACACTTGTGACAACTGCCTAGATTCACAGATACATACATGACAAAGGCTTCAAGGGGCATTTTATGAGGAGTTTACTGGCATTTTAGCTCGCTATAGGCGTCTGCTTCGGACAACCGGAAATTTACATGTCAAACCAGTGAAATGGGACGGGAACACCCTCTGACATTTAACCCCATATCAATCCGCCATCACATATCAAAATCTACCAAAAGTATTATTTTTGTAAAGTTAAATATCTATAGATTTCATTCAATGCAGAAAAGGTCAACAATTACCTATTTAAATTACTCAGAATCACTGTACTTAGCCGGAACAAATTTTCAGTAGGGACTACAAACGTATGAAACACTACGTGATAGGCTGATTTAGTTGTGCGAGTCCTTTAACAATCTTCTTCTCAATAACCAAAAGGCCAAGGATGCTGATATTTGGCCAGTAAGCACCTGGGATAGAGTGCTACAAAGTTTTCTCATATCAATGACGACCTTGACCTACTTTCAAGGTCACAGAGGTCAAATGTAGTAATGGGGGGGGGGGGGGCTGCACTGCCAGATGTTAATGGCTGAATCTGTCGAGTGCAGATCTAAATGCTTTGACAGATTTGGCGCTGACCGTGACGTTGTCTAGTTGATTCCAGTCTATGGCGGTCCTTACAAAGAATGATTTCTTATATTGTTCAGTGTTTGCTATTGGTATAACAAAGCTTTTGTTGTTGTTTTTGACTTGGTCAACTATTGGGTTTACTGTGACACAGTTTTTGAACTTTTCAGCCCTTACTTGTCGTTTATTACTGTGGTTTGTTAGAAACTCACTAGTGTTTGTAGATCCAGCTCTTGTGCCATCTTACAGATAGCTCCTGTTTCTCTGGATTTGTAATCCTCCTTTATGAAACAGATGCCTCTTTTTTGGATGCGCTCTAGTAGCTGGCTTGTCCATATTGTTTTTTCTGTAGCTGCAGTGTGCGAATTTAACGATAGACCGATAGACCGAGTCTAGTAATTTTTCCATTGGTAATCGTATTGTAAAGAGTATCGTTTTATCGTTTTACTTTGTTGGGCTGTGTATAGCTGAGTAATGGATCTAGCAGTCAAAAAAAAAACACCCTTAATTTCATTACCAAACCTCTAAGGATTTTTTGTATGAATGTTAGTTGTAATTTCTCTTTTAGTATAAAATTTGAAAGTTATTAGCCTTTGGAACACTACCAGAGTGTCTTGCACAGAAATATGGTCTGTCATCCCATTTTATGAAAGTACCCCAGGTATTGCCCTTTGTTCAACATGCCAAAGGCAGTTTTAATTTAAAATTCTTCTGTTGCCTATGGTTGCCAATTTTTAGCTCACCTGGCCCGTAGCTAGGTTATGTGATGGTGCCGTGTCCGTCGCCTGTCCGTCCTGCATCCGTCAACTTTTTCCTTTTAACGTCTTCTTCTAAAATACTGAAAGGCCTAAAGACATGAAATTTGGCTGGTAGCTTTCTTGGAAGGAACTGAACAAAGGTGCGAAAAAAAACCCACTTTGACCTAATTTCAAGGTCACAGGGTCAAAAATGTCGAAACATTCAAACAACTTCTTCTAAAATACTGTCAGGCATAGAGACCTCATATTTGATTGGTAGCTTCCTTTGATGAAGCCGAATAAAGTTTGGGAAAAGAAACAACCTTGACCCATATTCAAGGTCACAGGGGTTAAATCTATTTTAACTTTTAACAACTTCTTCTAATAAACCAAAATCTCTAGAAGTATGATATTTGGCTGAAAGGTTCCTTGGATGAAATTTGACCTATATTCAAGGTCACAGGGGTCAAATCTGTTGAAACGCTCAAACGACTTCTTCTGAAATTCCAAAAGCCCTAGAAGCATGATATTTGGCTGAAAGGTTCCTTGGATGAAGCCTGACAAAGTTTGAGAAAAGAAATGACCTTGACTTATATTCAAAGTCACAGGGGTCAAATCTGTTAAAAATTTCAAACGACTTCTTCTGATAAACCAAAAGCCCTAGAAGCATGATATGTGGCTGAAAGGTTCCTTGGATGAAGCTTGACAAAGGTCACAGGGGTCAATTCTGTTAAAACAACTTCTTCTGATAAACACAAAGGCCTAGAGACATGATATTTGGCTGGCAGCTTCCTTGGATGAAGGCAAACAAAATTTGCAAATGAAAATGATATTGTCTTACACAGGGGAAAAATATGTTTAAATCTTAACATGTACTTCTGAATGTGTTACAGTAAAAGATTTTAGGCGACTTCAAGGTTACACTATAATATAAGTCGTAGATCGATACCAGGTGAGCGATGCAGGCCCATTGGGCCTCTTGTTTTTGTCAAATATGCAAAGGTCAGTCCATTTAAATGTCTACAGATACCCTATTTTGGTTTCAAATTCCTAATTTTAGCCCTAAATAAGCCCTAAAATTTCTTATTTTTGTCCCTAAAATTATCCCTAATTTTATGTCAAAAGTGCTGGACAGCCTGGAAGGACTACCAAGTTTGTTTATATAATTGACCTTTACCTACTTTCAAGGTCACAGGGTTCAAAAATATTTGAAATCTTCAAGTAACTTCTTCTCCATTACAGAAAGGACTAGGGTACCGACATTTGGCTTGTAGCATGCTGGGATGAAGGGCTAACAAGTTTGTTCAAATGAATGACCATGAACTGCTTTCAAGGTCATAGGTGCCAAATGTCTTAAAATGTTTCAAACACTTCTTCTCAGTAACTAAAAGTCCCAAGACAGGGTTATTCTGCGGGAAGTATCACAATGCCACGATGAAGGAATAACAAATTTGTTCATTGACTCTCTAAGGTAACGGTCAAATATGGTTATATATTTAAACAGCTACCAACAAAAAATTATATAGATTGTCAGATGACCGTTAAGGCCCATGGGCCTCTTGTTAATGAATGCAATGTAACGTTTATGCCATATCATCTATGCTGTTACCGATAATCGCAGCAATGTGATCACCGTCTCAACTTGGTAGCCTTTTTGTTTACATTAGGTCTAGATATAACCAATCAAAGATAGCTTATTATCAAGGACTGAGAGTGTGCTGCACCTTTTAAATTCAACTGATTCAACAAAAATAAAAAATACTTACATTCAGACAACAAAAGAATCTGTATTTGATAATTAGATAATATGTAGCCAATGTTCAGTGTGGTCAATGTAATTTTTGGGAAAGCCCGTGTCAAATATAGAAAAGTTAAATAAAGTACAAAAATTGCACCCCCTGGGGCGAACATGTGTAGAGTTTGCATGCGTGTCATGTAAACAAATGTAACATGGTACGTTTGATTTCACAAATACTTTTTTCTATGAATGTTGAATTTACAAAATATGTTGTAAAAAATTATGATAGGCGTTAGGATTATTAGAACTCAAGAGAAATTGTTTTGTAATATTTCAAGTCAGAAACGGATATTTACATCCACGAGACAGGTTCGCGCATGCTTGTAAAGGTCAAAAGTGCTCAGAGATATTTGTAAACAAATGTCTCTTTTGCATATTATTTGTCTGGTTGGACGATTAAGGATGTCTTTATTATTAATTAAAAAATGAACGTAAAACTTCAGCTTTTGTCAACATAGAGGTATGAGTAGTTCATAAGGAGTACAGAACTTTAATTTTATACAATATAATGGCGATATTATAAAAAAGTAAACAAACTTCACTTAATTACCCTTTAAGGCTATTGGGCCTCTTGATCAGGAAAATCAATTTTAAGTATTTTCGTTCTGATTTCAGCATGACATCCTTGCCTTATCGGAGAAGTTGATCCTGAGTTTGGACGATCTGGTGAGCCTTGTGTACCTGGACCATGTGGAGTAGGGGTTCGGCCTGGCCCTCCTACATGACGACAGTGTGGAGGGAGATGTTCCACCCAACGATGTCCAGACAGAGTTCTTCGCCGACACAAAGAACTCGGGACTGCTCATGGCCGACGTTCAAAAGGAGATTGATGTGCTGGGTAAGATATTTTGATGTACTGGGTAAGATATATATGCTTACTTTAAAGGTCCACAGAAAGTTTCGTTATCAGATGATGGGGGGATACCTAAATCCCCTGCGTCTGATCTTGGTCCTTTCATCACTCATTCCTTTATAAATTCTGGTTAAAGCAATCATTTTAAGAAAATACTAGAGGGATCTTTCTCAAAATTCTCTTGAATTTCACATGAAGGATCCCAATGATCCCTAGTAACTGGAAAAACTTTTACCAGATTTAATTTCTTAATTTTTCAATTTTTAATTTCAACAAATTTTATTGACTTTAAATATGTCAATTGGATTGGACATCAGGCTTTGCCTATTTAAGTCCTTTCCATACTTACATTTACAATAATACACATATCCTGTCAAAGCAATCCATATACACAGTGGAAGGGAGATAACTCCAATTTATATCATGAAATAAATATTCATTTTTAATTATCACTCAATTATTTCTGTTAATGTTTTAGAAAATTTCCGTTATTAAAATGATGTACATTTGTTGACAACCCATCCCACATAAATCAAGGGATACAGGCCCAAAAGTCCTTGTGTATCAACACGTTGGCCATCCACCCACTGGATATGTAAGATAGGTTACCAAGAAATATACATTATTTTAGGATTTCACAATATGATATTGATTCAAAATGGACACTGCAGATATAAGGATCTGTTATTGAAGTTGGTTCTCTTATAATTTAGAAGCAGTAATAATCACAAGTTCCAATTCAGTCCAGTCAAATTCCAGAGGTGTTCCGAAGGTATACTTAAATATATAGAATATATTACACCAGTGGCAATTATTATCAAATAAAATGATACTATAACTATAGTATCAATTTTAGTAAATTGAGTTGAGAGTGAGATTACTTGTTTAGTCTATTTGTATTTCGAATAAAGTCACATATATTTTGTAAGATGTATTTATTGGTATCAACACTACATATCATACATCCACTTAACAGAGTTTTTAAGTTATAATGATCATGGTTATCTGTTGAATAAAATTGAGAAATGTTTTGTATTAATTGCCTTCTTCTAATGTCACTATAGAGTTGGCATTCAAATATAAAATGAAAAGCATTTTCATTTTCATGCCCACATCTACATGCTGATGTGTCATTTAGATGGTCCATGTGTAAATCACTGTTTAAGTTGCTAGCATGATTTCTAAGCTGACAGATTATAATATTACATTTTCTTGAACCTTTGTATCTAAATGTGCTAGAAATTTCATTCGTGGTGATTACATTTTTAGATTTTATGATATTTTTAAATTGTTGTAGGGAAGTTGCTTTTAAAGTTTCTGTTGGTAAAAGATTAAACTCTCTACACATTGAGGGGAAAAAAATATTAAAATAGTTCTCAGTTCTACAGAGTGGGGGATTAAAAACACGAGTATTTCTTAGAGGATAACTTAAATTAGCATTATTTAAAAGGTATGGCTCAATGATGTCTTCTAAATACTCTGGTGACTCATTATTTAATATTTTGAACATAAGCAATAATTTATGATTTTTTCTTCTTTAACATAGTGTCTCAATCCCAGTTTCTGCATAAAGCTTACTGTGCGAGGTCCCTCTCCGCAATCCTGTTATAATTCTTAATGCCTCCAGCTGGATTGATTCTAAAACACTTTTATCCTGATTACTACAATTATCCCATATTACATTCCCATATTCAAGAATTGGTCTGATAAAAGAAGTATGTATTGTTTTAAGACTTTTTCTATCTAATTTATGTTTCAACATTCTCAGTATATTCATTCACTTAAAAGCTTGTTTGTAAATAATATCAATATGGTGTGTCCATTTCACTTCACTGCTAAAATTTAATCCGAGATGTTTGTGAATTTGTTTATTATTTACAATTTCATTACCAAATAAGAGATCTGGATGATATGATTCCCTTTTCCTTGAAAAAATTACTGATCCAGTTTTCAATGAATTAAATTTAATATCCCACTTTTTTGCCCAAACATTAATAGAACCCAGATCATTAGTTAGTTTTATTGCAATTTCATTTTGGTTATTGTCTACTACTTCATACAGAGAGGTATCATCCGCAAAAAGTTTTATTTTACTTGTAACACATTCAGTTATATCATTTATATAAATTAAAAAGAGAAACGGTCCAAGGACCGAGCCTTGGGGTACCCCAGCTTTAACATGCTTATAAGTTGAATAAAAACCCTCTGTTGACACTCTTTGTTTTCTATCAGAAAGATAATTACTAAACCACTGCAACATTTTCCCTTTTATACCATATGATTCTAATTTAAAAATTAGACCCTCATGCCAAACTCTATCGAATGCCTTACTAACATCACAAAATACAAATCTTATTTCATTATTTTGATCTAAGTTTTGTACAATAGTGTCATATATAGATAACAATTGGTTTATAGTTGAGTCTTTTGGTAAGAAGCCTGACTGTTGTTTCGTTATGATATCACATTCTTTCATATAGTTAAACATATATTTAAAAATGACTTTTTCAACAATTTTGCTAAAGCATGATGTAATAGATATTGGCCTGTAGTTAGAGACATCATTTTGGCTACCTTTCCCTTTGTATATTGCATTAATATTAGCTGTTTTCCAAGAAAGAGGTATAATACCAGATTCAATGGTCTTATTACAAAGTAGGGTTAGGGGGTATATAAGTGAAGGTGCTAATTTTTTTATAATCTTGGGTATCATGCCATCAGGACCAGGAGGTTTTTTTATCATTCAGCACAAACAATTGGTCTTTAATGTCCTGTTCAAGTACAATAATATTGTCTAGGATGAAAGGGAAGGTATTGTCTTGAGTGGGAAGGGGTTCAAGATTTATAGAAGAAGTTGATATTGAACCAAAGTAGTTATTTAGACATTCAGCTTTTTCAAATGGATGGTGTATTAAGTTATGATTTTCAGAAAGAGGAGGAAGATTATTTGATACATTATTTGAATTTATGACTGATCTAGCAATTTTCCACCATTTACTAGGAGGTACAGATTGGTCACTGAGTGATTGTTGTAATTTTACATAATAGTCATTTTTAGCTTCTCTAACTAAGTTTATCACTTCATTTCTAGCTTTTCTGAAATTTTCCCAATTATTATACCCCCCCGCAACGAAGTTAGGGGGGGTATACTGGAATCAGCTTGTCTGTCTGTCCGTCTGTCTGTCCGTCTGTCTGTCCGTCTGTCTGTCCGTAGAAAAATGTTGTCCGGACAACTCCTCCTAAACTACTGGATCGATTTCAATAAAACTTGGCAGTATTGTTGGGGACCATGTGTAGATGTGCATGCAGGGTTTCGTTTGTCAAAATTTTGGTTGCCATGGTAACCAGGTCACTATACACAGGTTTCCATAATAAAATGTTGTCCGGACAACTCCTCCTAAACTACTCGATCGATTTCAATAAAACTTGGCAGTATTGTTGGGGACCATGTGTAGATGTGCATGCAGGGTTTTGTTTGTCAAAATTTTGGTTGCCATGGTAACCAGGTCACTATACACAGGTTTCCATAATAAAATGTTGTCCGGACAACTCCTCCTAAACTACTCGATCGATTTCAATAAAACTTGGCAGTATTGTTGGGGACCATGTGTAGATGTGCATGCAGAGTTTCGTTTGTCAAAATTTTGGTTGCCATGGTAACCAGGTCACTATACACAGGTTTCCGTAATAACGTGTTGTCCGGACAACTTCCTATAAATCACTGGATCGAGTTTAATGAAACTTGGCAGTATTGTTGGGGACCATGTGTAGATGTGCATACAGGGTTTTGTTTGTCAAAATTTTGGTTGCCATGGTAACCAGGTCACTATACACAGGTTTCCATTATAATGTGTTGTCCGGACAACTCCTCCTAAACTACTGGATCAATTTCAGTGCAACTTGGCAGTATTGTTGGGGACCATGTATAGATTTGCATACAGGGTTTTGTTTGTCAAAATTTTGGTTGCCATGGTAACCAGGTCACTATACACAGGTTTCCATAATAAAATGTTGTCCGGACAACTCCTCCTAAACTACTGGATCGATTTCAATAAAACTTGGCAGTATTGTTGGGGACCATGTGTAGATGTGCATGCAGAGTTTCGTTTGTCAAAATTTTGGTTGCCATGGTAACCAGGTCACTATACACAGGTTTCGGTAATAACGTGTTGTCCGGACAACTTCCTATAAACCACTGGATCGAGTTTAATGAAACTTGGCAGTATTGTTGGGGACCATGTGTAGATGTGCATGCAGAGTTTCGTTTGTCAAAATTTTGGTTGCCATGGTAACCAGGTCACTATACACAGGTTTCGGTAATAACGTGTTGTCCGGACAACTTCCTATAAACCACTGGATCGAGTTTAATGAAACTTGGCAGTATTGTTGGGGACCATGTGTAGATGTGCATACAGGGTTTCGTTTGTCAAAATTTTGGTTGCCATGGTAATGAGGTGACTATACACAGGTTTCCGTAATAACATGATGTCTGGACAACTTCTTCTAAACTACTGGGTCATTTTCAATGAAACTTCGCAGTAAGTAATGTTGAGGATTACTATACACAGGTTAAAATTTGTCCGTTCGGCTTTTAAAATTCTGCTGACTGTTGACATTATATAATGCATGTTATATACAACTTGTACTACATCATGTTTTTTTCAAAAACATGTCAGACACCTCTAATAAGAGGTAGCGGGGGGGTATTAGTCAGCCATCGGCTTACAGTTCTAGTTTGTAGTGTTGTTATATTAACAGCTTTTCTATGTAACCTATTTCTCTGTCTAATTTTATGCCTTATGTTATTTCCCATCCAGGGTTTATCATTAGGGCGAACAGTTATAATTTTGGATGGTACACATTCTTCTATTTGTTTATTAATAGAATCTGTTAAAAAAGTATTAAATTCATTAGAGTCAAGATTTTCTATTAAGCTATCCCAATTTATGTCACTTAGAGCTCTATTCATCTTATCAAAATCTGCATTGTCATATTTTAATATTGTTTTCTGATAAGATTTCTGCTTAAAGATAGAATTTGAGCAAGTAAAATGAATAACAGAGTGGTCACTGCATATTGGTGCATTCACTGTATTATGTTTAATAAGATTAATGTTGTTAGTGAATAAAATATCAATAGCAGTGGAAGTAGTTTGTGTTATTCGAGTAGGTTCATTAATTAAACTCGTTAAATTATACTTTATCAGCAGTCTATTTAAATGATGGTTAGTAGGTATATTTAACATATTTATACATTTATATCTCCAGTTATTATGATGTTGTGTGATGTGCCACATGCAATATCTAAAACATGATCTAATTTATCCCAATATTCTACATTTGACTCAGGTCTATAAATACATTCTAATAATATTTTTTGATTATTACATAATACTTCAACCCATATCATTTCTATGTCATCATGCTCAAGATCAGATCTTCTTTTAGTATGTAAAGTGTCTTTATGATAAATAATAACTCCTCCCCCTGGTCCAGTTTTCCTATCAAGTCTGTGAATATTATTGCAATGAGATTTTAATGTTATTTCAGCATCAGTAATGTTGGGTGAAAGGTGTGTTTCAGTAATACATAAAATGTCACTTTCATACAACTCAGCTTCAATAATATCAAGTTTGGTTCTGAGAGATCTAACATTAAGATGGGATATTTCTATGTTACACTCTGGTCCTGGGTTAAGTTCAATATCATGGCATAGAATTAATACACTCTGCATGGTACACACAATGTATTTAATGTTTTTAAATTTCTGAAAATGGGATGAACAGTAATTAGATATGTTGTGTTATATGAAATTGTTCGAGTTGATGGTTTGGTAAAGTAATACTCCTCATATATATGTAAATATGTCCCAAGTACAGTAGCTATGTTAACGTTATACTTATCCATTATCAAAGACAACCGACTGAAAGACTTTAGGACACATTAGTATGCTTCTGATGTAAACAAATGTACGATATGCGTAACGACACTCTCTGGAACCTGACTGAGGACTGAATGGACATAACGTATAATAAAACAATATATGAAAAGGAAAGTTTAACAGAATGGTAGATAAATATACTATATACAAGATATAAACAACATTAAACTGGTTCATTACCTTATAACGAGAAATACAGGGTCAACTGTTCGGAGACAGCATGGTACGACTAAAAATTGATTTTTTTGAGACAAACATAGAAGTGAACAAGATTTTTGGTTTGCCTTCATTTATGCTGTCCGCACTATCCAATTAGCAGTAATTGTATATACGTATGCATATGTATGAAGATAAACTTTACTTGGTTTGGAGAATTTCTGTAGAATGGGTAACGTTTTTTCAACATCTTATTAAATAATACTTGTCAGTATTTATTTTTAGAATATCAATTCAATCCTTAGCATACACATGTTACAGTATATTAGTTAAGCAAATATACTGAGTATGTAAACAACCAGCGTATATCATTGTCTACTAATATAATTGGAAGGTATACGATGTGTTAGGTGCTTGCTGGTAGTAAAATGAGTTTATGAGATGATGTGAAACGCACACATATGATTTTTGACATGAAATTCTAACATGAAATTGTTAATTGGATATAAGTATAAAACATGTGATCATTTCATTTGCTTTTCATAATAAACTGCCGATGCACGTGTACATGTACACAAACCATTGTTGGTTACCTGATCATGATCAATACATACAAATGTAGTCGCGTGGTTCATAACGCCATTGCACAGACAATGGCTGCATCAGTGTAAATGTAAAATATAAGATAATACATTACTACAGTATTGTTCATATTTGGAGATAATTTTAAAAAAATTGTTTATATTGACTATAAATGTATATGTACTGTTAATAGATATATACAACAATGGGGCCAGAATAATTATATACTGTATACATGAACATGTTGTAGCATGTAACATTCTGGTGAGACCATATTACATACAGTATCTTATTACAAATCATCATATATTGTATATATTATGTTTGATGTATGTTGTATTTTAGAAATTTTGCACATTTAGACACAAATTTGGTCTTTCATTACATTATATATGTACAGATATAGGTATAATTATATTATAGTTGTATTCATTACAATCTTCTAGGCACATATCTTGGATACTGTATGTAATTAAGCACTGGATAATATACATTTACATGCATTATATGCAATACAATTAAGAAAAAAATGATATATATGTATATCTCACAAAACATATATCATTTTCATATTACTGTTTAGTGAATTATAGTTATCTAGATAATCTATTGATGTAATATCACTATTTAGATAAACAAGCTGTTAATGGATGTATAACTTGTACAATAACATTTATACATGTTATAGTACTAGAATAGTACATATATACATATAAATCAATTTTGTTGTTGATATTTTTGATATTTCAGTAAGAACATAAGTAAACACTTGTATCATATATATGATATTCATATGTCATACATTGTACATGTATGTATAACTGGCTCTTCACACATAGCCATATGGTGATATATATTTATAATTTTTAGTACACATTTGACTATTATGATGAGTTTTTATGACTTCTGATACATAGACAATGATGGTAGGTAATTAGTGTTAATAATTCATATGTATCTGTGCATGTCTTCAATTGATGAGGCATATCTAGAATTAGACATATGCAAGAACGTTCTGCATTTAGAATAATTACACATGTTTTTAAACAAAAAGAATACACAAATGATAACAATGTATATACATAACTCAACTCTAGTAATAGCAAAACAACATATAATTATGATCAGTCTTTATAAATGTACACATAAGATCACTGGCATTGAGGCTGTCTACTGCTGGATTTATCACGGCTAGAAGCTAGTGTCCTTGGGCCTGGTGGTTTCTTGGGGGGGGGCGGTTAGGATAGGACCCTAACTCTTCCAGCTTGGTGACTTGGTGTTTCTCTCCCCTGTTGTTTTTGATGACTATCCTACTTTGGTCCAGGTGCCTGATATGAGACCTTGTCTCTTGAGGAAGTGTGCCTTGGAAAACACAGTTGCCCTAGCCCTGGTAAGTGCCTCATTGATGAAGAGCTTACTGCTGGATGCAGTGGAGGATGTGTGGGATGATTCCTGGTCTTTCTAGGTGAAGAGAGAGAATCTGGCCTCATAAACACTGGCTCTGGTTTTATAAGAGATAAATCGTACAATTATGTCTCTTGGATACAATTTACTGATGGGACCTACACGATGGGAGGGACTGATGTCTACATCGGTAACCATAACACCCAATGTGTTATTACATGTGTTGATAATCAATTGGTCAGTATTCTCATGTTCGGTTTTCGGGATTCCCCTGAATTTCAGACAGTTTCGACGTGAATACTGTTCCATGTCATCTAACCTATTCTCAAGTGACTTGACCTGTTGGTGTAGGGCCGTGATACCTAAACTTGATAGTAATGTATCTTTGAATAGGGTATTGTTTATGAGCTGGGAAACTACTTCTCGCACCACTTCTGGATCCCTTAGCTCACCAATAGCATGGACACCCTTTTTAACCTTAGCTGATAGTTCTGTGGACATGGTTAAAGGGCTGTAAATGTTACTTGCACAAGATGTATCATATATCCAGTCAACAAAGGAAAAAAATGGCGGGAGTTGCGGCGGTCAGCTGGTAATCGAGTGGATTATAAAAGTCTAGCTCTTAGGATGAAAACAGGCTTCACATACTACTTATCTTGTTCACAAGAGTCTTTTTCATCCTTCAAAAGTCGTCATAACCATGCTATCTCTGAAAAGTTGACCGCTGGTCAGTTTACATGTTTACATTTCGTCCACCGGAAGTTGAAGACCAGATTGATCACAAAATCAAGAGGGAGGACGTGTAGCCAGCAGAAATTTCATGGTACTATAATATCAACTAAACATACAGTAAAACCCTACTTACACGAACCCGGTTTTCTCCAATACCCTTCATTCGTCAAACAGTTCATTTGATCTCGACAGAGTTCCAAAATATTCAAACAACATTGGATTACTCGAATACCATTATTCAAATTATTGATTAGGTCCCCACGAGTTCGAGTAAGTGGGGTTTTACTGTAGATTAAATCCAACTGCTGACAGATGTCTGTAGTTCAGTTGTAATTGTGCTCTAGCTTGATGCCAGTTCCTAATCTTTGATTAACATGACCTGGTTTGGTGATTACAGGTGAGCAGAAGACCACGTCTACCTGTGTTAAGGTACTCAGCTATGCCCAGTACTGCCGCTACCGAACCATCATGAAGAGGCTGGAAAACATGGCCGACAAATGGCTTAAAAAGCAGATCGTCTGTGCACTGGGTGGCATCACTTCCCTTACCCCAAACAACCGCATCATGTTTTGTAGGGACACATTTGAAGACCCCGACCTCGATGACCTTGAAGTGCGAATGGACCATTTAGGTTTGTAGCAAGCACCTTCAGTTATCATTCTGAATAAACAATTTATAACAGGATGTACAATGTTTTCATAAAAAATGTAATTTGCAAGTTCTCTTGCCAGTTGTTTAACTTGATAATGACAAGAATATTTTCCATTTTTTGTAAAGCTCCAAATCTGAAAGGGCGACCAAGAAAGAAAAGATCTTCAAAGAGTGATGGAAACGGAGAATCGGACAGCAACGAAACATCTTCAGACATATCAACACCTTCCTCTAGGGTGAAAGTGAGTGTGTAGCTTAGAGAAGTGGTCACATGATTGTGCACTTATTCTCAGCATAGTTTGTTTAGGTGAATAGCAGCGACTTTTACTGACAACAGGCTTTTAACTGCAAGAACATTCACCCCTGAAATTTCATAATGAACTGTTCTGACCATTACATTGGAAGAGTTTAAATGTATCTTCAAGGGTGGCTGAGTTAATATCATTTCAAAATTGAAAACTTCACTTTGTACTGGAAAGAAGAAAGTAGCAATGTAAACACCTTTCATAATAAGCTGCGAGCCCGGTGAAATATTCACTGATAAAATCCTTGTTGCTCCTAAGTTAATTTTTCCCTCATATTGACATTTTTCCAGTTTAACTTGTTTACAGCTCGCAGCGGCCGAGTGGTTAAGGTGTCCCGACATTCTACCACTGGCCCTTCACCTCTGGGCCACGGTGGCTGAGTGGTTAAGGTGTCCCGACATTCTACCACTAGCCCTTCACCTCTGGGCCGCGGTGGCCGAGTGGTTAAGGTGTCCCGACATTCTACCACTAGCCTTTCACCTCTGGGCCGTGGTGGCCGAGTTTTAAAGGTGTCCCGACATTCTACCACTAGCCCTTCACCTCTGGGCCGTGGTGGCCGAGTTGTTAAGGTGTCCCGACATTCTACCACTGGCCCTTCACCTCTGGGTTACGGTGGCCGAGTGTTTAAGGTGTCCCGAAATTCTACCACTAGCCTTCCACCTCTGAGTTACGGTGGCTGAGTGGTTAAGGTGTTCTAACAGTCTACCACTAGCCCATCACCTCTGGGCCGCAGCATATGAGTTGTTAAGGTGTCCCGACATTCTACTGCTAGCTTTTCACCTCTTGGGTAAGGTGGCCAAGTTGTAAAGTTGTCCCGACATTCTACCACTAGCCCTTAACCTCTGGGCCGTGGTGGCCGAGTTGTAAAGGTGTCCCGACATTCTGCCACTAGCCCTTCACCTCTGGGCCGTGGTGGCCGAGTTGTTAAGGTGTCCCGACATTCTACCGCTAGCTTTTCACCTCTTGGGTACGGTGGCCGAGTGGTTAAGGTGTCCCGACATTCTGCCACTAGCCCTTCACCTCTGGGCTGCAGCGGCTGAGTGGTTTAAGTGTCCAGACTTTCTTCCACTAGCCCGCCACCTCTGGGTAGCGAGTTCGAAACCCATGTGGGGCAGTTGCCAGGTACTGACTGTAGGTTGGTGGTTTTTCCTCCACCTCCAAAACCTGGCACATCTTTAAATGACCCTAGCTGTTAATAGGACATAAAACAGAATAGAACAAATCAAATTTACTTGTTTTTACATTGTACAGCGGGAGGAATCTAATTCAATGAAGATCTTTCTTGCCCAATCGATGGATTCCACAAGGAATACAGGGTTGTGATGGCGACACATCTATAGTGTCAAAACTCGTCAACATTCTTGATTAAAGCCAATAAACCCAGTAAGACGTCTTGGTCATCGTTACCTATTGTTTACTTTGTGTTGATTGTTGACAGGCTAGCAAGAGGGAATCAGCCTTACTCAATGGCTTCAAGTTTGACAAGGACAGGATCAGCAAAGATGAACAGGCGTTTCTTATAGACTTACACAAGTTTATGAAGAAACAACAAACCCCAATAGACAGGATTCCTTCACTGGGGTTCAAGCAAAGTAAGCATAAAGTTAATTCCATACCTTTCCCTGAGGTATTGATGCTATTCAAGAAAAGTTTTAACTATTAAACTTATCATAGAAACAGATTTCTTTCTTATGTAAAAAGAAGGTCGATTGAATTACATTGAAATTACATATTTAATATACCGAAATCTTATTGTAACTGTGTGAGAGTACAAATGCCTATGAATATAAACTTTTGGGGTTTTACGTCAATTATGACACAAACTATTGCCACTTATATTTATAACATGTGGGAGGAAACTAGAGAACATGGACGTTCAGGCTGGTGACCCCCCCCCCCAATACCTTTTAGTTACACCCAATTGAGAAATCAAACCCAAGCATCCATGGTGTAAGACGAGTGTGTTATCTTATTGTGCCACCAGACCATTTCTTGAGAATCAGATAAAATAAATATCTGAGTATGAATTATTAAATGTAACAAATGTTGTATTTTACACAGATTACAAGGAAGCGACTGTGGAAACACTTATACGACGTGTTAGGAGGAAATCCAGGAAGTACTAGTGCTGCCACCTGTACTCGCAGACATTGCGAAAAGTAAGGAGAATACCGAAACACTCTCTAGTTGTTATCAAATTTATACATACTACAGAGAAGTAATGAAACACTTTCTTGATAAGCTGTTGCCAAAGTCATAATAGAACTGTATTAATTCTTCATCTCTTTTAGCTCAAAGCTAGAAGGCCACCTAAATCCTATATACAGTTAAAATCTGACACACAGCTCCCTCCTTTTAAATGTGTTTGCCCGCGAACACCACAGCCCAGGTTCTAACTCCACTCTCACCATAGGGAGGGCCGCAGACACCATTTGTAACAGGAAAGAGAATACTGTATAGTCGGAAGTTTTAACAGTCATAAAAATTGCTGATTTGGTCATGAAAAGTGAAAGTTTACTTTTGGCAGGTTAAAATTTGGCGATTTTCAATAATCTAGGGTTTTAATTTGGCATTGAGCATATATATTACCTAACTGGATATATCGATTGATATGTTCTGTCCATATACCCCATCCATGTTAATCAGACTTGTTGTGTATTATACCAACAATACAGACCACTCGTTAATCTCGGGAGTTAACGGAGCAACAGGAGTAATCAAAGGTAAATGACAGTCAGATTTTTTGCTTAAAGTGAAATTTTCACATCCATTTAATTGGCGGTGTTAAAATTTGAAGGGTTAAATTTTGGCGATCTACATATAGACCCGCCAAATTAAAGCCCCGCTAAAATTTCCCTCTATACGGTACATGTAGTGTACTTCAATTAGGGATCAAACCCTCGATCTCCAGGTTTCTAGTCGGACGCGGTACCACTGAGCTAAAGGAAAATTCCCTGTAGCTCGAAGCTAGAAGGCGACCGAAATCCTGAATTACAATTAAAATTATTTAGAACTGTGTCAGTAGGAAGCTGGTCATCACAGACAATGTACCAGGATTCTACATCTCAAAAATATGCAATATCGCCTTCAGAGCTCCAGCCAGCTGTCAGAGTTTTTAAAAGTTGTCTTACCTGTATTTTCATAGTGTGTACAACTGGTTCTTTTCATAGTGTCAACTACTTCTTTTTCATAGTGTGTATCGAAAATTTTATGTTGCTTTGTCATAATATCTCCTTGCCCCAGACATCTGGTTGGTCAACATTTCATGATGATGAAAGTTTGATCTGACATACATAAATATATATTGATATCACTCAAACCATGGATAAGGAATGAAAAAAAAAGTCTTCAACAAGTTTGTGAAATTATTTACCTTACCGGTATTATCTAACAACGCTGTTAATTAAAGTCCCATACAATTTGTTTGAACTGTGTAGCAACTCACCAATGTATAAGAACAGCAGATACAAATGTTAACAGTTATTTAAACCAATTTCCAGACTGCTCTTGCCTTTGAACGCTACGCACAAGATGAGACTTCAACAAGAACTACAGTATCGAATAAACAGAAGAGGAAGGCAGAGCTTCTGGCCAAAGCCAGAGCTGAGGCCAAAGAGAGGCTCCAGGATACGCAGGATTCTGATTACGACTATGAAGAGGAACAAAATCATGCATTTAAAAGGGTACGTATGGTGCAGACTCAGTGATAGAAAATGTCTTCTAGAAATTGTCTGCATGGTTAACTTCTTAATCTTTATTCTCTGAATTAATAAAATCCTGAAATTCTATCAAAAATCAAAACTAATGACTTGCTTTTAGTTCTGAGGCTTCGTGTCGGAGGGGTCATATTTAAAATTTTCAAACATTGAACTCAAACATTATCTCCTGGTTTTGATCAAGTATTTGACAGTCAATAAAGTGATTAAGATCAGGTCGCAAAACGTCTTCACAAAGCTGTTGGCAAAGTGTTACTTTTTACTGATCATGGGTGTATTATAAACGAGATTCATGGGCTACCATGACAACTATCAGTAACAGTAAACCTTTTAATACAAAAACATGGTCGTGAATATTCATGTACATTTAATGTAATTTTATTGTTGGGGTTTTGAAGTCACGAAATAGAAACAGATTAGAAAAAACTTGCTTGAGTAGATAAACAGGTGTTTTATTTAATACTTGAAGTATTAGAATTTCAATTTATAAGTCTATCTAGAAAAACACATCACAAAGGGACAGCACATTAGTGACTATATTTATTAGCTCACCTGGTCCAAAGGAAGCATCCCTGTGTGGCTGGGATTCAAATTTATACAAATGATGGGTCTGACCCCCCAGGGACCTGAGAGGAGGGGCCAAAAGGGGTCCATTTGGCAATATTGATATAAATGACTTCTTCTTTGGAACTAAGCAATGTATGGCATTTATATTTCAGTGGTAGCATCCCTAGGTGGCTGGGATTCAAATTTATACAAATGATGGGTCTGACCCCCCAGGGGCCTGACGGGCAGGGCCAAAAGTGTCTATTTGGCAATATTGATATTAACGACTTCTTCTTTGGAACTAAGCAATGTATGGCAATTATATTTCAGTGGTAGCATCCCTAGGTGGCTGGGATTCAAATTTATACAAATGATGGGGCTGACCCCCCAGGGGCCTGAGGGGCGGGGCCAAAAGTGTCTAATTGGCAATATTGATATTAACGACTTCTTCTTTGGAACTAAGCATTGTATGGCATTTATATTTCAGTGGTAGCATCCCTAGGTGGCTGGGATTCAAATTTATACAAATGATGGGGCTGACCCCCCAGGGGCCTGAGGGGCGGGGCCAAAAGTGTCTAATTGGCAATATTGATATTAACGACTTCTTCTCTGGAACTAAGCAATGTATGGCATTTATATTTCAGTGGTAGCATCCCTAGGTGGCTGGGATTCAAATTTATACAAATGATGGGGCTGACCCCCCAGGGGCCTGAGGGGCGGGCCAAAAGTGTCTATTTGGCTATATTGATGCTGCACTGAAGGCATTTCATGGATTAATGCCCTATTTGCCAAAAAACCTAACATTTTTAGAATTACAACAAAAGCAATGTACATGTACCCATCAAAAATGCTTATGATATATTGACATAACAAGAAGGGCCACACATACACTTATGAGTCATTCTTGTTAGCTCACCTGGTCCAAAGGACCAAGGTGAGCTTATGCGATACCGTGGCGTCCGTCGTCCGTCGTCCGTCCGTCAACAATTGACTTCTTCTTTATAACCACTGATCGGAATTTGACCAAATTTGGTCAGAAGCATCCCTATGGGGTGGGGACTCAAAATTGTACAAATGGTTGGGCTGACCCCCCAGGGGCCTGGGGGGCGGGGCCAAAAGGGGTCAATTTGGCTATTTGATATAAACGACTTTTTCTCTGAAACCGAGCAATGTATATTGCTCATATTTGGCTGGTAGTATTACTATGGGTTGGGGATTCAAAATTGTACAAATGGTGGGGCTGACCCCCCAGGGGCCTGGGGGGCGGGGCCAAAAGGGTAAGTTGGCTATATTGATATAAACGACTTCTTCTCTGAAACCCAGTAATATATATCGCTCATATTTGGCTGGTAGCATCACTATTGAGTGGGGATTCAAAATTGTACAAATGGTGGGGCTGACCCCCAAGGGGCCTGGGGGGCGGGGTCAAAAGGGGTCAATTTGGCTATATTGATATAAACGATTTCTTCTCTGAAACCCAGTAATGTATATCGCTTATATTTGCCTGGTAGCATTACCATGGGGTGTGGATTCAAAATTGTATAAATGGTGGGGCTGATCCCCCAGGGGCCTGAGGGGCGGGGCCGAAAGGAGTCAATTTGGCTATAATGATAAAAATGACTTCTTCTCTGAAACCAAGCAATGGATATTATTCATATTTGCCTGGTATCATCACTATGGGATTAGGATTCAAAATTATATGATTATGATCACGGAGGGGCCTGAGGGGTGGGGCCAAAAGGGGCACATTAGACAATATTGGTATAAATGATCTCTTTCCTGAAACTAAGCAATGTATGACATCTATATTCTAGTGGTAGAATCCAAAGGTTGCTTGAATTCAAATTTATACAAATGTTTTGGTAACCTCGATCACAATCATGGATTTAGATATGACCCCAGGGTCTGCCACGCCCTTGCAACTTGACTCCTGACTCATAACTTTTAAACGGCTGAGATCCCCACCCCAAAACTATATATACAATTGCTGGGCATTAAGAGACAATCACAATTATGATTTTATATTTGACTCCAGGGTCTGCCACGCCCTTGAAACTTGACTCCTGAGTCATAACTTTTAAATGGTTGAGATCCCCACCCCAAAACTACATATACAATTACTAGGAATTAAGAGATAATCACAATCATGGTTTTTGATTTGGCCCTGGGGTCTGCCACACCCTTTTAATTTGACCCCTGAGTCTTAACTTTTAAACGGTTGAGATCCCCACCCCAAAACTATATATACAATTACTGGGCATTAAGAGATGATCACAATCATGGTTTTTGATTTGGCCCTGGGGTCTGCCACACCCTTTTAATTTGACCCCTGAGTCGTAACTTTTAAACGGTTGAGATCCCCACCCCAAAACTATATATACAATTGCTGGGCATTATCAGATGATCACAATCATGGTTTATGTTTTGACCCCAGGGTTTGCCACGCCCTTGTAAATTGACTTCGGAGTCATAACTTTTAAACAGTTGAGATCCCCACCCCAAAACTATATATACAATTGCTCGGCATTAAGAGACAATCACAATCATGATTTCATATTTGATCCAAGGGTCTGCCACACCCTTGCAAATTGACTACTGAGTCGTTACTTTTGAATGGTCGAGATCCCCACCCCGAAACTATACATACAATTACTGGGCATTAAGAGATGATCACAATCATGGTTTTTGATTTGGCCCTGGGGTCTGCCACACACTTTTAATTTGACCCCTGAGTCATAACTTTTACACGGTTGAAATCCTCACCCCAAAACTATACATACAATTACTGGGCATAAAGAGATGATCACAATCATGGTTTTTGATTTGGCCCTGGGGTTTGCGACACACTTTTAATTAGCTCACCTGGTCCAAAGGACCAGGGTGAGCTTATGCCATACCGTGGCGTCCGTCCGTCGTCCGTCGTCCGTCCGTCAACAATTGACTTCTTCTTAATAACCACTTGTTTTTAGCTCACCTGGTCCGAAGGACCGAGGTGAGCTTATGCCATACCGTGTCGTCCATCCGTCGTCCGTCAACAATTGTTTAAACAACTTCTTCTCCATAACCACTGATAGGAAATCAACCAAATTTGGCAGGAATCATCCTTAGGTGCCCAGGATCCAAAATTGTACTAATGGTGGGACTGACCCCCTAGGGGGCTGAGGGCGGGGCCAAAAAGGGTTATTTAGCTATATTAGTTTAAGGGACTTCTCTTCCATAACCACTGATTGGAAATCAGCCTCATTTAACAGGAAGCATCCTTAGGTGCTTAGGATTCAAAATTGTACTAATGGTGGGACTGACCCCCTAGGGGGCTGAGGGCGGGGCCAAAAAGGGTTATTTAGCTATATTAGTTTAAGCGACTTCTTCTCCATAACCACTGATTGGAAATCAGCCTTATTTAACAGGAAGCATCCTTAGGTGCTCAGAATTCAAAATTGTACTCATGGTGGGACTGACCCCCCAGGGGGCTGAGGGGTGGGGCCATAAAGAATTATTTAGCTATATTGATATTAGTGACTTCTTCTCCATAACCACTGGTTGGAAATCAACCTTATTTGGCAGGAAACATCCTTAGATGCCCAGGATTCAAAATTGTACTAATGGTGGGACTGACCCCCTAGGGGGCTGAGGGGCGGGGCCAAAAAGGTTATTTATGTCACAGGGTGTAGAACAGGTACTTATATATAACTAACGTAATGTGTACATGTATATGTTTAGCACACCTGTCCTGTTGGGGAAATCCCCGTGTCTATTATTAGCGTCCTGTCTATCAGTAGTCGTTTCTGTCTAGTCATGTCACGTGTATGTCCATATTTGGTTGCGTTTGTAATTGCCTGTCCTGTGGTGTTACCGTGATGTCCTTATATGGTAATCTTTATATTAGTGTACGTGTCCAGGTATGCCAGGTAAGAAAGTCGTGCGTAAATGTGTGTGTGAGGATAATAAAACCCTTGTGAGGACCGCGCATTGCGCAGAAGGCCATTTTATATAGGATCGACATACATGTACTAAACCTCCTCCGGAGTTTAGACATACCCGGTTACCGACATATATATACTGGACACAACTTGACAGTTGCTGAAGGTAATTATTATATACCGTAGTCATATTTTGGGAGTAATGTATATCTATTTTATATTAATTGGTTATTATGTAACCAATGTAATAGTATATATCTAAGGCCATTTATATTATATATTTCAGCGGTTTTTTATCATTTCGTCGGTATTTGTACCAGCCGTTACAAGGGGTCAATAAAGAACTAATCCACACAAATGCTGCTTCACTGGTTTTATTTGCTGTGACATTTGGCGCCCACGTAGGGACCCCGATGGTGCAAGACAACGAAAACCCCAGCGGGAGGAGGTACCAAGAATCCCCGACGACGGACCGAGATTGAGCGACGTCTTGGAGATTCTGGAAAATCCGCAACGGTGAAATGCGCGCAACAATTTATGTATCCTATTCATCGTCCGCGAAGTGTTATTTGTGTTAGCCATGGTTATATAGAAAATGAAAATATCATTTAATTCCATGTGGAAACAACGAGGATATCCACTACAACGCTTTTACGCTAGCTACGTATACGTATAACTCTGCTATCTACAGTACTGTGAAGCGAACGCGCCTTGAATGACACAAGCGTCTATAAGACCTGGACCCAACCGGAAACGTGAAGGAAGAAATTGATGGACACACATTTGACATTTGTTTTTTTTGGTGATGAATTGCTCAATAATGTAAAATATGTATTTTGATTATGGTAGGATGTATCTATTGGGGTTGTAGTCGATAGGTAGGGTGGTAATACTTGCAGGAATTGACGGTTTACTGCTATAACTGACTCGACAGGTGTTGACACTACTGTAGTTTACCGCGGACTCTGTAAGGCCGGTACGGGAAAAGCGGGGATACGTCTAGTGAATCGCGTTATTTGAATGAAAGGAATGTGAGAGCGACAGCGAGTTATTTATCTGTTTATATATTCCATGTTATACGTTCTATGTTATATATTCCATGTTTATTTGTTATATATGTTTTTCGTTTTATATTTATATACCATTGTTCCATGTTGATAGTTTATTTAGTTAACATTAAGGCTCAAAATGATTTTCTATACAAGTTTTGATTGTTCTTTGCAGTGTAGAAATGTTATGTAGGTATTATTTGCAGTTGTTAGCGGTGTTGCTGTTGAGTGCAGTAGATTTAAAACCTGAATTGCATTGTAGTCTAGTTTGTTGTTTACCTGCATACCAGACCAGCAGCATGGATTCACCTGGACTGGAGGAACAAGCACAAGCTGAGGGTGGAGCAGAGGAGGAGGAACAAAGCGAGGTAAATAGAATGATTTCTGCTCTAAATAAACAACATTATCGAGTTATTACCGATGCAGAGTACATGGCACTAGTAAGTCATAAGGGACCTATAGCTATTGAACCAGTTCTAGCTAGTACTCCTGCTGCAGGAGCGAGACCTAAAATTCCCTATGGAAGGGGAAGGGGGTCAATTGCCATGTATTTAGACCAGACTAGGGAAGAAAAGAATCCATTTCCAGGTAAGTGGAAAGTAAAAGATGAGATAGTTTCTAATTTGGAGAACACAGATCACCTGAAAGGTTGGACAAGGGGAGATAACCAGACTGGCCACGATTTGGACACTAGTACCCGTGGTATGGTAAGGATACCGAAAATCTCAAATTTCAGTGGACAAAATTTGAAGGGTGATGCTAACTACAATGTGTGGCGTTATGAGATAAGGTGTTTGATGAGAGATGCTAGATACCCAGAGGCTGATATTCTACAGGCGGTAAGGCAATCTCTTAAGGGTACAGCCAGAGAGATGTTGATCCCTTTAGGTGAGAATGCGTCTGGGGAACAGATTTTAAGGAAACTTGACGGGTTATTTGGTAATGTTGTTTCTGATGAGGTGACACTTCAGAAATTTTATACCGAGTCCCAACATGAAGGTGAGTCTGTTACCGCATTTGCTTGTCGTCTGGAAACTCAACTTCAGGCAGCAATAGAGAGTGGGTATGTGGACATAGGGTCAAAAGATACCATGCTCAGATCCAAGTTTTGGACTTCACTCTCAGAACGTTTAAAAACACAAACTCGTCATAAATATGAAACCATTAAATCTTTTGATGTATTGGTACGGGAAGTAAGAGCTGTGGAAATGGAACTGGGCAATGTTGATAATGTTAAATCAAAACAGGTTGCACAGCACCAACCAGTACAAATGGACAGTAGTGATGAGAAAATGAATTTGCTTATGTCTCAGTTAGAAAATTTGTGTGATAAGATGAAATCTCTTGAGACAAAAGTAGAGAATTTGGGATCAAGAAAAAATTCTAATTCTAATTATTCAAACAACTCTAGGAACAACTCCAGGCCTTATGGACAAGGAAATTCAAAGAAGAACCAAGATTATCAGTCAGGGCAAAGAAAAGGCGAAGATAGAGAGAAGAATCAAGGTAAGAAAACTCAACCAAAAGAGTAACTCCCACTGCTGAGGGGCAACCAGGGGGAGTGAAGCAATTAAGACAGCCCTATAAACAAAACAAGAGTAGTCTTAGGAAAAATCTTGTGGGTAGTGCTGATGAGGAAAAGATTGAGGCGTTGAAGTCATGGAAACCCTGTCAGACAGTGAAAGAGGTCAGGACATTTCTTGGATTCACAGGCTATTATAGAAAGTTTGTCAAAGATTATGCCAAAATAGCCAGACCTCTGAATGATTTGCTAGTAGGTCATCCCACTGTCAAGGTCAAGGGCAAGACTAAGAAACAGATTCCATTTGTTTGGAGCAGTGACTGTCAGAAAGCTTTTGACACTCTGATTTCTAAACTTATCAGTCCACCCATTCTCGCTTATGCAGACTATGATAAGCCATTTAGATTGAATACAGATGCTTCCTTAGACGGTCTTGGGGCCGTGTTGTATCAGAAACAAGATGGGATGGATAGGGTAATAGCCTATGCCAGTAGGGGTTTAAAACCCAGTGAACGACTGTACCCCGCACACAAATTAGAATTCTTATGTCTAAAATGGGCCGTAACGGACAAATTCAAAGATTATTTGTATGGTAGGCAGTTTGAGATCTATACTGATAACAATCCATTGAACTATGTTACCTCAACTGCAAGGTTGGATGCTACAGGCCATAGATGGGTGGCAGAGTTAGCCAATTATACCTTTAAGATCATTTACCGGTCGGGTAAGTTAAACAAAGATGCAGATGGGTTGTCAAGGAGGTCAGGCCAAACAGAATGTCTATTTCCAGAGACGGTTAAGGCTGTATGTCAGGCTGCAGTGGCTGACAGAGTTCAGTTACCGTTAGCAGAGAGTTTGGCGATTACCAACTCAATACAGTTACCAGGTACAGAGTTAGATGAGGTGTTGGGATACAACAGTCTGAATCAAATGGATTGGGCTAAAGAGCAGAGAGATGATCCTACTATTAAACGTGTGTTGCAGTTAAAGGCTGCGGGAGTAAGATTAGTGGGGAAAAGGTTGGAGGGAGAGTCTGTAGCTGTTAGGAAAGTGCTGAGAGAATGGAACAGATTAGTTATAGAGAATGGTGTTTTGTATCATGTAAATACTGTTGATAAGTCTGCTCTGAAACAACTGGTGTTGCCAAATAAGTGGAAGGATAGAGTTTTTGAATGTTACCATAATCATCAAGGTCATCAAGGAAGGGACAGAACATTATCTCTGATAAAACTACGGTTTTACTGGCCTGGTATGGAGGGAGATGTGGCAAGGGGAGTAACAACGTGTGATCGTTGTATCAGAAGGAAAACCCCTATTACCAGAAAAGCAGAGCTAGTAGGTATACAAACATCCGAACCAATGGAACTTGTGTGTATTGACTTTCTGTCATTAGAGGGAAGTAAAGGTGGGTTTGAGGATATATTGGTGATTACAGACCATTACACCAGATATGCGCAGGCAATACCAACCAGAAATCAGAAAGCTCCCACAGTGGCTAGAGCATTGTTTGATAGTTATATTGTACATTATGGTTTTCCAGCCAGGTTGCATAGCGACCAAGGTCGCAACTTTGAGTCAAAGGTTATCAAAGAATTATGTAAGTTGACAGGTATGCAAAAATCACGTACAACACCTTTTCATCCAGAAGGGGACGGTATGACCGAAAGGTTTAATCAAACATTATTAAAGATGCTCGGTACGTTAGGGGAAGAACAAAAACGGGATTGGAAGACGTATGTTGCACCTTTAGTACATGCGTATAACGCTGCAGCACATGCGAGTACAGGGTGTTCCCCGTTTTATCTGATGTTTGGTAGGCATCCTAGATTGGCTGCTGATGCATATTTTGGATTGCATGAGAGTAATGGTACAAAGTTTCAGCCAAAAACTGAGTATATACGGAAATTACAGTCAAGGTTGCAGTTTGCTTTTAAAACGGCTGAAAAACATGCCAGAGAATCTTCTGACAGGTCCAAATCCCATTATGACACTAGGGTTAGAAACTCAGTTCTCCAACCTGGAGACAGAGTCCTTGTCAGAAATGTCAACCTCAGAGGTAAGTCCAAACTAGCAGATAAATGGGAGCAAATTCCGTACAAGGTTCTGTCAAAACCTCACTCTGACACACCAGTGTATAGGGTTAAGCCTGAGCATGGGTTCCGTAAAGTGAGGACTTTACATAGAAATATGTTGTTACCTTATGTTGGTTTGGAAAACGTTGAGAAAGGGTCAGAGTTTATCAAGTCAGAGGACAAGGTCATTGTCAAGGACAAGGTCAGAAGGAGAGATCGTGAACTTACAACCGTGAACTTAGGAGGGAGTAGCTCAGAAACAAGTTCAGATTCAGAGTCTGAAACTGAGTTTATGGTAAGACCGGTGACTCGGAGTAAGGCACTAAATCCTAGAGCTCAAGAGTTTGTCAATCGGATGAATTCAGTAGCTGGGATACCTGTTAGTTCTAGGGAAGCTATAAGCATTCCAAGTACTCAAAATTCTTCAACAGAGGGGAATGTGTCGGTTTCTGGAGGGATGTTAACTAGGGTTGAGCCAGAATCGTTTCATGGCAGAGTAGTCTCCCCTAGTTCGAAATCTGGTAACAGCGTTGAGACCCCACAATCACTAACCAGAGAGGTTGTCTCCCCTGTTCCAGAGGGTGTATTTAGTCCAGAACCGATAGGAAGTCCTCAGATACGGAGAGAAACAAGGGAAAGACATAGGCCTGTCCGATACAATGATTATGTTGTAGGTCAGATTGTTGAAAACGAATGGGTATTATTGTAAATAAAAAGTTGAAGTTGTTTTCAGATGCAGGCCATGCCATTCTGTTTAATTTAACAGTGAATATATACTATCAATGTGAACTTTATTTTATTGACAATTGTATAATGTATTTTCACACATTGATATTTGATACATTTTGTCATTTCAGGTCCTATATTATTTTCAGGATTGGAAATTTTGCATTTATGAAATTTTGCTAACTTTTATAATTAGGATTTGTATTTCTATTTTAGATATTTGTAAAAGAGTTAAGGTTGTATGTTATGTTGAATAATTGTGTTGGGTCTAATGTAATTTAAGTACTTTAATGTGATGGTTGATATTCTTAATGTATATAGTTGGATGTTTATTTTATGTACCTAGTTAAGATATATGGAACTTAGTTAATTAATTAACTAATTAATTATTTTACATTTCAGGTAAAATAATTTTTGATTTCAATTTCCTTGTAGATATTTAAGCTAAACAAAGCAGTCCAGATGTCGGGACGACATTTCCCTACAGGGGGAGTATGTCACAGGGTGTAGAACAGGTACTTATATATAACTAACGTAATGTGTACATGTATATGTTTAGCACACCTGTCCTGTTGGGGAAATTCCCGTGTCTATTATTAGCGTCCTGTCTATCAGTAGTCGTTTCTGTCTAGTCATGTCACGTGTATGATGTCCATATTTGGTTGCGTTTGTAATTGCCTGTCCTGTGGTGTTACCGTGATGTCCTTATATGGTAATCTTTATATTAGTGTACGTGTCCAGGTATGCCAGGTAAGAAAGTCGTGCGTAAATGTGTGTGTGAGGATAATAAAACCCTTGTGAGGACCGCGCATTGCGCAGAAGGCCATTTTATATAGGATCGACATACATGTACTAAACCTCCTCCGGAGTTTAGACATACCCGGTTACCGACATATATATACTGGACACAACTTGACAGTTGCTGAAGGTAATTATTATATACCGTAGTCATATTTTGGGAGTAATGTATATCTATTTTATATTAATTGGTTATTATGTAACCAATGTAATAGTATATATCTAAGGCCATTTATATTATATATTTCAGCGGTTTTTTATCATTTCGTCGGTATTTGTACCAGCCGTTACAAGGGGTCAATAAAGAACTAATCCACACAAATGCTGCTTCACTGGTTTTATTTGCTGTGACATTTAGCTCTATTGGTTTAAGCGACTTTTTCTCCATAACCACTGGTTGGAAATCAGCCTTATTTGGTAGGAAGCATCCTTAGGTGCTCAGGATTCAAAATTGTATTTATGGTTGGCCTGACCCCCTAGAGGGTTAAGGGCATGGCCAAAACGAGTTATTTATCTATATCATGGTTAAAGCAACTTCTACTCGGGGGGGCCATAACCACTGATTGGAAATCAGCCTTATTTGGCAGGAAGCATCCCTAGGTGCTCAGGATTCAAAATTGTACTAATGGTGGGACTGACCCTCTAGGGGGCAGAGGGCGGGGCCAAAAAGGGTTATTTAGCTATATCGTGGTTTAAGCGACTTCTTCTCAATAACCACTGATTGGAAATCAACCTTATATGGCAGGAAGCATTCCTAGGTGCTCAGGATTCAAATTTTACTAATGGTGGGACTAGCTGACCCCCTAGGGGGCTGAGGAGCGGGGCCAAAAAGGTTTATCTAGCTATATCATGGTTTTAGTGACTCACTGATGGGAAATCAGCCTTATTTGGCAGGAAGCATCCCTTGGTGCTCAGGATTCAAAATTGTACTAATGGTGGGACTGATCACCCAGAGGGCTGAGGGGCGGGGCAAGGAAGAAAATATTTTCCATGATAACCTAGATACCATTGTATCCAGGTGAGCGATACAGGCCCTCTGGGCCTCTTGTTTCATATCACACGAAACCAGGTGAGCGATACAGGCCCTCTGGGCCTCTTGTTGTATAAATCATCAGCACGAAATCAGCATTATTAATGGCTTGTCTGACAGAGGAAATGAAACCCTGCATCGTTAGAGTATTGATTTAGTTGAAAATGTAATTCCACATTTTGAGAACATCCTGTATGAATAAAATGAGGAACAGCTTGTTTTATTTTAATGGGGAAATAAAAGATTAAAAAATTCAACTGTTTGTCAATGCTGAACATGATAACCGGAAGTGTTTCAAAAGATGAATTCCTGTTTGATTTTGATCAGGAAATGATATGAAAATATGACAGATCAGGAAATTATACTGTATTTATATGATATAGTATATATACTAAGGCCTGCAATAATACATTAGCATGATTAAAGTATGTAGAAAGATATTCAGGAATTCATGTTCACAAATGATTTCTTGATAAATTGAAGAAAATTTTGACTGTAGAAATTTGTCAAGGAAATGTGAAATTAAAGAAATCTAAGTTAATCCGTAGGGTTAAAAGTTGTTCAATTGTTCAATACTGAGATAAAAAGTGTTTGAGTTTGATGATAAATTTGTCTTGGTTTGATGAAATAAAGGTTTATATTTTTACTTTGTAAATTATTTAATTATTTAAACATGTTGTAATGAATGGGTTTATTTGGTGGATAAACGAAGATATAATAGTCTCAACTATGAGGAAACCGTTATGGGGGGGGGGGGGGGGGGGGGGGACTATAGTTGAGTTGATGCTAATAGATCAACATAAAAAGTATCTGAGGAATTCGGTTGATGCTAAACGATTTACATAGAAAGTATGTGAGGAATTCAGTTGATGCTAAACGATTTACATAGAAAGTATCTGAGGAATTCAGTTGGCAAGATGAATCATTTACAGAAGAGGCGTACTCTCAGCCTCGCCTCGGACAAAGTCCAACTCTGGGAGACGATTCGCAAACACAAGGCCGTAGTGAGGGACAAGGTATTCACTAGAAGCCTAGTCGAGGGCCAGTAATTCGCTTCCATTTCTGGCTTATTGTCACAGAAATAAAAGGCTTCTGGCAACCGATTGCTGCAAACTTGCAGCAAGCTTGCCGCAACTGTTTGCGGCAAGCTTGCCGCAAGCTTACATTTAGTATGCAAATTAGTTTCTTGCAAACAGTTGCCGCAAGCTTGCCGCAAACTTTGCAGCAACTTTGCGGCAACCAATTTTAGGTTGCAGCAAATTTGATGCAAGCTTACATTTCGTATGCAAATGAGTTTTCTGGCAAGCAGTTGTGGCAAACTTGCCGCAACTTTGCTGCAAACTTCCTGCAACTTTGCTGCAAACTTCCTGCAACTTTGGTGTAAATTTCTAGCAACCTTTTCTGACAAAGATCTTCTTCAATATTGTTTTTAATACATGTTACAAAATGCTATCTTAATGAATGAACATTTAGTGTTGATTACAAAATATTTACAAAATATTGCAATTATTGGAAAAGCCATGCATGCATGAAGAAAATAATTACTCAGAAAGATGAAGTTTTTTAGGTCATCTGACCCGAAGGGTCAGGATGACCTATAGTCATCATGCTTCGTCCGTCGTCGTGCGCCGTGCGCCGTGCGTCGTGCGCCGTGCGCCGTGCATCGTGCGCCGTGCGTCGTGCGCCGTCCGTAAACTTTTCCATTTAAACATCTTCTTCTCATAAACCAAAAGGCCCATAGACCCAATATAGGGCTTGTGCCATGCTGGGATGAAGGGGTACCAAGTTTGTTCAAACAAATGACCTTGACCTTCATTCAAGGTCACAGGGGCCAAAAAGGTCAAAATCTTTGAACGACTTCTTCTGAATAACCAAAAGGCCCAGAGACCTGATATTGGGCCTGTGTTATGCTGGGATAAAGGGCTACCAAGTTTGTTCAAACAAATGACCTTGACCTTCATTCAAGGTCACAGGGGCCGAAAAGGTCAAAATCTTTTTAAACAACTTCTTCTGAATAACCAAAAGGCCAAGAGACCTGATATTGGTCCTGTGTTATGCTGAGATAAAGGGCTACCAAGTTTGTTCAAAGAAATGACCTTGACCTTCATTCAAGGTCACAGGGGACAAAACGGTCATAATTTTTAAATGACTTCTTCTGAATAACCAAAAGGCCCAGAGACCTAATATTGGGCCTGTGGCATGCTGGGATAAAGGGCTACCAAGTTTGTTCAAACAAATGACCTTGACCTTCATTCAAGGTCACTGGGGCTAAAACGGTCATAATCTTTAAACATTTTCTTCGAAATAACCAAAAGGCCCAGATACCTAATATTGGGCCTGTGGCATGCTGGGATAAAGGGCTACCAAGTTTGTTCAAAGAAATGACCTTGACTTTCATTCAAGGTCACAGGGGCTAAAACGGTCATAATCTTTAAACGACTTCTTCTGAATAACCAAAAGGCCCAGAGACCTGATATTGGGCCTGTGGCATGCTGGGATAAAGGGCTACCAAGTTTGTTCAAAGAAATGACCTTGACTTTCATTCAAGGTCACTGGGGCCAAAACGGTCATAATATTTAAACATTTTCTTCTGAATAACCAAAAGGCCCAGAGACCTGATATTGGGCTTGTGGCATGCTGGGATAAAGGGCTACCAAGTTTGTTCAAAGAAATGACCTTGACCTTCATTCAAGGTCACAGAGGCCAAAACGGTCATAATCTTTAAACAACTTCTTCTGAATAACTAAAAGGCTCAGAGACCTGATATTAGGCCTGTGGCATGCTGGGATAAAGGTCTACCAAGTTTGTTCAAATAAATGACCTTGAACTTCATTCAAGGTCACAGGGGCCAAAAGGGTCAAAATCTTTAAAACAACTTTTTCTGAATAACCAAAAGGCACAGAGATGTGATATTGGGCTTGTGGCATGCTGGGATAAAGGTGTGTCAAGTTTGTTTAAAGAAATGACCCTGACATTCATTCAAGGTCACAGGGGCCAAAAGGGTTTGTTGTCAAGTTTACTCACTAGGAATAAGCTGAAACTTGCCAGAAATGATTCTGAGATGGTCCCAACAAAGTGTTGTTATTTTTCAAGCCCATCAGAAATCCAAGAAGGCCACTATCTTGAACTTGGCAATCTATACAGGCATATTATAACTTGATTTAATGACTACATTTATTTTCATAGTGATTTTACAATTGGTAGTCAGATGACCGTTAAGGCCCGTTGGGCCTCTTGTTAAACATATACATAATTTATATCTGTTATTTTATTTATTAAATAGGAGCAAACAATTGCATATTGTCATTCTTGTTACTGTAGCTATATACACATATAAAATAGATAGATTAATACATTTTGTAGGTCCAGCTTAAGTCACGCATCACTTCAGCAATCTGATTAATCCAAATCCTTTTATTTTTTGGTTTCTGTCATTAAAAGAGTACCAAAGTAGTTACTTTCTGTTTTTAAGCCGCTCTTGCTTTTATTTTGTTGTAATTTTAATAGCTGTTACAGAACAGGGAAAAACACATTCGATGATTCCTGTCGTGTACTCTGACCAAAAAATGGGTGTCCAAACATATTTATAAATCCGTGACTCGGTCCAACTGAGCCCGGGAGGCTTGATCCCATTAACACTGTACATAAACCACATCATCTCGTCGCTCCTTTTACACCTTCATGGAATATAGTATATAAAATGATCCTTTGGAATTCTGTCATTGCACAATTCATGATCGCCATATGGTCTGTTAACAGCTGCCACAGTTTTGGGTGTGTCTTTTTTTTGCAAAAAGTTTCTGTCACCAATATCACTGAATTGTTATATATCCAAGTCAATGCTGATATATAATCTGGAATGGAAAAAAATATTATTACTTTTTCTGTAACAAAATGGAACTTGATTTAATTTACACTTCATTTTCCAAATAAATATTAAGAAGTACATGGTAAACCTTTGGTCAGTTCAAATATGCAGATAATTTGAACACACCTATTACAGTTAATAATGAAATCATACATTGTAGAATTATTATTAGCAGCTAGTCTGAAAAATATTGAAGTCTATTTTACTGAATAACTTAAATGGTTTAAATTTTCAAAAGAGCACTATAATTAACTATTTCTATAGTAATTAATATATTACAACCTTCCTGTCATCTATGTTTAGACTGTTAGCATCTATGAGCTTCACCATAGCAACAGCTGAATGTTTATCTCATATTACACTGGCCACTATCCTGATTCCTGACCCCTTACTGTGTGACCTACATGTAGCTGAGTATGGCAGGTCATTTGGCCAAAATTATGCAATCAACAGAGGAACAGCTAGTGGCTGGTATATACATGCAGCAGCACTTACATGTGTAAGGGTACATGACTCTCTTCCTTAGCATCATTTCTAATAGCAGATAGTATATAGGTACATGTATACTAACTGATATATAGATAAAATGACTATATGGTCATATGTGTCTTAGAATTTAATTATTCACATTTATTTCAGTAAGGAACAACAAAGAATTTGAAAGTTTTGGTTTTATGGTTAAACTAACAACCATTCCTTTAAGCATTTTGATCAGTATAAAACTGTTGTATCTAAGCTATAATTGTGATGTATTCTGGTCAAAGCTAAAATTCCATACACACTTACAAATGTACATATAGTTATACACATATAATTCTCAAAACAGACTGACCTCATTATTCAGACCAATTTATGCTGGTCAATGTACTGTGAACTACATGCATAACTATCTTGAATATATACAGTATATCACAAAATATTTCATACATACCTTCACACATGCTGAAGTAGTGTATTGGGGTTTCTTTCTCTTGCAATTTTATATCCTCATTTTGTCATAAACAGCTTTCAAATGGAAAATAATGCTCCCCTCACAAAGGTCCAGCAGTCTGTATCTATCAGCAATATGGCGGCTTGCAGTTTGAATGTATAGGCTAGTCTACTGACCAATAGACTGGCAGTTGAGATTAGCTATAAATACACAGCTTATACAGCTGCTCACAGGATGGGTTAACTGTAGACTTGCGCAAGTTTGTTGAAATACTTTTCAACATTTTATTTATTATAACATGATTGATTCATTCCAATTGTTAAGTCTGAGAAAAAATATTGAATTTGCTAAATCTGATTGATTAAATTAAATAACATACATATTTTCTTTTGTATACATTACATTTTCTTTGAAAATTAAATTTAAAAAAAAATTGTTCTCTGTGTCAAACAAAAAATTCAGGTTAAAGATCTTGTGAATTTGAGTATTTTGAAATCCATATTTATTGATTTTTTTTTTTTTTTTAAATCCTTGTTTGCATGGTTGGTCTCTTAGTGATGGAAATTTATATGGCTTCTCAAAAAATATTTTAAGTCCACAAATTTTTCTGTACTTCAAAGGATTATGTAAATGAGAATAAAACAACACAGGTATAATGAAAAGTCCAATTTATATGTTTTATGTCATGTATGTGACTTATATATACATATGTCCCATATATATCGTTCTGCAGCAAAGTTGCCCCAACTGTTTTCTCTGCGTATACATTAGAATGTTGCCAGAACATACTAAGTTGGGTGTTCTGGCAAACTTGCTGCAACTTCTGTCTGTTCTACTGTTAAAGACATATTTGCTGCAATCTTCTTGCAAACAGATCTGTTTGCAAGAAAGTTGCAGCTAGCGGCAAACTGCTGCAAACTTCTGGCAAACACTTCTTGCAAACGGATTTGATTGCGGCAGGTTTGCGACAAGCTTGCTGCAAGCTTGCCGCAACCTTTCCATTTCTGTAAGGGGTGTTTTAAGGTTTATTTCAAAAAAACTTTTTTGGTTTGTTTGGAGATGTAAGTCCATTTCTGTTGGCTTGATTTGGAGCTGCAGTTATTCTACAGAATCACCTGCAAGCGTTCCGATGTTTGTGACATAAGTTTGTAGTGCATGCATTCTCCGCGACTGTTATTTTCCAGAATTTGCCTTCAAGCATTCCGATGTTTGTGACATATAAGTTTGTAGTGCATGCATGCAGTCTCCGCGACTGTTATTTTCCAGAATTTGCCTTCAAGCATTCCGATGTTTGTGACATAAGTTTGTAGTGCATGCTGTCTCCGCGACTGTTATTTTCCAGAATTTGCCTGCAAGCATTCCGATGTTAGTGACATAATTAGTTTGTAGTGCATGCTGTCGCTGCTGTTTATCGGGTATAGCACTAGCTTAAGGCCATCCACCATCATGACTTGCTAGTTGATCACAGCTTAGTCCTAACATTATATACAATCCTCAACATTACAGGTAGTGAGGAGATTTTTTTGATGGATTGACTTTTCTATCTTCAGTTTGATCCCTATAAGGATTTAGTGCTGTATTTGTTTATTTTTGTTTGATCTGTTTAAGGATTTAGTGCTTGTAATTATTTATTTAATTTGAATTATATATCCAGACAAAATAGAATTGTAACTAAACAATAGAAACGTGTCTTTTTGATCACAACTATACTTGTCATAGAAACCCTTTATTTCTGGGACTTTTATTAGGCCCAATATACGTACATATTGAGATTCTATAAAGTGGAATAGAGCTACAACAAGCTTGGAATCAGTGTAGTATAACTGACTGAGCTAGCTGTTATCAGCAGATGTGCCCTGGCCAAGTATATAGCTATTATAGAGTATTATAAGGGGAGGTAACTATATATTTGGTCAGTGTAGTATAACTGACTGAGCTAGCTGTTATCAGCAGATGTGTCCTGGCCAAGTATATAGCTATTATAGAGTATTGCAAGGGGAGGTAACTATATATTTTGTCAGTGTAGTATAACTGACTGAGCTAGCTGTTATCAGCAGATGGACTAAGACCACAATTAAATGCTTCCGGGTTCAGTACCCACGAATAAAGTCCCTTAGAAATCTAGGTGTTTTAGGAAAAACTATACTATGCCTGTTAGAACTTGGTATTTGTGTACAAGTTTGGTGTTGAAATACTCTTAAGACATCATTCTGACATTTACCATGTCAATTTTTTAAATTGTGCATGTTATTTTGGCGCAGGGTTTTGTGTAACAAGTCCTGTTTTACCCCTACCCCCTGACCCGGAAGTTTATATTTGAAGTTGATCACACATGCAGACGATTATCTCAAGAAAAAGGCCAACATGCTATGTTGAAATTTTGATATTTTACTCGCAAGATGTTGCTCTTGACAGGTTAGAATGGAAAGTTGGCTATCGGATTTGTGGAATTTGTTAAAAAATTAAACGTTACAATGAAACATATAGTGAAATTAATTGTGGTCTTAGTCCTATATGAAAGGTCTAAAAATTCATGTTTTTATCTGTCAAATCTATGTTTTTTGACCGATTTTGATAAAATTTGGTATGTATAATCTATGCTGCATCTCTGATTTTTTCAATTAATAACTGCTAGGAAAAAAGTTCAATTTGATTAAAAAATTGAAGTTTTAATTAATTTTATTTCAATTTTTTATAAAAAAAATTTCTAGCACTGTGTTTATATATAGAGATTTAAATTTGCATAAAATGTGTTTTATGTATTCCTACGCATGAAGTTAAAAAGTTAGAATGGAGGAATTCTTCAAATTGTATCAGTCCAGGATATTGGAAAACTCAGTTTTAATTGCAGAAAATGGAATTTGTAGGATCTGGCAGGGACCATTAACTAAGAATGGGAAATATGGCCTGATTAGTTTTAAAGATCCTAGGGATTTGAAATGGAAAAAAAAACATGCACATAGGCTATCATTTATTGTTTTTGAAGGAAATTTAGACATAAGAAGTGATATGGATTGTTCACATTTGTGCCACAATAGTTTATGTGTTAATGTTGACCATATCAGTTTGGAGTGGCATTTCATTAATAATAACAGGCAATATTGCTTGAATTCCAATTTATGTTATGGTCATGTAGGTTTCAGAAACTGTATGTTGGAATTGAAAGGGGTTTGATAAAAGAAAACAACAAAAAAATAAAGTTTTGAGGGCATTAGCTATTGTATCATAACATTATATATTAATATATATAATATACAGATACAACATTGTCCGACCACGCCACGGGGAGGCTCCCTCATTAGGTAGTCATAATATATGTAACTTTGTTTTATCTGTTACATATTTCTTGAATTTTGAATTTTGTATTTGATTTCAAAAAATGTCCATGAATAGAATGTCATTTCTCTTCTCCTCAATACAGGTGGTCTTGAGGTGGATTGTCTCCCCTGGATTGATGCAGTGTTGGATCAAGCTGACCTTTTCTGTAGTCGGACTTTCTGGCAGACTTCGACTTTTTTGCGTGCTCCCTGTGCTGTGCCACCAACAGCTCAAGCCTTCTCTTCTTCACATCAGGTTTGTACAGGCGCTGGCGCTGATACATTTCCTCAGAGCTTATTTGGTCTAGCTGATGTCTGACCCCCTTACTCAGAGTTCCACCGAGATGTGTAACTTTCTGCTGAGTAGCCTTGCCCGCCGTGTTATTGACAGTTAAATTGGTGTTGTCCAACCGTCCCTCAGCATTCCTTCCGAAATTCTGGTGCTTTGGCAAAGATACATTTAAAGTCCTGTGACATCCCTCATTCTTTTGCGTCGATGTATTGAGACGCATTGAGTGGACTGTCTCAGTGCTCAGTTTCATCTTCAGCAGTTCCAGCACCAATTTCTCATCATCTGATGTCATCTGGAGGTTGTGAATTTGATTTGCACTCAGAAACATTGAGCGGGTCCACCAGTTGTCTCCGTCACCCCCAGAGCACACGACTGAATGTTGCTTACATTTGGAGCAGTCACCAGAGTAGCATGTGACAGTCGCATCCAACACAGCAGGTAAACGTTTCGAAATAATGTCCATGTTTCCATTGTACATTTTCATTAGGTCCTTGAAGATCAGGCTGCTCCGGGCTTTCAGGTCCTGGGAAAATATCTTCTGAGCATTTGCCCGCATCAGTCTGGTTCTGCTAGGAAACATGGACTCGCTGAACTTGGCACTGTTATATTTACGGAACTGTGCTTTAGCTAAATGGGTTAGGTCTGCCAGTCTCTCCACCTTCCACATTGGGTGTAGGGCTTGCATGGCCTCCTCAATTCCTTTAGCACCAGTACCGTCTCCATCAGTCGTGGCATACTTCACCATGATACCTTGGTTGGTTAGCTGGTTTCCGATGTCTTTTCCCATAGCATGTTCTGACAGGCTGTCATAGCGGTCAGTATTTGCTGTGCAGTCCGTGTGACCTCCAGGACAGTTGACGTCATAGCCCTTTCCTCTCAGCCAAGCACCAGTCCAGCACAACTTGTTCTGAAGTGTACGTGCTATTATAAACTTCTTAGGGGTTGATGTCTCTATGCCCAGACTCATTCCCTGTGAGGCATTCATACCCGGTTTCTTAGCACTCCCAAATGATGTGCTGTTATACCGGCCATCAAGTGCTATTCCGATAGTACTTGGATCAGCATCCCCTCTCAGTTGGTTAACCTCCACTACCTGTCTGGTCTTCTCGGCCATGTCTTGTTTGTTGAGTGCTGTGATCTCCTTGGACACCAGGTTGGCTTGTCGCTGCATCCCACTTTTTGCTCCTGTGGGTATGTTAAGGTGTCCAAGGAGCAGTCTGGCTCCTTTGGTGCTGACCGCCTGGCCACACAAAGCTGATGGGAGGTACTGTTTTTCTGCATGGACTCTAAATACAGAATTCCATATCTTCAACATGAGGAGTAGCACATCAATAATTCTGTTTCCCTCTATTTTATTAGGTCCAGAGTCTGTGTCTTCAGATTGAACGTGGGTTGATGGACGAGGTATCCGTGCTGGACTGGGTCTGTCTTCTGTGTCTGCAACTATGAGAGATTGGCCGTCAGGACTAGGTTTGGTGACCAGCTTGAACTTCTCCGTAGTTAGCCTTCTGGTCAATACGGACTTGTCATTTGAGTGTCCAGCTTGATCCCCTACAGGAATGGATGTCTGGCCCTTGTTCTTGGGAATATTTCCAGGTTGGAAATAGTTTTTCCTTCTCTTGCTGTCTCCCTTCATTGTTGAAGTATAAGTTGATGGTCAGTGGTCAGTGGTCAGTTGTATTGAGAATCAAAATTCAAAGTGATGCTGACCCCTTGTGTACTCATTCTTATGTAGTTTGTTTAATGTTTAACTTCTGAGAGGCTTTAGTAAGCAGAAGAGCCTTAACATCAAAGAAATAGACCCCCCCCCCCTCCATGCCTTTGGCAATAGCTATCTATGTATGTGTATACAGGTGGCTGTTGGTGTGTCCATGGGTGGTCAGTCACTATGATTGGTTAGTTATCTCTGTGATAATTGTCCGAAGAGTATTGTGTGTAGTTATGAAGACTGAATGATGGCTTAGACATAGTTTAAATGTTCATTTCTTGGAAAAATTTAAAATTAAAAACAAAAAATTCAATTCAAATTATTAAAAAAACTTAAGTTTTGGTTTATGATGTAAACACTTCATTTGGGTATGTGGGTATATTATTCTACTTCATAAATCACTTTACAGAATTGAAATATCTCCATTTTGTCAAAAGATATGATATTTTTACTGACCCATGTAGTTAAAAATGTATGCAGAAAATGTCTGTCAAACTCAGCACAAAATCACAGTATGATAGGTTTTTTTTAATTCACCATAACTTTTGTCTTATATGTCTTATCATGATGCGGTTTTCACCAACAAGTTGCAAATTGCTTACAGTTTCATGGAAAATTTACTTTAAAAAATCAAAAAATTTTAAGTCCTATAATATGAAAGGTCTAAAAATTCTTGTTTTTATCTGTCAAATCTATGTTTTTTGACCGATTTTGATAAAATTTGGTATGTATAATCTATGCTGCATCTCTGATTTTTTCAATTAATTACTGCTAGGAAAAAAGTTCAATTTGATTAAACAATTGAAGTTTTAATTAATTTTATTTCAATTTTTTATAAAAAAAATTTCTAGCACTGTGTTTATATATAGAGATTTAAATTTGCATAAAATGTGTTTTATGTATTCCTATGAATGAAGTTAAAAAGTTAGAATGGAGGAATTCTTCAAATTGTATCAGTCCAGGATATTGGAAAACTCAGTTTTAAGTGCAGAAAATGGAATTTGTAGGATCTGGCAGGGACCATTAACTAAGAATGGGAAATATGGCCTGATTAGTTTTAAAGATCCTAGGGATTTGAAATGGAAAAAAAAAACATGCACATAGGCTATCATTTATGGTTTTTGAAGGAAATTTAGACATAAGAAGTGATATGGATTGTTCACATTTGTGCCACAATAGTTTATGTGTTAATGTTGACCATATCAGTTTGGAGTGGCATTTCATTAATAATAACAGGCAATATTGCTTGAATTCCAATTTATGTTATGGTCATGTAGGTTTCAGAAACTGTATGTTGGAATTGAAAGGGGTTTGATAAAAGAAAACAACAACAAAATAAAGTTTTGAGGGCATTAGCTATTGTATCATAACATTATATATTAATATATATAATATACAGATACAACATTGTCCGACCACGCCACGGGGAGGCTCCCTCATTAGGTAGTCATAATATATGTAACTTTGTTTTATCTGTTACATATTTCTTGAATTTTGAATTTTGTATTTGATTTCAAAAAATGTCCATGAATAAAATGTCATTTCTCTTCTCCTCAATACAGGTGGTCTTGAGGTGGATTGTCTCCCCTGGATTGATGCAGTGTTGGATCAAGCTGACCTTTTCTGTAGTCGGACTTTCTGGCAGACTTCGACTTTTTTGCGTGCTCCCTGTGCTGTGCCACCAACAGCTCAAGCCTTCTCTTCTTCACATCAGGTTTGTACTGGCGCTGGCGCTGATACATTTCCTCAGAGCTTATTTGGTCTAGCTGATGTCTGACCCCCTTACTCAGAGTTGCACTGAGATGTGTATTTTTCTGCTGAGTAGCCTTGCCCGCCGTGTTATTGACAGTTAAAATGGTGTTGTCCAACCGTCCCTCAGCATTCCTTCCGAAATTCTGGTGCTTTGGCAAAGATACATTTAAAGTCCTGTGACATCCCTCATTCTTTTGCGTCGATGTATTGAGACGCATTGAGTGGACTGTCTCAGTGCTCAGTTTCATCTTCAGCAGTTCCAGCACCAATTTCTCATCATCTGATGTCATCTGGAGGTTGTGAATTTGATTTGCACTCAGAAACATTGAGCGGGTCCACCAGTTGTCTCCGTCACCCCCAGAGCACACGACTGAATGTTGCTTACATTTGGAGCAGTCACCAGAGTAGCATGTGACAGTCGCATCCAACACAGCAGGTAAACGTTTCGAAATAATGTCCATGTTTCCATTGTACATTTTCATTAGGTCCTTGAAGATCAGGCTGTTCCGGGCTTTCAGGTCCTGGGAAAATATCTTCTGAGCATTTGCCCGCATCAGTCTGGTTCTGCCAGGAAACATGGACTCGCTGAACTTGGCACTGTTACATTTACGGAACTGTGCTTTAGCTAAATGGGTTGGGTCTGCCAGTCTCTCCACCTTCAACATTGGGTGTAGGGCTTGCATGGCCTCCTCAATTCCTTTAGCACCAGTACCGTCTCCATCAGTCGTGGCATACTTCACCATGATACCTTGGTTGGTTAGCTGGTTTCCGATGTCTTTTCCCATAGCATGTTCTGACAGGCTGTCATAGCGGTCAGTATTTGCTGTGCAGTCCGTGTGACCTCCAGGACAGTTGACGTCATAGCCCTTAATTTCCTCTCAGCCAAGCACCAGTCCAGCACAACTTGTTCTGAAGTGTACGTGCTATTATAAACTTCTTAGGGGTTGATGTCTCTATGCCCAGACTCATTCCCTGTGAGGCATTCATACCCGGTTTCTTAGCACTCCCAAATGATGTGCTGTTATACCGGCCATCAAGTGCTATTCCGATAGTACTCGGATCAGCATCCCCTCTCAGTTGGTTAACCTCCACTACCTGTCTGGTCTTCTCGGCCATGTCTTGTTTGTTGAGTGCTGTGATCTCCTTGGACACCAGGTTGGCTTGTCGCTGCATCCCACTTTTTGCTCCTGTGGGTATGTTAAGGTGTCCAAGGAGCAGTCTGGCTCCTTTGGTGCTGACCGCCTGGCCACACAAAGCTGATGGGAGGTACTGTTTTTCTGCATGGACTCTAAATACAGAATTCCATATCTTCAACATGAGTAGCACATCAATAATTCTGTTTCTCTCTATTTTATTAGGTCCAGAGTCTGTGTCTTCAGATTGAACGTGGGTTGATGGACGAGGTATCCGTGCTGGACTGGGTCTGTCTTCTGTGTCTGCAACTATGAGAGATTGGCCGTCAGGACTAGGTTTGGTGACCAGCTTGAACTTCTCCGTAGTTAGCCTTCTGGTCAATACGGACTGGTCATTTGAGTGTCCAGATTGATCCCCTACAGGAATGGATGTCTGGCCCTTGTTCTTGGGAATATTTCCAGGTTGGAAATAGTTTTTCCTTCTCTTGCTGTCTCCCTTCATTGTTGAAGTATAAGTTGATGGTCAGTGGTCAGTGGTCAGTTGTATTGAGAATCAAAATTCAAAGTGATGCTGACCCCTTGTTTACTCATTCTTATGTAGTTTGTTTAATGTTTAACTTCTGAGAGGCTTTATTAAGCAGAAGAGCCTTAACATCAAAGAAATAGACCCCCCCCCCCTCCATGCCTTTGGCAATAGCTATCTATGTATGTGTATACAGGTGGCTGTTGGTGTGTCCATGGGTGGTCAGTCACTATGATTGGTTAGTTATCTCTGTGATAATTGTCCGAAGAGTATTGTGTGTAGTTATGAAGACTGAATGATGGCTTAGACATAGTTTAAATGTTCATTTCTTGGAAAAATTTAAAATTAAAAACAAAAAATTCAATTCAAATTATTCAAAAAACTTAAGTTTTGGTTTATGATGTAAACACTTCATTTGGGTATGTGGGTATATTATTCTACTTCATAAATCACTTTACAGAATTGAAATATCTCCATTTTGTCAAAAGATATGATATTTTTACTGACCCATGTAGTTAAAAATGTATGCAGAAAATGTCTGTCAAACTCAGCACAAAATCACAGTATGATAGGTTTTTTTTAATTCACCATAACTTTTGTCTTATATGTCTTATCATGATGCGGTTTTCACCAACAAGTTGCAAATTGCTTACAGTTTCATGGAAAATTTACTTTAAAAAATCAAAAAATTTTAAGTCCTATAATATGAAAGGTCTAAAAATTCTTGTTTTTATCTGTCAAATCTATGTTTTTTGACCGATTTTGATAAAATTTGGTATGTATAATCTATGCTGCATCTCTGATTTTTTCAATTAATTACTGCTAGGAAAAAAGTTCAATTTGATTAAACAATTGAAGTTTTAATTAATTTTATTTCAATTTTTTATAAAAAAAATTTCTAGCACTGTGTTTATATATAGAGATTTAAATTTGCATAAAATGTGTTTTATGTATTCCTATGAATGAAGTTAAAAAGTTAGAATGGAGGAATTCTTCAAATTGTATCAGTCCAGGATATTGGAAAACTCAGTTTTAAGTGCAGAAAATGGAATTTGTAGGATCTGGCAGGGACCATTAACTAAGAATGGGAAATATGGCCTGATTAGTTTTAAAGATCCTAGGGATTTGAAATGGAAAAAAAAAACATGCACATAGGCTATCATTTATGGTTTTTGAAGGAAATTTAGACATAAGAAGTGATATGGATTGTTCACATTTGTGCCACAATAGTTTATGTGTTAATGTTGACCATATCAGTTTGGAGTGGCATTTCATTAATAATAACAGGCAATATTGCTTGAATTCCAATTTATGTTATGGTCATGTAGGTTTCAGAAACTGTATGTTGGAATTGAAAGGGGTTTGATAAAAGAAAACAACAACAAAATAAAGTTTTGAGGGCATTAGCTATTGTATCATAACATTATATATTAATATATATAATATACAGATACAACATTGTCCGACCACGCCACGGGGAGGCTCCCTCATTAGGTAGTCATAATATATGTAACTTTGTTTTATCTGTTACATATTTCTTGAATTTTGAATTTTGTATTTGATTTCAAAAAATGTCCATGAATAAAATGTCATTTCTCTTCTCCTCAATACAGGTGGTCTTGAGGTGGATTGTCTCCCCTGGATTGATGCAGTGTTGGATCAAGCTGACCTTTTCTGTAGTCGGACTTTCTGGCAGACTTCGACTTTTTTGCGTGCTCCCTGTGCTGTGCCACCAACAGCTCAAGCCTTCTCTTCTTCACATCAGGTTTGTACTGGCGCTGGCGCTGATACATTTCCTCAGAGCTTATTTGGTCTAGCTGATGTCTGACCCCCTTACTCAGAGTTGCACTGAGATGTGTATTTTTCTGCTGAGTAGCCTTGCCCGCCGTGTTATTGACAGTTAAAATGGTGTTGTCCAACCGTCCCTCAGCATTCCTTCCGAAATTCTGGTGCTTTGGCAAAGATACATTTAAAGTCCTGTGACATCCCTCATTCTTTTGCGTCGATGTATTGAGACGCATTGAGTGGACTGTCTCAGTGCTCAGTTTCATCTTCAGCAGTTCCAGCACCAATTTCTCATCATCTGATGTCATCTGGAGGTTGTGAATTTGATTTGCACTCAGAAACATTGAGCGGGTCCACCAGTTGTCTCCGTCACCCCCAGAGCACACGACTGAATGTTGCTTACATTTGGAGCAGTCACCAGAGTAGCATGTGACAGTCGCATCCAACACAGCAGGTAAACGTTTCGAAATAATGTCCATGTTTCCATTGTACATTTTCATTAGGTCCTTGAAGATCAGGCTGTTCCGGGCTTTCAGGTCCTGGGAAAATATCTTCTGAGCATTTGCCCGCATCAGTCTGGTTCTGCCAGGAAACATGGACTCGCTGAACTTGGCACTGTTACATTTACGGAACTGTGCTTTAGCTAAATGGGTTGGGTCTGCCAGTCTCTCCACCTTCAACATTGGGTGTAGGGCTTGCATGGCCTCCTCAATTCCTTTAGCACCAGTACCGTCTCCATCAGTCGTGGCATACTTCACCATGATACCTTGGTTGGTTAGCTGGTTTCCGATGTCTTTTCCCATAGCATGTTCTGACAGGCTGTCATAGCGGTCAGTATTTGCTGTGCAGTCCGTGTGACCTCCAGGACAGTTGACGTCATAGCCCTTAATTTCCTCTCAGCCAAGCACCAGTCCAGCACAACTTGTTCTGAAGTGTACGTGCTATTATAAACTTCTTAGGGGTTGATGTCTCTATGCCCAGACTCATTCCCTGTGAGGCATTCATACCCGGTTTCTTAGCACTCCCAAATGATGTGCTGTTATACCGGCCATCAAGTGCTATTCCGATAGTACTCGGATCAGCATCCCCTCTCAGTTGGTTAACCTCCACTACCTGTCTGGTCTTCTCGGCCATGTCTTGTTTGTTGAGTGCTGTGATCTCCTTGGACACCAGGTTGGCTTGTCGCTGCATCCCACTTTTTGCTCCTGTGGGTATGTTAAGGTGTCCAAGGAGCAGTCTGGCTCCTTTGGTGCTGACCGCCTGGCCACACAAAGCTGATGGGAGGTACTGTTTTTCTGCATGGACTCTAAATACAGAATTCCATATCTTCAACATGAGTAGCACATCAATAATTCTGTTTCTCTCTATTTTATTAGGTCCAGAGTCTGTGTCTTCAGATTGAACGTGGGTTGATGGACGAGGTATCCGTGCTGGACTGGGTCTGTCTTCTGTGTCTGCAACTATGAGAGATTGGCCGTCAGGACTAGGTTTGGTGACCAGCTTGAACTTCTCCGTAGTTAGCCTTCTGGTCAATACGGACTGGTCATTTGAGTGTCCAGATTGATCCCCTACAGGAATGGATGTCTGGCCCTTGTTCTTGGGAATATTTCCAGGTTGGAAATAGTTTTTCCTTCTCTTGCTGTCTCCCTTCATTGTTGAAGTATAAGTTGATGGTCAGTGGTCAGTGGTCAGTTGTATTGAGAATCAAAATTCAAAGTGATGCTGACCCCTTGTTTACTCATTCTTATGTAGTTTGTTTAATGTTTAACTTCTGAGAGGCTTTATTAAGCAGAAGAGCCTTAACATCAAAGAAATAGACCCCCCCCCCTCCATGCCTTTGGCAATAGCTATCTATGTATGTGTATACAGGTGGCTGTTGGTGTGTCCATGGGTGGTCAGTCACTATGATTGGTTAGTTATCTCTGTGATAATTGTCCGAAGAGTATTGTGTGTAGTTATGAAGACTGAATGATGGCTTAGACATAGTTTAAATGTTCATTTCTTGGAAAAATTTAAAATTAAAAACAAAAAATTCAATTCAAATTATTAAAAAAACTTAAGTTTTGGTTTATGATGTAAACACTTCATTTGGGTATGTGGGTATATTATTCTACTTCATAAATCACTTTACAGAATTGAAATATCTCCATTTTGTCAAAAGATATGATATTTTTACTGACCCATGTAGTTAAAAATGTATGCAGAAAATGTCTGTCAAACTCAGCACAAAATCACAGTATGATAGGTTTTTTTTAATTCACCATAACTTTTGTCTTATATGTCTTATCATGATGCGGTTTTCACCAACAAGTTGCAAATTGCTTACAGTTTCATGCAAAATTTACTTTAAAAAATCAAAAAATTTTAAGTCCTATAATATGAAAGGTCTAAAAATTCTTGTTTTTATCTGTCAAATCTATGTTTTTTGACCGATTTTGATAAAATTTGGTATGTATAATCTATGCTGCATCTCTGATTTTTTCAATTAATTACTGCTAGGAAAAAAGTTCAATTTGATTAAACAATTGAAGTTTTAATTAATTTTATTTCAATTTTTTATAAAAAAAATTTCTAGCACTGTGTTTATATATAGAGATTTAAATTTGCATAAAATGTGTTTTATGTATTCCTATGAATGAAGTTAAAAAGTTAGAATGGAGGAATTCTTCAAATTGTATCAGTCCAGGATATTGGAAAACTCAGTTTTAAGTGCAGAAAATGGAATTTGTAGGATCTGGCAGGGACCATTAACTAAGAATGGGAAATATGGCCTGATTAGTTTTAAAGATCCTAGGGATTTGAAATGGAAAAAAAAAACATGCACATAGGCTATCATTAATGGTTTTTGAAGGAAATTTAGACATAAGAAGTGATATGGATTGTTCACATTTGTGCCACAATAGTTTATGTGTTAATGTTGACCATATCAGTTTGGAGTGGCATTTCATTAATAATAACAGGCAATATTGCTTGAATTCCAATTTATGTTATGGTCATGTAGGTTTCAGAAACTGTATGTTGGAATTGAAAGGGGTTTGATAAAAGAAAACAACAACAAAATAAAGTTTTGAGGGCATTAGCTATTGTATCATAACATTATATATTAATATATATAATATACAGATACAACATTGTCCGACCACGCCACGGGGAGGCTCCCTCATTAGGTAGTCATAATATATGTAACTTTGTTTTATCTGTTACATATTTCTTGAATTTTGAATTTTGTATTTGATTTCAAAAAATGTCCATGAATAAAATGTCATTTCTCTTCTCCTCAATACAGGTGGTCTTGAGGTGGATTGTCTCCCCTGGATTGATGCAGTGTTGGATCAAGCTGACCTTTTCTGTAGTCGGACTTTCTGGCAGACTTCGACTTTTTTGCGTGCTCCCTGTGCTGTGCCACCAACAGCTCAAGCCTTCTCTTCTTCACATCAGGTTTGTACTGGCGCTGGCGCTGATACATTTCCTCAGAGCTTATTTGGTCTAGCTGATGTCTGACCCCCTTACTCAGAGTTGCACTGAGATGTGTATTTTTCTGCTGAGTAGCCTTGCCCGCCGTGTTATTGACAGTTAAAATGGTGTTGTCCAACCGTCCCTCAGCATTCCTTCCGAAATTCTGGTGCTTTGGCAAAGATACATTTAAAGTCCTGTGACATCCCTCATTCTTTTGCGTCGATGTATTGAGACGCATTGAGTGGACTGTCTCAGTGCTCAGTTTCATCTTCAGCAGTTCCAGCACCAATTTCTCATCATCTGATGTCATCTGGAGGTTGTGAATTTGATTTGCACTCAGAAACATTGAGCGGGTCCACCAGTTGTCTCCGTCACCCCCAGAGCACACGACTGAATGTTGCTTACATTTGGAGCAGTCACCAGAGTAGCATGTGACAGTCGCATCCAACACAGCAGGTAAACGTTTCGAAATAATGTCCATGTTTCCATTGTACATTTTCATTAGGTCCTTGAAGATCAGGCTGTTCCGGGCTTTCAGGTCCTGGGAAAATATCTTCTGAGCATTTGCCCGCATCAGTCTGGTTCTGCCAGGAAACATGGACTCGCTGAACTTGGCACTGTTACATTTACGGAACTGTGCTTTAGCTAAATGGGTTGGGTCTGCCAGTCTCTCCACCTTCAACATTGGGTGTAGGGCTTGCATGGCCTCCTCAATTCCTTTAGCACCAGTACCGTCTCCATCAGTCGTGGCATACTTCACCATGATACCTTGGTTGGTTAGCTGGTTTCCGATGTCTTTTCCCATAGCATGTTCTGACAGGCTGTCATAGCGGTCAGTATTTGCTGTGCAGTCCGTGTGACCTCCAGGACAGTTGACGTCATAGCCCTTAATTTCCTCTCAGCCAAGCACCAGTCCAGCACAACTTGTTCTGAAGTGTACGTGCTATTATAAAGTTCTTAGGGGTTGATGTCTCTATGCCCAGACTCATTCCCTGTGAGGCATTCATACCCGGTTTCTTAGCACTCCCAAATGATGTGCTGTTATACCGGCCATCAAGTGCTATTCCGATAGTACTCGGATCAGCATCCCCTCTCAGTTGGTTAACCTCCACTACCTGTCTGGTCTTCTCGGCCATGTCTTGTTTGTTGAGTGCTGTGATCTCCTTGGACACCAGGTTGGCTTGTCGCTGCATCCCACTTTTTGCTCCTGTGGGTATGTTAAGGTGTCCAAGGAGCAGTCTGGCTCCTTTGGTGCTGACCGCCTGGCCACACAAAGCTGATGGGAGGTACTGTTTTTCTGCATGGACTCTAAATACAGAATTCCATATCTTCAACATGAGTAGCACATCAATAATTCTGTTTCTCTCTATTTTATTAGGTCATCTGACCCGAAGGGTCAGGATGACCTATAGTCATCATGCTTCGTCCGTCGTCGTGCGCCGTGCGTCGTGCGCCGTCCGTAAACTTTTCCATTTAAACATCTTCTTCTCATAAACCAAAAGGCCCATAGACCCAATATTTGGCCTGTGGCATGCTGGGATAAAGGGCTACCAAGTTTGTTCAAACAAATGACCTTGACCTTCATTCAAGGTCACAGGGGCCAAAAAGGTCAAAATCTTTGAACGACTTCTTCTGAATAACCAAAAGGCCCAGAGACCTGATATTGGGCCTGTGGCATGCTGGGATAAAGGGCTACCAAGTTTGTTCAAAGAAATGACCTTGACCTTCATTCAAGGTCACAGGGGCCAAAAAGGTCAAAATCTTTGAACGACTTCTTCTGAATAACCAAAAGGCCCAGAGACCTAATATTGGGCCTGTGGCATGCTGGGATAAAGGGCTACCAAGTTTGTTCAAACAAATGACCTTGACCTTCATTCAAGGTCACAGGGGCCAAAAAGGTCAAAATCTTTGAACGACTTCTTCTGAATAACCAAAAGGCCCAGAGACCTGATATTGGGCCTGTGGCATGCTGGGATAAAGGGCTACCAAGTTTGTTCAAACAAATGACCTTGACCTTCATTCAAGGTCACAGGGGCCAAAAAGGTCAAAATCTTTGAACGACTTCTTCTGAATAACCAAAAGGCCCAGAGACCTAATATTGGGCCTGTGGCATGCTGGGATAAAGGGCTACCAAGTTTGTTCAAACAAATGACCTTGACCTTCATTCAAGGTCACAGGGGCCAAAAAGGTCAAAATCTTTGAACGACTTCTTCTGAATAACCAAAAGGCCCAGAGACCTGATATTGGGCCTGTGGCATGCTGGGATAAAGGGCTACCAAGTTTGTTCAAACAAATGACCTTGACCTTCATTCAAGGTCACAGGGGCCGAAAAGGTCAAAATCTTTTTAAACAACTTCTTCTGAATAACCAAAAGGCCCAGAGACCTGATATTGGTCCTGTATTATGCTGAGATAAAGGGCTACCAAGTTTGTTCAAAGAAATGACCTTGACCTTCATTCAAGGTCACAGGGGACAAAACGGTCATAATTTTTAAACGACTTCTTCTGAATAACCAAAAGGCCCAGAGACCTAATATTGGGCCTGTGGCATGCTGGGATAAAGGGCTACCAAGTTTGTTCAAACAAATGACCTTGACCTTCATTCAAGGTCACAGGGGCCAAAAAGGTCAAAATCTTTGAACGACTTCTTCTGAATAACCAAAAGGCCAAGAGACCTAATATTGGGCCTGTGGCATGCTGGAATAAAGGGCTACCAAGTTTGTTCAAACAAATGACCTTGACCTTCATTCAAGGTCACAGGGGCCAAAAAGGTCAAAATCTTTGAACGACTTCTTTTGAATAACCAAAAGGCCCAGAGACCTAATATTGGGCCTGTGGCATGCTGGGATAAAGGGTTACCAAGTTTGTTCAAACAAATGACCTTGACCTTCATTCAAGGTCACAGGGGCCGAAAAGGTCAAAATCTTTTTAAACAACTTCTTCTGAATAACCAAAAGGCCCAGAGACCTGATATTGGTCCTGTGTTATGCTGAGATAAAGGGCTACCAAGTTTGTTCAAAGAAATGACCTTGACCTTCATTCAAGGTCACAGGGGACAAAACGGTGATAATTTTTAAACGACTTCTTCTGAATAACCAAAAGGCCCAGAGACCTAATATTGGGCCTGTGGCATGCTGGATAAAGGGCTACCAAGTTTGTTCAAACAAATGACCTTGACCTTCATTCAAGGTCACAGGGGCCAAAAAGGTCAAAATCTTTGAATGACTTCTTCTGAATAACCAAAAGGCCCAGAGACCTGATATTGGGCCTGTGTTATGCTGGGATAAAGGGGTACCAAGTTTGTTCAAAGAAATGACCTTGACCTTCATTCAAGGTCACAGGGGCCGAAAAGGTCAAAATCTTTTTAAACAACTTCTTCTGAATAACCAAAAGGCCCAGAGACCTGATATTGGTCCTGTGTTATGCTGAGATAAAGGGCTACTAAGTTTGTTCAAACAAATGACCTTGACCTTCATTCAAGGTCACAGGGGATAAAACGGTCATAATTTTTAAACGACTTCTTCTGAATAACCAAAAGGCACAGAGACCTAATATTGGGCCTGTGGCATGCTGGGATAAAGGGCTACCAAGTTTGTTCAAACAAATGACCTTGACTTTCATTCAAGGTCACAGGGGCCAAAACGGTCATAATCTTTAAACAACTTCTTCTGAATAACCAAAAGGCCCAGAGACCTGATATTGGGCCTGTGGCATGCTGGGATAAAGGCTACCATGTTTGTTCAAAGAAATGACCTTGACCTTCATTCAAGGTCACTGGGGCCAAAACGGTCATAATCTTTAAACATTTTCTTCTGAATAACCAAAAGGCCCAGAGATCTAATATTGGGCCTGTGGCATGCTGGGATAAAGGGCTACCAAGTTTGTTCAAAGAAATGACCTTGACTTTCATTCAAGGTCACTGGGGCCAAAACGGTCATTATCTTTAAATATTTTCTTCTGAATAACCAAAAGGCCCAGATACCTAATATTGGGCCTGTGGCATGCTGGGATAAAGGGCTACCAAGTTTGTTCAAACAAATGACCTTGACTTTCATTCAAGGTCACAGGGGCCAAAACGGTCATAATCTTTAAACGACTTCTTCTGAATAACCAAAAGGCCCAGAGACCTGATATTGGGCCTGTGGCATGCTGGGATACAAGGGCTACCAAGTTTGTTCAAACAAATGATCTTGACTTTCATTCAAGGTCACAGGGACCAAAAAGGTCAAAATCTTTAAAACAACTTTTTCTGAATAACCAAAAGGCCCAGAGACCTGATATTGGGCCTGTGGCATGCTGGGATAAAGGGCTACCAAGTTTGTTCAAACAAATGACCTTGACCTTCATTCAAGGTCACAGGGGCCAAAAAGGTCAAAATCTTTTTAAACAACTTCTTCTGAATAACCAAAAGGCCCAGAGACCTGATATTGGTCCTGTGTTATGCTGGGATAAAGGGCTACCAAGTTTGTTCAAAGAAATGACCTTGACCTGCATTCAAGGTCACAGAGGCCAAAACGGTCATAATCTTTAAACAACTTCTTCTGAATAACTAAAAGGCTGAGAGACCTGATATTAGGCCTGTGGCATGCTGGGATAAAGGTCTACCAAGTTTGTTCAAATAAATGACCTTGAACTTCATTCAAGGTCACAGGGGCCAAAAGGGTCAAAATCTTTAAAACAACTTTTTCTGAATAACCAAAAGGCACAGAGATGTGATATTGGGCTTGTGGCATGCTGGGATAAAGGTGTGTCAAGTTTGTTTAAAGAAATGACCCTGACATTCATTCAAGGTCACAGGGGCCAAAAGGGTTTGTTGTCAAGTTTACTCACTAGGAATAAGCTGAAACTTGCCAGAAATGATTCTGAGATGATGCTGATTAAGTGTTGTTATTTTTAGGTTTGTTCAAAATTCAAGATGGCCACCACAGCCGCCATTTTGAATACACATTTTAAACTTCTCAAGTTCTACCAGTGGAATTGAGCTGAAACTTGCCAGAAATGATATCCTGAGATGGTCCCAACAAAGTGTTGTTATTTTTCAAGCCCATCAGAAATCCAAGAAGGCCACTATCTTGAACTTGGCAATCTATACAGGCATATTATAACTTGATTTAATGACTACACGTATTTTCATAGTGATTTTACAATTGGTAGTCAGATGACCGTTAAGGCCCGTTGGGCCTCTTGTTAGGTCCAGAGTCTGTGTCTTCAGATTGAACGTGGGTTGATGGACGAGGTATCCGTGCTGGACTGGGTCTGTCTTCTGTGTCTGCAACTATGAGAGATTGGCCGTCAGGACTAGGTTTGGTGACCAGCTTGAACTTCTCCGTAGTTAGCCTTCTGGTCAATACGGACTGGTCATTTGAGTGTCCAGATTGATCCCCTACAGGAATGGATGTCTGGCCCTTGTTCTTGGGAATATTTCCAGGTTGGAAATAGTTTTTCCTTCTCTTGCTGTCTCCCTTCATTGTTGAAGTATAAGTTGATGGTCAGTGGTCAGTGGTCAGTTGTATTGAGAATCAAAATTCAAAGTGATGCTGACCCCTTGTTTACTCATTCTTATGTAGTTTGTTTAATGTTTAACTTCTGAGAGGCTTTATTAAGCAGAAGAGCCTTAACATCAAAGAAATAGACCCCCCCCCCCCTCCATGCCTTTGGCAATAGCTATCTATGTATGTGTATACAGGTGGCTGTTGGTGTGTCCATGGGTGGTCAGTCACTATGATTGGTTAGTTATCTCTGTGATAATTGTCCGAAGAGTATTGTGTGTAGTTATGAAGACTGAATGATGGCTTAGACATAGTTTAAATGTTCATTTCTTGGAAAAATTGAAAATTTAAAACAAAAAATTCAATTCAAATTCTTAAAAAAACTTAAGTTTTGGTTTATGATGTAAACACTTCATTTGGGTATGTGGGTATATTATTCTACTTCATAAATCACTTTACAGAATTGAAATATCACCATTTTGTCAAAAGATATGATATTTTTACTGACCCATGTAGTTAAAAATGTATGCAGAAAATGTCTGTCAAACTCAGCACAAAATCACAGTATGATAGGGTTTTTTTAATTCACCATAACCTTTGTCTTATATGTCTTATCATGATGCGGTTTTCACCAACAAGTTGCAAATTGCTTACAGTTTCATGGAAAATTTACTTTAAAAAATCAAAAAATTTTAAGTCCTATATATGAAAGGTCTAAAAATTCATGTTTTTATCTGTCAAATCTATGTTATTTGACCGATTTTGATAAAATTTGGTATGTATAATCTATGCTGCATCTCTGATTTTTTCAATGAATTACTGCTAGGAAAAAAGTTCAATTTGATTAAAAAATTGAAGTTTTAATTAATTTCATTTCAAATTTTTATAAAAAAAATTTCTAGCACTGTGTTTATATATAGAGATTTAAATTTGCATAAAATGTGTTTTATGTATTCCTATGCATGAAGTTAAAAAGTTAGAATGGAGGAATTCTTCAAATTGTATCAGTCCAGGATATTGGAAAACTCAGTTTTAAGTGCAGAAAATGGAATTTGTAGGATCTGGCAGGGACCATTAACTAAGAATGGGAAATATGGCCTGATTAGTTTTAAAGATCCTAGGGATTTGAAATGGAAAAAAAAAACATGCACATAGGCTATCATTTATGGTTTTTGAAGGAAATTTAGACATAAGAAGTGATATGGATTGTTCACATTTGTGCCACAATAGTTTATGTGTTAATGTTGACCATATCAGTTTGGAGTGGCATTTCATTAATAATAACAGGCAATATTGCTTGAATTCCAATTTATGTTATGGTCATGTAGGTTTCAGAAACTGTATGTTGGAATTGAAAGGGGTTTGATAAAAGAAAACAACAACAAAATAAAGTTTTGAGGGCATTAGCTATTGTATCATAACATTATATATTAATATATATAATATACAGATACAACATTGTCCGACCACGCCACGGGGAGGCTCCCTCATTAGGTAGTCATAATATATGTAACTTTGTTTTATCTGTTACATATTTCTTGAATTTTGAATTTTGTATTTGATTTCAAAAAATGTCCATGAATAAAATGTCATTTCTCTTCTCCTCAATACAGGTGGTCTTGAGGTGGATTGTCTCCCCTGGATTGATGCAGTGTTGGATCAAGCTGACCTTTTCTGCAGTCGGACTTTCTGGCAGACTTCGACTTTTTTGCGTGCTCCCTGTGCTGTGCCACCAACAGCTCAAGCCTTCTCTTCTTCACATCAGGTTTGTACAGGCGCTGGCACTGATACATTTCCTCAGAGCTTATTTGGTCTAGCTGATGTCTGACCCCCTTACTCAGAGTTCCACCGAGATGTGTAACTTTCTGCTGAGTAGCCTTGCCCGCCGTGTTATTGACAGTTAAAATGGTGTTGTCCAACCGTCCCTCAGCATTCCTTCCGAAATTCTGGTGCTTTGGCAAAGATACATTTAAAGTCCTGTGACATCCCTCATTCTTTTGCGTCGATGTATTGAGACGCATTGAGTGGACTGTCTCAGTGCTCAGTTTCATCTTCAGCAGTTCCAGCACCAATTTCTCATCATCTGATGTCATCTGGAGGTTGTGAATTTGATTTGCACTCAGAAACATTGAGCGGGTCCACCAGTTGTCTCCGTCACCCCCAGAGCACACGACTGAATGTTGCTTACATTTGGAGCAGTCACCAGAGTAGCATGTGACAGTCGCATCCAACACAGCAGGTAAACGTTTCGAAATAATGTCCATGTTTCCATTGTACATTTTCATTAGGTCCTTGAAGATCAGGCTGCTCCGGGCTTTCAGGTCCTGGGAAAATATCTTCTGAGCATTTGCCCGCATCAGTCTGGTTCTGCCAGGAAACATGGACTCGCTGAACTTGGCACTGTTACATTTACGGAACTGTGCTTTAGCTAAATGGGCTGGGTCTGCCAGTCTCTCCACCCTCAACATTGGGTGTAGGGCTTGCATGGCCTCCTCAATTCCTTTAGCACCAGTACCGTCTCCATCAGTCGTGGCATACTTCACCATGATACCTTGGTTGGTTAGCTGGTTTCCGATGTCTTTTCCCATAGCATGATCTGACAGGCTGTGCAGTCCGTGTGACCTCCAGGACAGTTGACGTCATAGCCCTTTCCTCTCAGCCAAGCACCAGTCCAACACAACTTGTTCTGAAGTGTACGTGCTATTATAAACTTCTTAGGGGTTGATGTCTCTATGCCCAGACTCATTCCCTGTGAGGCATTCATACCCGGTTTCTTAGCACTCCCAAATGATGTGCTGTTATACCGGCCATTAAGTGCTATTCCGATAGTACTCGGATCAGCATCCCCTCTCAGTTGGTTAACCTCCACTACCTGTCTGGTCTTCTCGGCCATGTCTTGTTTGTTGAGTGCTGTGATCTCCTTGGACACCAGGTTGGCTTGTCACTGCATCCCACTTTTTGCTCCTGTGGGTATGTTAAGGTGTCCAAGGAGCAGTCTGGCTCCTTTGGTGCTGACCGCCTGGCCACACAAAGCTGATGGGAGGTACTGTTTTTCTGCATGGACTCTAAATACAGAATTCCATATCTTCAACATGAGTAGCACATCAATAATTCTGTTTCCCTCTATTTTATTAGGTCCAGAGTCTGTGTCTTCAGATTGAACGTGGGTTGATGGACGAAGTATCCGTGCTGGACTGGGTCTGTCTTCTGTGTCTGCAACTATGAGAGATTGGCCGTCAGGACTAGGTTTGGTGACCAACTTGAACTTCTCCGTAGTTAGCCTTCTGGTCAATACGGACTGGTCATTTGAGTGTCCAGCTTGATCCCCTACAGGAATGGATGTCTGGTCCTTGTTCTTGGGAATATTTCCAGGTTGGAAATAGTTTTTCCTTCTCTTGCTGTCTCCCTTCATTGTTGAAGTATAAGTTGATGGTCAGTGGTCAGTGGTCAGTTGTATTGAGAATCAAAATTCAAAGTGATGCTGACCCCTTGTGTACTTATGTAGTTTGTTTAATGTTTAACTTCTGAGAGGCTTTAGTAAGCAGAAGAGCCTTAACATCAAAGAAATAGACCCCCCCTTCCATGCCTTTGGCAATAGCTATCTATGTATGTGTATACAGGTGGCTGTTGGTGTGTCCATGGGTGGTCAGTCACTATGATTGGTTAGTTATCTCTGTGATAATTGTCCCAAGAGTATTGTGTGTAGTTATGAAGACTGATTGATGGCTTAGACATAGTTTAAATGTTCATTTCTTGGAAAAATTGAAAATTTAAAACAAAAAATTCAATTCAAATTCTTAAAAAAACTTAAGTTTTGGTTTATGATGTAAACACTTCATTTGGGTATGTGGGTATGCTATTCTACTTCATAAATCACTTTACAGAATTGAAATATCACCATTTTGTCAAAAGATATGATATTTTTACTGACCCATGTAGTTAAAAATGTATGCAGAAAATGTCTGTCAAACTCAGCACAAAATCACAGTATGATAGGGTTTTAAGCTCACCTGGTCCGAAGGACCAAGGTGAGCTTATGCCATACCGTGGCGTCCGTCGTCCGTCCGTCCGTCCGTCGTCCGTCAACAATTTCTTTAAACGACTTCTTCTCCATAACCACTGATAGGAAATCAACCTAATTTGGCAGGAAGCATCCTTGGGTGCCCAGGATTCAAAATTGTACTAATGGTGGGACTGACCCCCTAGGGGGCTGAGGGGCGGGGCCAAAAATGGTTATTTAGCTATATTGGTTTAAGCGACTTCTTCTCCATAACCACCGATTGGAAATCAGCCTTATTTGGCAGAAAGTATCCCTAGGTGCTTAGGATTCAAAATTGTACTAATGGTGGGACTGACCCCCTAGGGGGCTGAGGGGTGGGGCCGTAAAAAATTATTTACCTATATTGATATTAGCGACTTCTTCTTCATAACCACTGATTGGAAATCAGCCTTATTTGGCAGGAAGCATCCCTAGGTGCTCAGAATTCAAAATTGTACTAATGGTGGGACTGACCCCCTAGGGAGCTGAGGGGCGGGGCCAAAAAGGGTTATTTAGCTATAATGGTTTAGTCGACTTCTTCTCCATAACCACTGATTGGTAATTAACCTTATTTGGCAGGAAGCATCCTTAGGTGCCCAGGATTCAAAATTGTACTAATGGTGGGACTTACTCCCTAGGGGGCTGAGGGGCGTGGCCAAAAAGGGTTATTTAGCTATATTGGTTTAAGCGACTTCTTCTCCATAACCAATGATTGGAAATCAGCCTTATTTGGCAGGAAGCATGCTTAGGTGCCCAGGATTCAAAATTGTACTAATGGTGGGACTTACTCCCTAGGGGGCTGAGGGGCGTGGCCAAAAAGGGTTATTTAGCTATATTGGTTTAAGCGACTTCTTCTCCATAACCAATGATTGGAAATCAGCCTTATTTGGCAGGAAGCATGCTTAGGTGCCCAGGATTCAAAATTGTACTAATGGTGGGACTGACCCCCTAGGGGGCTGAGGGGCGGGGCCAAAAAGAGTTATTTAGCTATATTGGTTTAGTCGACTTCTTCGCCATAACCACAGATTGTTAATCAACCTTATTTGGCAGGAAGCATCCTTAGGTGCCCAGGATTCAAAATTGTACTAATGGTGGGACTGACCCCCTAGAGGGCTGAGGGGCGTGGCCAAAAAGGGTTATTAAGCTACATTTTTTTAATTTTTTTAATCGACTTCTTCTCCATAACCATTGATTGGAAATCAGCCTTATTTGGCAGGAAGCATCCCTAGCTGCTCAGGATTCAAAATGGTACTCATGTTGGAACTGACCCCCAAGGGAGCTGAGGGGCGGGGCCAAAAAGATTTATTTAGCTATATTGATATTTGCGACTTCTTATTCATAACCACTGATTGGAAATCAGCCTTATTTGGCAGAAAGTATCCCTAGGTGCTCAGGATTTAAAATTATACGCATGGTGGGACTGACCCCCTAGGGGGCTGAGGGGTGGGGGCCATAAAAAAGTATTTAGCTATATTGATATTAGCGACTTTTTCTTCATAACCACTGATTGGTAATCAACCTTATTTGGCAGGAAGCATGCTTAGGTGCCCAGGATTCAAAATTGTACTAATGGTGGGACTTACTCCCTAGGGGGCTGAGGGGCGTGGCCAAAAAGGGTTATTTAGCTATATTGGTTTAAGCGACTTCTTCTCCATAACCAATGATTGGAAATCAGCCTTATTTGGCAGGAAGCATGCTTAGGTGCCCAGGATTCAAAATTGTACTAATGGTGGGACTGACCCCCTAGGGGGCTGAGGGGCGGGGCCAAAAAGAGTTTTTTAGCTATATTGGTTTAGTCGACTTCTTCGCCATAACCACAGATTGTTAATCAACCTTATTTGGCAGGAAGCATCCTTAGGTGCCCAGGATTCAAAATTGTACTAATGGTGGGACTGACCCCCTAGAGGGCTGAGGGGCGTGGCCAAAAAGGGTTATTAAGCTATATTGGTTTAAGCGACTTCTTCTCCATAACCACTGATTGGAAATCAACCTTATTTGGTAAGAACCATCCCTAGGTGATCAGAATTCAAAATTGTACTAATGGTGGGACTGACCCCCTAGGGAGCTGAGGGGCAAGGCCAAAAAGAGTTGTTTAGCTATATTGGTTTAATCCACTTCTTCTTCATAACCACTGATTGGAAATCCGCCTTATTTGGCAGGAAGCATGTCTAGGTGCTCAACATTCAAAACTGTACTAATGGTGGGACTGACCCCCTAGGGGGCTGAGGGGCGAGCCAAAAAGAAAATATTTTATCATGATTACTTAGATACCAATGTATCCAGGTGAGCGATACAGGCCCTCTGGTTTTTAATTTACCATAACTTTTGTCTTATATGTCTTATCATGATGCGGTTTTCACCAACAAGTTGCAAATTGCTTACAGTTTCATGGAAAATTTACTTTAAAAAATCAAAATTTTGTAAGTCCTATAATAGGACTAAGACCACAATTAAATGCTTCTGGGTTCAGTACCCACGAATGAAGTCCCTTAGAAATCTAGGTGTTTTAGGAAAAACTATACTATGCCTGTTAGAACTTGGTATTTGTGTACAAGTTTGGTGTTGAAATACTCTTAAGACATCATTCTGACATTTACCATGTCAATTTTTTATATTGTGCATGTTATTTTGGCGCAGGGTTCTGTGTAACAAGTCCTGTTTTTACCCCTACCCCCTGACCCGGAAGTTTATATTTGACGTTGATGACACATGCAGACGATTATCTCAAGAAAAAGGCCAACATGCTATGATGAAATTTTGATATTTTACGCGCAAGATGTTGCTCTTGACAGGTTAGAAAGGAAAGTTGGCTATCGGATTTGTGGAATTTGTTAAAAAATTAAACGTTACAATGAAACATATAGTGAAATTAATTGTGGTCTTAGTCCAGATGTGTCCTGGCCAAGTTGTGTTCAGGTATAGCTAGCCATAAGAGTATTATAAGGGGAGGTAACTATATATTTTGTCAGTGTAGTATAACTGACTGAGCTAGATGTTGGCCTCGGACCACAATAAAACTTCCGGGTCGTTGTACACGAATGTAGTGCATAAGGACTTTTCAGTTGGGTTACTAAATAATTTTTCCTGACTGACCTATGACAGATATGCACAGTTTCTTTACATAGAATTATTCAACAATATCTATTCTAGTGATTAATTTTTGTTTGACACTGATATCAAGTTTGGTTTTGCAGCAGGACACAATGAGAGATGAGGCTTGTGCATTTATATTTTGGGATTTTTTGTATTTTTCCCTGTAAATGAAGGGTAGTGACATTCAAATTAAAATCAGTGGTTTTTTTAGGGTCGATTTGGGGCCGAATTTCGGCCCCTTCCCCTAGAGAAATTTTGTTGTATTTTCCCAATTTCTTACTCATATTTTCCCATTCAGAAAATATCCCTTCATATGTGTTATTGACTTATTGTTATTTTTTGCATTTAAAACCAACAGCAAATTTTCCCAATCGGGGAAAAATACCGCTGTATTTTCCCAGTTGAAAAGGTACAGGCCCCTGTAAAAAAGGGATGAAAAAATCACTGAAAATATCTCTCTAAAATGCCGGTCATGAGGTACTTTCAAGCTCACTGTAGGTTCAGTTTGAATAGATCTACAATACTATGAATAAGAACCAGGCCAGTGGCAAAATTTTAAAATAGTTTAATTTTTGATTTTCTTTGGTAGTAACATAGTAAAAACAATTGTGGTCTGGGGCCTTTTATCAGCAGATGTGCCCTGGCCAAGTCATAAGAGTATTATAAGGGGAGGTAACTGTATATATTTTGTCGGTCCTGCCAATCTTTTTCTTAAACAACTCAAACTTGGATAGCTCTAAGTAGCAAGCTTAAGGTTTGGCTGTGTATTTGTTTTAGTGTAATTTTATTTTAGTGTAATACTTATAGCGCTGTCATAGATATTTGAATTATTTTGTTGGATAACAATTCACAAATAAAATTTTGCAATAGTTGTAGTAACAGAGACGTTGCTTTCTTATATAAGTTTGATTTTAAGCTTAATGTATGTAATGTAAATTTAACAACACTCTTTGCTTGATTTTAGCTTTGTGTGATGTTGTAAAAGAAACTTTCACCCCTTGACATTTTGAGTCTTGTGATATTGAATTGATCACTTTCAGTCATGTTAGTTCTGACTATAGTTTATGTGTTATTCTGTTCAAAGTGTATATACTTAGTAAGTGAATTCAAAGGCAAAGATTTCACAAATTACATCAGAAAAAAATAATGTCTCCCTGTTCTACGGGAATAATTCAAATGTACTACGTGTAATAGAATATGTCATTCTATCCAAACAGTTGTGGGATCTAGTAAAGATTTGGCAGCAATACTTCATCATTATTACTGAATCTGTATCAGTTAAAAAAAAAAAGAGGAAAAGTGCAGCAAAATTTTTACGGATGATCATGTCTTCATCTTTTCCTGTTTGATTTTTTAAATTATTCATAAATTATTACAGATGTATTTTTATTATTAATTTTCAGTTGAAGAAAGTTTCTCGCAATCCCAAAACTGTGAAATCCCTGTTGAATAATGCCGGAAAGGAGAAGACCTATATGGATCTGAAGACGGACAACGGAGAAAACAACTTTACGGATACCTTTCATTTACGATCAGAAACGGGCGGGCAGGAGAACGGCAAGCTTCAGCAGGATGGAAGTGTTGTGAAGTTAGAAAAACTTAACGGCAGTAGTGCTATGTCGGATGACCCAAAACAGACAGTTGACGGTAAGAGTATCGTAAGTCAGTCGAAACTCTTCCGGGCTGATCCCGTGCAATCTAATAGCCTAAACACAGAGGCGTGTCTCTTACAGTTTGATAGAACGAGACTGTCCCAAATGCCTGGTCACCCCGCGTTACCGGGTGGAGGAATGTTTTATCCACCGTTTATCCACATGGGGGGTCTCCACCCTCTGAGTCTGCCTGTTATGCATCAGTTGCCAGTTTCTATGCAGCAGCTCATTCAATCACCCCTTCAACCAGCCAAATCGTCAGCGACAGCAGACAAGTCTGCCTATCATCAAAACACAGTGAGATCAGGTTCCAACTCGTCATCCTCATCCTCGTCCGAGCAGCGACCATCAGTCATTCAGCATGGGCACCAATCAAAGATGGCCACAGCACATTCGTCAGGGTCAAAAAGAGACTAGCCCAGCTCCTCAAAAGTCCCATCATCATGGCTCTCATACGTACGTACCCGGGGCTCCAGCCCCTAAAGCACACTCGGGAGGATCATCGTCAATTTTTTAATCAAATTGAACTTTTTTCCTAGCAGTAATTAATTGAAAAAATCAGAGATGCAGCATAGATTATACATACCAAATTTTATCAAAATCGGTCAAACAACATAGATTTGACAGATAAAAACATGAATTTTTAGACCTTTCATATATTATAGGACTTAAAATTTTTTGATTTTTTTAAAGTAAATTTTCCATGAAACTGTAAGCAATTTGCAACTTGTTGGTGAAAACCGCATCATGATAAGACATAGAAGACAAAAGTTATGGTGAATTAAAAAAACCCTATCATACTGTGATTTTGTGCTGAGTTTGACAGACATTTTCTGCATACATTTTTAACTACATGGGTCGGTAAAAATATCATATCTTTTGACAAAATGGTGATATTTCAATTCTGTAAAGTGATTTATGAAGTAGAATAATATACCCACATACCCAAATGAAGTGTTTACATCATAAACCAAAACTTAAGTTTTTTTAAGAATTTGAATTGAATTTTTTGTTTTAAATTTTCAATTTTTCCAAGAAATGAACATTTAAACTATGTCTAAGCCATCATTCAGTCTTCATAACTACACACAATACTCTTCGGACAATTATCACAGAGATAACTAACCAATCATAGTGACTGACCACCCATGGACACACCAACAGCCACCTGTATACACATACATAGATAGCTATTGCCAAAGGCATGGAGGGGGTCTATTTCTTTGATGTTAAGGCCCTTCTGCTTACTAAAGCCTCTCAGAAGTTAAACATTAAACAAACTACATAAGAATGAGTACACAAGGGGTCAGCATCACTTTGAATTTTGATTCTCAATACAACTGACCACTGACCACTGACCATCAACTTATACTTCAACAATGAAGGGAGACAGCAAGAGAAGGAAAAACTATTTCCAACCTGGAAATATTCCCAAGAACAAGGGCCAGACATCCATTCCTGTAGGGGATCAAGCTGGACACCCAAATGACCAGTCCGTATTGACCAGAAGGCTAACTACGTGGAAGTTCAAGCTGGTCACCAAACCTAGTCCTGACGGCCAATCTCTCATAGTTGCAGACACAGAAGACAGACCCAGTCCAGCACAGATACTTCGTCCATCAACCCACGTTCAATCTGAAGACACAGACTCTGGACCTAATAAAATAGAGGGAAACAGAATTATTGATGTGCTACTCATGTTGAAGATATGGAATTCTGTAAGGTCCCTCCGAGGCTCAAATTCCAAACCCACAACGAACTCACCCCAATAATAGGTCCCTGTTATTCGACTTTGAGGCGCCCAAACGACCAAAGATGGAGACGCAGCCAGCTCACAGTAACAATAGTAGCAAACCTTGGCCCGTTGTGTCTTGTGAAACAGAACAGCCGTGTGATCTCAGCATGAAATCATTTCGTAAGAGTGTTCACAAGGAGGATAAATTGAGAGACAGAAACGGGGATCCTGTCACAGACAGGGGCAGTAACTCACCTGCCGAGTCCCCATTTTCAGTGAAATCCTTGGCCCATTTATCCTTATCGTCATCGTCGCGCTACGCCAGTCCCAGCATGTCCAGTCGGAGTCACCTGTTGTTAGATAGGGTTCACAGTCCGGACGTACAATCCAGTGTGTTCTCTAAATCGTCCGTGTCCAGTCCCAGCATACCACCAGCACACAGCAATAGTAAGGCGGGGGGTCGACCAATGGTGCCACCACCTGCCCACAGCAATAAGGTAGGCAGCTAGTTAGGGGGGTGTATTATACATACATAACTCATATTTCTGACTCCAGGACTCGACCCGGGTATTATTGTAAATATGCAGTAGAAGCAATTAATAGAAAATTTTAAAATCTGGCTTTAGTGTACATTTATTCATCAAAAAACATATTGTTATAATTCTTTGAATAATCCTTATAATTAATTTTCTTTCACTTTTAAGACTTTGTTTAAAAGTGTTTAATCATTACATCTCTAGTTTTACTACCTAGAAATTAAAGTGGACCGAGAGTTACTTCCAACAGTTAATGATATATTCACATTGAATTACCAGGTAACAGATTTTCCTGTTGTGGTCAAAAATTAATGTGATCATAATTATATTGTACAATATTCAACTGTTTAAATCACTCATTTTGTTTCTGCTAAAATCAGTTATTAGATGTTACTTAAAATGTTTATAGTTTTAAATGAAATAAGGATTTAAAGATGTTTTCCATTATTCCTCACTGAAGAACTGTGACAAAGCAACACAGGGAATATCCAGGTACGGTCTGCTCGAGCATAATCGTGTTCTTCACTGTACTTAGCTCATTCACCCCTGAAAGTTCATATTGGACTATTCCAACCTTTGAATCGGAAGAGTTCAAATATATCATCAGAGGTCAGTGAGTTAAGACATACATGACAGATGATTGTAAATGTATTTATAAATTCTCTTCCCCAGACGACTGACAACCTTCCATCCAAGAAGTCCTTATCATCCACAGCTCATACGCTGCTGTCAACGGCTCCCGTAGATCCCTCGGGGCTGCTCCATCCTGCCTTCCCTAATCACATGGTACGTCCCCAGTTTCCACAGCAACCATATTTCCCATCACCAATGCAGCTACATCAGTTCTTTGAAGCACAAATCCGAGCCAACGCAGCGTACGAGGAGATGATGACCTATGACCAGCGGGGGGGGTGTACTCGGCCATGTCTATGCCGATGTTTATGCCACAGGTCCCGCTACACGCACAGGCAACAAAAGACAAGTCCCATTATGCACATGCTAAATAATGATTTCCAGCAAATCACGAGAATTCTTCAACTCATTCTCACCTAAAGACGCATTTGATCTGCTCCGAATCAAAGATTGGGAGAGATCATTATGGAATTTTGGGGTGAATAAGTTGGATGTCTTGCTATCCAATACAGTTGTGTCTTCCAAGCCCAGTCACCTTTGACCTGATTGTCGCATCGGTCTGTCTATAGTGTTTTAGAAGACCGTTTGCCGTCATCTTCTTTTCAGATTATCTCGGTGAAAAAAGGCAAGATAAACTCATTCCCCCTACATATCTAAAGTGGACCTGCCTAGTTCATGAGTTGGTAAGGTTCCATTGTGACTTTAGGGGTGTACAGGCTAACAAGGTTAAGCTGTTTTGGTATGGCATGACATCTTAGTTTCTTATTTAGGTAAATTTTCAAATCGCAAAATGTGGTCTTCATTTTAATGGCAGCTAAATACTCATGTTATTCCCATTAAAATTATGGAAAAAAAATCCTGTAGGTTTTGTGTATATCATGTACGTTAATTTTGCAATTCATTAATAAGATTTTTTTTTACTTAAATGAATTTGGTCTAGATTCAAATGCCACAGATGAAATAAATCAAGTGTTTGGGCTGGTTTTATATATGTGGAAATAAAGACAAATTAAAAATGGCCGTAGATATGGAAAATAACAATGGTTGTTAAAGCTAGATTGGGAATTCAAATATGTGTGCGAGCGTCTTGTTGGAGAGAGAAAGTTTTTGTGATATCAAACACAGGGGCTTGTAATTTGGATGATGTCGTGAGATATGGCAATGTTTTCCCTTACATTTTTGCTTTTACTCTAAACAACCATGTGTTCCACAAACATTTTAATACATGTCCTTAAAAGCTTAAACAAATTTTGAAAGGAAAATTACAAGTCCCTGTGATTTGGCTTTTTGTTTGGTTATCTGAAACAATTATGCAAAATTACATTGATAATGGAAAATTTACTTTTGAATTTGAAATTTCAAAGTTTTGCAATAAGAAATAAAATATAAAGATGATTGCTGCATAATATAAAATAATTTCAGAATCATTAATTTGAACCAGAAGTCGGATATTTTGTGTGACTAGTTTAATTCTGAAGTAGGGGATTAATCAAATATCTAACAACAAACTAAAACCAAGTACCAGCATATCAAACAAGGGCAGTCAGAGTTAAGAGGTCATTTCTTGTTGACAGGATTTTTACAAAAGGCTAAACAATATAATCTAAGGACCTCATACTATAAAATATATGCTCTGTGGTTGAAAAATCTTGTAAAAGTTCATGATTCCTTTGTCATATTAACAAACAATGAGAATAAAAACAACGAATTGTCTAGAGGAAAACACTTCAACTTCATTGCTGTAATATGATAATATTCTTTAGAAATGAAAAACAAAATATCTAATACCAATAATGAAATGAGAATGATGAATTAGTTCACAGCTGGATATATTTCATTTTAAATTGAGAGCACCATTGCCCTGTTCTGTGTCTGTGTTTTCTCAAAAGTTTGATTTTCACCAATTTGATTGTCAGATAAGTTGTCTAACCCTTTCGCCACTGGTTACTATGATGGAACGGTCCAGATCAATGTGTGGTCCAGACTATTAAAGTAACATAGGGATGAAACTATTTAATTTTGATCTCAGTTTAACTTTGTTTTCCTGGGTCATAGTCAACAAAAGTTTACTGGTCCATCTTTTTTAGAATTCGTCCTTTAGTATCTTAATTGCAAGCAAGCTTATTCAAATTCAAATAGATAGGTTCTCCCTCCATAAGGACAGATTCACAAATCCGTTGTCGGTATATCGGACACCGTGACCAGCCTAGATAGGTCCTCCCTCCGTACGGACAGATTCACAAATCCGTTGTAGGTATATCTGACACCGTGACCAACCTAGATAGGTTCTCCCTCCGTACGGACAGATTCACAAATCCGTTGTCGGTATATCTGACACTGTGACCAGCCTAGATAGGTCCTCCCTCTGTACGGACAGATTCACAAATCCGTTGTCGGTATATCTGACACCATGACCAGCCTAGATAGGTCCTACCTCCGTACGGACAGATTCACAAATCCGTTGTCGGTATATCGGACACCGTGACCAGTCTAGATAGGTCCTCCCTCTGTACGGACAGATTCACAAATCCGTTGTAGGTATATCGGACACCGTGACCAGCCTAGATAGGTTTCCCTCCGTACGTCTCTATAAAACGTGATGTTCATGTTTTATGGTTGTTTGTCCACATTACCTTGTGATTTCTTGGTAGGATGATTTTTTTTTCATTATTATTGAATTTCTTATCTAAAATTTCTTGAGTATTTCTTTGTGAAATATTTCTACCTCAGCTCTCTTTACTATACAATATACTTTGTTGATGTTGACCCTGAGTTAGAAATGTAAACATTGTAACATATTTCTTGTTTTTTTATTTTTGTTCGTTATTTTTAGCAATATATTAGTTGTGTAAATATCAAAGGAGATTTTTATTATGTATTTACTGTTTATTGGGAAACAGAATGGCAGATTTCTGTTAAAGTGTATTATGTATTGTCAGCAATACTAATGTTCTGTAGTGCTGAACAAACTGATACATTAGCACAGCAACAAAGAGGTCTATATTTCATGTCAACAGATTAACATTATTGAATAGAATTGATAAAACTTTGACAAAGGAATATTTCTCATTACATAATTTACATCAACTCATTCAGGAATCACGAATCATTCATATTTCAGTTCATTAGATCGTAAATACCGTGCAATACGTTTATTCAGCAGTGAGCGTGAAGCCAATTTATTCTCTGTTGTACAGGATTTGTCTTTCTTGGTAAATAACAAGAATGGATTTTCTTTACAGAATACATATACATGTAAATGATCAAGTTTGTTTAGTAAATAAGGAAGTTTGAAAATGAAAATATGGAGTTACTATATATACACTGAAATACATGCAATATTCACATCAGAAATATGAATGCATATTACTTTGTAGAAATTGTTTTTGTCTGAATTTGTATGTATATTGTTTATTGTAGAAAACTAATATAAAGTTACGTTGCAATTAGTCATAAAGTGTTTATGCAAAGGAATTTATAATGTTTCATAAGAGGTATATATAATTTCTGTGATTCAACATTAAACTTGTTGAAAAGAATTTTGTTTATTTTTTTTTTTTATTAATGATATTTATTCCGGGATTTTATATACTGGTTGACATAACTTAGGTCTAAAAGCAGTTTACAATTGATCTACCGTGGTTTTAGGGCCTTAACAACAAGCCAATAAGCTTTCTCAACTCTTTATGGAGCATAAAGCCTGTGCTGCCATTTCTGCGTTTACATAGCATTCAACAATTCTAGCACTGTCCAATCACGTATTCATTTACAGCTGAGTAGACTGGAATAAAGAGAATTGAGTGTCTTCCTAAAAAATGAAACAGTGACATGACTAGATTACAAAACCGTTCTTTAACGAAACCTGGTGTCCAGCACTAAACCACCATGGGATAAGGTGCAGGGTATACATAGTACATTGTAATAATAGTTGACGCTGTGACGCTACTTATCCGACAATTACAGAGGACTGCTAATAATCTTAAATCAACTTATAAGTATGATATCATCAGTGGTGGCAGACATGACGTCAGCAGTTCTTGATTGACTCGGAACAAACAGCCCAATATCACAGTGGTAGATCACAGAACAAACTGGTGAAGATAAAGCCAAACATTCAGTACAGTGGTAAATCACAGAGCAAACTGGGGAAGATGAAGCCAAACATTCAGTACAGTGGTAGATCACAGAGCAAACTGGGGAAGATAAAGCCAAACATTCAGTACAGTGGTAGATCACAGAGCAAACTGGGGAAGATAAAGCCAAACATTCAGTACAGTGGTAGATCACAGAGCAAACTGGGGAAGATGAAGCCAAACATTCAGTACAGTGGTAGATCACAGAGCAAACTGGGGAAGATGAAGCCAAACATTCAGTACAGTGGTAGATCACAGAGCAAACTGGGGAAGATAAAGCCAAACATTCAGTACAGTGGTAGATCACAGAGCAAACTGGGGAAGATAAAGCCAAACATTCAGTACAGTGGTAGATCACAGAGCAAACTGGGGAAGATGAAGCCAAACATTCAGTACAGTGGTAGATCACAGAGCAAACTGGGGAAGATGAAGCCAAACATTCAGTACAGTGGTAGATCACAGAGCAAACTGGGGAAGATGAAGCCAAACATTCAGTACAGTGGTAGATCACAGAGCAAACTGGGGAAGATGAAGCCAAACATTCAGTACAGTGGTAGATCACAGAGCAAACTGGGGAAGATGAAGCCAAACATTCAGTACAGTGGTAGATCACAGAGCAAACTGGGGAAGATAAAGCCAAACATTCAGTACAGTGGTAGATCACAGAGCAAACTGGGGAAGATAAAGCCAAACATTCAGTACAGTGGTAGATCACAGAGCAAACTGGGGAAGATGAAGCCAAACATTCAGTACAGTGGTAGATCACAGAGCAAACTGGGGAAGATGAAGCCAAACATTCAGTACAGTGGTAGATCACAGAGCAAACTGGGGAAGATAAAGCCTAACATTCAGTACAGTGGTAGATCACAGAGCAAACTGGGGAAGACAGGGGCATAGCTGGAGGTACAATGTATTTTGATGTGCAAGCCCCGCGACGTTTAGAAGGGGGGGGGGGGGTCCTTCGTGAAAAAAAACACCTTTGAACTTCAAGTGGTACCATTGATTTGGACTTGTTTGCATAAACCTTTTCTGGCCAATCATTATACAAACTGTTATTGCTAAATGGAATACGATATGTTTTACTCCATGAAGTATTTAAAATAAACCATTATCCATCGTTTCTTATGCCATTTTCTCGTAATAAGTACATTGTAATAACAGAGACATATACAACTATCTTTGATATACATACGTCTCACAGAGACCTGATATATACAATGTACTTTTTAACAGAGACGTATCACAGGGACCTGAGAATTTGTTACGGCTAGTTTTGAACGTAAACTAAGGTGTTTAAAGAAAATTTTACACTTTTTTTGGGGGGGGGGGGGGGGGGTTCAGAAAGGCAATCAGGGAGGAATTTTTATCAAAGATTGATCCCAACCCCCCCACCCCACCCCCAGTGTAAAATTACTCTAAACACCCTAGTTAAGGTCCAAAACTAGCCGTAACAAATTCTCAGGTCCCTGTGATACCTCTCTGTTAATAAGTACATTGTATATATTATGTGATTATTTCAACTACTCTTGCTTGTTTTCTGAAGCATAATTTTGTACAATTTACACGGACGGTCCTCATCTTATGGAATTTCCTTAACTTAAACATCTCCACAGGAAAACATTACAGAATTTACGGGAAAATCTTAAGTTAAGGGAATTTTCCTTAATTTCTGCAATGCTTTCCTATGGAGATGTTTAAGTTAAGGAATTTTGGCTTGGTTATTATTAACTGTATTTGTTGACATTTTTTTTTAACTGACCGAAAATTTAGTAAATATTGGCCCTTCTTTTATTTTTCTTATCACGATAAAAGAAGGTCCATTTTAAAAGCAGATCTAATAAAACGTAATATGACATGATTATACGAAAGATTCTGCCTAGCAAACTTCCTGCAGCCTGGTCTGTTAATCTGACGAGTCGACAAAAAAGAGTTACAGTATCAGTGTGAGTATTAAGAATAGAAGTCTAATTATGAAATATCTCGACTTTAATGCACATACTTTGGATAATGATGTGCAAGCACGGACTTATCTGCTTACATGGCAGCTACGCCCCTGGAAGATAAAGCCAAACATTCAGTACAGGTGTTTAATTTTGTGGAGCTTAATATTTCACAGTTGTCATTTGAACTAGTTCATAGGAATTGTATTTCAAGAAATATTGTCAAGTAAAAATACTGCCATCCCTTTGGTATTTGGTTGGTGTGATTCGTAGTACAGAGAAGAATGAGGCGGGGACATAACTTACTTGTAGCACAGTAACTTCGATTTCTATCAGTTAATGGGCCTTAACGGTCATCAGACAATTTATATAATTTATAAAATTATTGTTGGTTATTGCTTAAATAAAATATATACATATTTGACCTCTGTGATCTTGAAAGTAGGTAGCCATTCATCCCAGCATGCTACAGGCCAAATGTCAATATCCGTTATTATTAAGGCTCTTTAAGATTTTTAACACATTTGACCCTTGTTACTTTGAACATGGGTCAAGGTTATTCTGACAGGGTTCCCCACCAACATCACCTCTGACAGGGTTCCCCTACAACACCACCTCTGACAGGGTTCCCCACCAACATCACCTCTGACAGGGTTCCCCTCACGTCCCCTCTGACAGGGTTCCCCTACAACATCACCTCTGACAGGGTTCCCCACCAACATCACCTGACAGGGTTCCCCACCAACATCACCTCTGACAGGGTTCTCCACCAACATCACCTCTGACGGGGTTCCCCACACGTCCCCTTTGATGGGGTTCCCCACACGTTCCCTCTGACAGGGTTCCCCACCAACATCACCTCTGACAGGGTTCCCCAACAAAATCACCTCTGACAGTGTTCCCACCAACATCACCTCTGACAGGGTTCCCAACACGTCCCCTCTGACAGGGTTCCCCACCAACGTCCCCTCTGACAGGGTTCCCCACCAATGTCAACTCTGACAGGGGACCCCACCAACTTCACCTCTGACAGGTTTCCCCACCAACGTCACCTTTGACAGGGTTCCCCACCAACGTCCCCTCTGACAGGGTTCCCCACCAACATCACCTCTGACAGGGTTCCCCACCAACATCCCCTCTGTCAGGGTTCCCCACCAACATCACCTCTGACAGGGTTCCCCACCAACATCACCTCTGACAGGGTTCCCCACCAACATCACCTCTGACAGGGTTCCCCACACGTCCCCTCTGACAGGGTTCCCCACACGTCCCCTCTGACAGGGTTCCCCACACGTTCCCTCTGACCGGGTTCCCCACACGTCCCCTCTGACGGGGTTTCCCACACGTCACTTCTGACAGGGTTTCCCACACATCCCCTCTGACGGGGTTCCCCACACGTCCCCTGACGGGGTTCCCCACACGTCCCCTCTGACAGGGTTCCCCACACATCCCCTCTGACAGGGTTCCCCACACGTCCCCTCTGACAGGGTTCCCCACCAACATCACCTCTGTTAGGATTGCCCACCAACATCACCTCTGACAGGGTTCCCCACACATCCCCTCTGACAGAGTTCCCCATACGTCCCCTCTGACGGGGTTCCCCACACGTCCCCTCTGACAGGGTTCCCCACACATCCCCTCTGACAGGGTTCCCCACCAATGTCAACTCTGACAGGGGACCCCACCAACTTCACCTCTGACAGGTTTCCCCACCAACGTCACCTTTGACAGGGTTCCCCACCAACGTCCCCTCTGACAGGGTTCCCCACCAACATCACCTCTGACAGGGTTCCCCACCAACATCCCCTCTGTCAGGGTTCCCCACCAACATCACCTCTGACAGGGTTCCCCACCAACATCACCTCTGACAGGGTTCCCCACCAACATCACCTCTGACAGGGTTCCCCACACGTCCCCTCTGACAGGGTTCCCCACACGTCCCCTCTGACAGGGTTCCCCACACGTTCCCTCTGACCGGGTTCCCCACACGTCCCCTCTGACGGGGTTTCCCACACGTCACTTCTGACAGGGTTTCCCACACATCCCCTCTGACGGGGTTCCCCACACGTCCCCTGACGGGGTTCCCCACACGTCCCCTCTGACAGGGTTCCCCACACATCCCCTCTGACAGGGTTCCCCACACGTCCCCTCTGACAGGGTTCCCCACACATCCCCTCTGTTAGGATTGCCCACCAACATCACCTCTGACAGGGTTCCCCACACATCCCCTCTGACAGAGTTCCCCATACGTCCCCTCTGACGGGGTTCCCCACACGTCCCCTCTGACAGGGTTCCCCACACATCCCCTCTGACAGGGTTCCCCACACGTCCCCTCTGACAGGGTTCCCCACACGTTCCCTCTGACAGGGTTCCCCACATGTCCCCTCTGACGGGGTTCCCCACACGTCCCCTCTGACGGGGTTTCCCACACGTCGCCTCTGACAGGGTTCACCACACGTCCCCTCTGACAGGGTTCCCCGTCCCCTCTGACAGGGTTCCCCACACTATACCTCTGACAGGGTTCCCCGCAAGTCCCCTCTGACGGGGTTCCCCACACGTCACCTCTGACGGGGTTCCCCACACGTCACGTCTGACAAGGTTCCCCGCACGTCCCCTCTGACAGGGTTCCCCACACGTCCCCTCTGACAGGGTTCCCCACACGTTCCCTCTGACCGGGTTCCCCACACGTCCCCTCTGACGGGGTTCCCCACACGTCACTTCTGACAGGGTTCCCCACACATCCCCTCTGACGGGGTTCCCCACACGTCCCCTCTGACGGGGTTCCCCACACGTCCCCTCTGACAGGGTTCCCCACACATCCCCTCTGACAGGGTTCCCCACACATCCCCTCTGTCAGGATTGCCCACCAACATCACCTCTGACAGGGTTCCCCACACGTCCCCTCTGACAGGGTTCCCCACACATCACCTCTGACAGAGTTCCCCACACATCACCTCTGACAGGGTTCCCCACACGTCCCCTCTGACAGGGTTCCCCACACATCCCCTCTGACAGAGTTCCCCATACGTCCCCTCTGACAGGGTTCCCCACACGTCCCCTCTGACAGGGTTCCCCACACATCCCCTCTGACAGGGTTCCCCACACGTCCCCTCTGACAGGGTTCCCCACACGTTCCCTCTGACAGGGTTCCCCACATGTCCTCTCTGACGGGGTTCCCCACACGTCCCCTCTGACGGGGTTTCCCACACGTCACCTCTGATGGGGTTCCCCACACGTCCCTTCTGACAGGGTTCCCCACCAACATAACCTCTGACAGGGTTCCCCACCAACATCCCCTCTGTCAGGGTTCCCCACTAACATCACCTCTGACAGGGTTCCCCACCAACATCACCTCTGACAGGGTTCCCCACCAACATCCCCTCTGTCAGGGTTCCCCACCAACATCACCTCTGACAGGGTTCCCCACCAACATCACCTCTGACAGGGTTCCCCACACGTCCCCTCTGACAGGGTTCCCCACACGTCTCCTCTGACAGGGTTCCCCACACGTCCCCTCTGACGAGGTTCCCCACACGTCCCCTCTGACGGGATTCCCCACATGTCTCCTCTGACGGGGTTCCCCACATGTCACCTCTGACAGGGTTCCCCACACATCCCCTCTGACAGGGTTCCCCACACATCCCCTCTGTCAGGATTGCCCACCAACATCACCTCTGACAGGGTTCCCCACACATCCCCTCTGACAGGGTTCCCCACACATCACCTCTGACAGGGTTCCCCACACATCACCTCTGACAGGGTTCCCCACACGTCCCCTCTGACAGGGTTCCCCACACATCCCCTCTGACAGAGTTCCCCATACGTCCCCTCTGACAGGGTTCCCCACACGTCCCCTCTGACAGGGTTCCCCACACGTCCCCTCTGACAGGGTTCCCCACACATCCCCTCTGACAGGGTTCCCCACACGTCCCCTCTGACAGGGTTCCCCACACGTTCCCTCTGACAGGGTTCCCCACATGTCCCCTCTGACGGGGTTCCCCACACGTCCCCTCTGACGGGGTTTCCCACACGTCACCTCTGATGGGGTTCCCCACACGTCCCTTCTGACAGGGTTCCCCACCAACATAACCTCTGACAGGGTTCCCCACCAACATCCCCTCTGTCAGGGTTCCCCACTAACATCACCTCTGACAGGGTTCCCCACCAACATCACCTCTGACAGGGTTCCCCACCAACATCCCCTCTGTCAGGGTTCCCCACCAACATCACCTCTGACAGGGTTCCCCACCAACATCACCTCTGACAGGGTTCCCCACACGTCCCCTCTGACAGGGTTCCCCACACGTCTCCTCTGACAGGGTTCCCCACACGTCCCCTCTGACGAGGTTCCCCACACGTCCCCTCTGACGGGATTCCCCACATGTCTCCTCTGACGGGGTTCCCCACATGTCACCTCTGACAGGGTTCCCCACACCTCACCTCTGATGAGGCTCCCCACACGTCCCCTCTGACAGGGTTCCCCACACCTCACCTCTAACGAGGTTCCCCACATGTCCCCTCTGACGGGGTTCCCCACACGTCACCTCTGACAGGGTTCCCCACATGTCACCTCTGACAGGGTTCCCCACACGTCACCTCTGACAGGGTTCCCCACATGTCACCTCTGACAGGGTTCCCCACACCTCACCTCTGACAGGGTTCCCCACATGTCACCTCTGACAGGGTTCCCCACCAACATCCCCTCTGACAGGGTTCCCCACACCTCACCTCTGACAGGGTTTACCACATGTCACCTCTGACAGGGTTCCCCACCAACATCACCTCTGACAGGGTTCCCCACCAACATCACCTCTGACAGGGTTCCCCACCAACATCACCTCTGACAGGGTTCCCCACCAACATCACCTCTGACAGGGTTCCCCACCAACATCACCTCTGACAGGGTTCCCCACCAACATCCCCTCTGACAGGGTTCCCCACCAACATCCCCTCTGACAGGGTTCCCCACATGTCCCCTCTGACAGGGTTCCCCTCCAACGTCACCTCTGACAAGATTCCCCACACGTCCCCTCTGACAGGGTTCCCCACACGTCACCTCTGACAGGGTTCCCCACACGTCACCTCTGATGGGGTTCCCCACACGTCCCTTCTGACAGGGTTCCCCACCAACATAACCTCTGACAGGGTTCCCCACCAACATCCCCTCTGTCAGGGTTCCCCACTAACATCACCTCTGACAGGGTTCCCCACCAACATCACCTCTGACAGGGTTCCCCACCAACATCCCCTCTGTCAGGGTTCCCCACCAACATCACCTCTGACAGGGTTCCCCACCAACATCACCTCTGACAGGGTTCCCCACCAACATCACCTCTGACAGGGTTCCCCACACGTCCCCTCTGACAGAGTTCCCCACACGTCTCCTCTGACAGGGTTCCCCACACGTCCCCTCTGACGAGGTTCCCCACACGTCCCCTCTGACGGGATTCCCCACATGTCTCCTCTGACGGGGTTCCCCACATGTCACCTCTGACAGGGTTCCCCACACCTCACCTCTGATGAGGCTCCCCACACGTCCTCTCTGACAGGGTTCCCCACACCTCACCTCTAACGAGGTTCCCCACATGTCCCCTCTGACGGGGTTCCCCACACGTCACCTCTGACAGGGTTCCCCACATGTCACCTCTGACAGGGTTCCCCACACCTCACCTCTGACGGGGTTCCCCACATGTCACCTCTGACAGGGTTCCCCACACGTCACCTCTGACAGGGTTCCCCACATGTCACCTCTGACAGGGTTCCCCACACCTCACCTCTGACAGGGTTCCCCACATGTCACCTCTGACAGGGTTCCCCACCAACATCCCCTCTGACAGGGTTCCCCACACCTCACCTCTGACAGGGTTTACCACATGTCACCTCTGACAGGGTTCCCCACCAACATCACCTCTGACAGGGTTCCCCACCAACATCACCTCTGACAGGGTTCCCCACCAACATCACCTCTGACAGGGTTCCCCACCAACATCACCTCTGACAGGGTTCCCCACCAACATCACCTCTGACAGGGTTCCCCACCAACATCCCCTCTGACAGGGTTCCCCACCAACATCCCCTCTGACAGGGTTCCCCACATGTCCCCTCTGACAGGGTTCCCCTCCAACGTCACCTCTGACAAGATTCCCCACACGTCCCCTCTGACAGGGTTCCCCACACGTCACCTCTGACAGGGTTCCCCACACGTCACCTCTGATGGGGTTCCCCACACGTCCCTTCTGACAGGGTTCCCCACCAACATAACCTCTGACAGGGTTCCCCACCAACATCCCCTCTGTCAGGGTTCCCCACTAACATCACCTCTGACAGGGTTCCCCACCAACATCACCTCTGACAGGGTTCCCCACCAACATCCCCTCTGTCAGGGTTCCCCACCAACATCACCTCTGACAGGGTTCCCCACCAACATCACCTCTGACAGGGTTCCCCACCAACATCACCTCTGACAGGGTTCCCCACCAACATCACCTCTGACAGGGTTCCCCACACGTCCCCTCTGACAGAGTTCCCCACACGTCCCCTCTGACAGGGTTCCCCACACGTCCCCTCTGATAGGGTTCCCCACACATCACCTCTGACAGGGTTCCCCACACGTCCCCTCTGACGGGGTTCCCCACACGTCCCCTCTGACAGGGTTCCCCACACGTCCCCTCTGATGGGGTTCCCCACACGTCCCCTCTGACAGGGTTCCCCACCAACATCACCTCTGACAGGGTTCCCCACCAACATCACCTCTGACGGGGTTCCCCACACGTCCCCTCTGACAGGGTTCCCCACCAACATCACCTCTGACAGGGTTCCCCATCAACATCACCTCTGACAGGGTTCCCCACACGTCCCCTCTGACCGGGTTCCCCACACGTCCCCTCTGACAGGGTTCCCCACACATCCCCTCTGACGGGGTTCCCCACACGTCCCCTCTGACAGGGTTCCCCACCAACATCACCTCTGACAGGGTTCCCCACTAACATCACCTCTGACAGGGTTCCCCACCAACATCACCTCTGACAGGGTTCCCCACCAACATCCCCTCTGTCAGGGTTCCCCACCAACATCACCTCTGACAGGGTTCCCCACCAACATCACCTCTGACAGGGTTCCCCACCAACATCACCTCTGACAGGGTTCCCCACCAACATCACCTCTGACAGGGTTCCCCACACGTCCCCTCTGACAGAGTTCCCCACACGTCCCCTCTGACAGGGTTCCCCACACGTCCCCTCTGACAGAGTTCCCAACACGTCCCCTCTGATAGGGTTCCCCACACATCACCTCTGACAGGGTTCCCCACACATCCCCTCTGACGGGGTTCCCCACACGTCCCCTCTGACAGGGTTCCCCACACGTCCCCTCTGACGGGGTTCCCCACACGTCCCCTCTGACAGGGTTCCCCACCAACATCACCTCTGACAGGGTTCCCCACCAACATCACCTCTGACAGGGTTCCCCACACGTCCCCTCTGACAGGGTTCCCCACCAACATCACCTCTGACGGGGTTCCCCACACGTCCCCTCTGACAGGGTTCCCCACCAACATCACCTCTGACAGGGTTCCCCACCAACATCACCTCTGACAGGGTTCCCCACACGTCCCCTCTGACCGGGTTCCCCACACGTCCCCTCTGACAGGGTTCCCCACACGTCCCCTCTGACGGGGTTCCCCACACGTCCCCTCTGACAGGGTTCCCCACCAACATCACCTCTGACAGGGTTCCCCACCAACATCCCCTCTGACAGGGTTCCCCACACGTCCCCTCTGACAGGGTTCCCCACACATCCCCTCTGTTAGGATTGCCCACCAACATCACCTCTGACAGGGTTCCCCACACATCCCCTCTGACAGAGTTCCCCATACGTCCCCTCTGACGGGGTTCCCCACACGTCCCCTCTGACAGGGTTCCCCACACATCCCCTCTGACAGGGTTCCCCACACGTCCCCTCTGACAGGGTTCCCCACACGTTCCCTCTGACAGGGTTCCCCACATGTCCCCTCTGACGGGGTTCCCCACACGTCCCCTCTGACGGGGTTTCCCACACGTCGCCTCTGACAGGGTTCCCCACACGTCCCCTCTGACAGGGTTCCCCGTCCCCTCTGACAGGGTTCCCCACACTATACCTCTGACAGGGTTCCCCGCACGTCCCCTCTGACGGGGTTCCCCACACGTCACCTCTGACGGGGTTCCCCACACGTCACGTCTGACAAGGTTCCCCGCACGTCCCCTCTGACAGGGTTCCCCACACGTCCCCTCTGACAGGGTTCCCCACACGTTCCCTCTGACCGGGTTCCCCACACGTCCCCTCTGACGGGGTTCCCCACACGTCACTTCTGACGGGGTTCCCCACACGTCCCCTCTGACAGGGTTCCCCACACATCCCCTCTGACAGGGTTCCCCACACATCCCCTCTGTCAGGATTGCCCACCAACATCACCTCTGACAGGGTTCCCCACACGTCCCCTCTGACAGGGTTCCCCACACATCACCTCTGACAGGGTTCCCCACACATCACCTCTGACAGGGTTCCCCACACGTCCCCTCTGACAGGGTTCCCCACACATCCCCTCTGACAGAGTTCCCCATACGTCCCCTCTGACAGGGTTCCCCACACGTCCCCTCTGACAGGGTTCCCCACACATCCCCTCTGACAGGGTTCCCCACACGTCCCCTCTGACAGGGTTCCCCACACGTTCCCTCTGACAGGGTTCCCCACATGTCCTCTCTGACGGGGTTCCCCACACGTCCCCTCTGACGGGGTTTCCCACACGTCACCTCTGATGGGGTTCCCCACACGTCCCTTCTGACAGGGTTCCCCACCAACATAACCTCTGACAGGGTTCCCCACCAACATCCCCTCTGTCAGGGTTCCCCACTAACATCACCTCTGACAGGGTTCCCCACCAACATCACCTCTGACAGGGTTCCCCACCAACATCCCCTCTGTCAGGGTTCCCCACCAACATCACCTCTGACAGGGTTCCCCACCAACATCACCTCTGACAGGGTTCCCCACACGTCCCCTCTGACAGGGTTCCCCACACGTCTCCTCTGACAGGGTTCCCCACACGTCCCCTCTGACGAGGTTCCCCACACGTCCCCTCTGACGGGATTCCCCACATGTCTCCTCTGACGGGGTTCCCCACATGTCACCTCTGACAGGGTTCCCCACACCTCACCTCTGATGAGGCTCCCCACACGTCCCCTCTGACAGGGTTCCCCACACCTCACCTCTAACGAGGTTCCCCACATGTCCCCTCTGACGGGGTTCCCCACACGTCACCTCTGACAGGGTTCCCCACATGTCACCTCTGACAGGGTTCCCCACACGTCACCTCTGACAGGGTTCCCCACATGTCACCTCTGACAGGGTTCCCCACACCTCACCTCTGACAGGGTTCCCCACATGTCACCTCTGACAGGGTTCCCCACCAACATCCCCTCTGACAGGGTTCCCCACACCTCACCTCTGACAGGGTTTACCACATGTCACCTCTGACAGGGTTCCCCACCAACATCACCTCTGACAGGGTTCCCCACCAACATCACCTCTGACAGGGTTCCCCACCAACATCACCTCTGACAGGGTTCCCCACCAACATCACCTCTGACAGGGTTCCCCACCAACATCACCTCTGACAGGGTTCCCCACCAACATCCCCTCTGACAGGGTTCCCCACCAACATCCCCTCTGACAGGGTTCCCCACATGTCCCCTCTGACAGGGTTCCCCTCCAACGTCACCTCTGACAAGATTCCCCACACGTCCCCTCTGACAGGGTTCCCCACACGTCACCTCTGACAGGGTTCCCCACACGTCACCTCTGATGGGGTTCCCCACACGTCCCTTCTGACAGGGTTCCCCACCAACATAACCTCTGACAGGGTTCCCCACCAACATCCCCTCTGTCAGGGTTCCCCACTAACATCACCTCTGACAGGGTTCCCCACCAACATCACCTCTGACAGGGTTCCCCACCAACATCCCCTCTGTCAGGGTTCCCCACCAACATCACCTCTGACAGGGTTCCCCACCAACATCACCTCTGACAGGGTTCCCCACCAACATCACCTCTGACAGGGTTCCCCACCAACATCACCTCTGACAGGGTTCCCCACACGTCCCCTCTGACAGAGTTCCCCACACGTCTCCTCTGACAGGGTTCCCCACACGTCCCCTCTGACGAGGTTCCCCACACGTCCCCTCTGACGGGATTCCCCACATGTCTCCTCTGACGGGGTTCCCCACATGTCACCTCTGACAGGGTTCCCCACACCTCACCTCTGATGAGGCTCCCCACACGTCCTCTCTGACAGGGTTCCCCACACCTCACCTCTAACGAGGTTCCCCACATGTCCCCTCTGACGGGGTTCCCCACACGTCACCTCTGACAGGGTTCCCCACATGTCACCTCTGACAGGGTTCCCCACACCTCACCTCTGACGGGGTTCCCCACATGTCACCTCTGACAGGGTTCCCCACACGTCACCTCTGACAGGGTTCCCCACATGTCACCTCTGACAGGGTTCCCCACACCTCACCTCTGACAGGGTTCCCCACATGTCACCTCTGACAGGGTTCCCCACCAACATCCCCTCTGACAGGGTTCCCCACACCTCACCTCTGACAGGGTTTACCACATGTCACCTCTGACAGGGTTCCCCACCAACATCACCTCTGACAGGGTTCCCCACCAACATCACCTCTGACAGGGTTCCCCACCAACATCACCTCTGACAGGGTTCCCCACCAACATCACCTCTGACAGGGTTCCCCACCAACATCACCTCTGACAGGGTTCCCCACCAACATCCCCTCTGACAGGGTTCCCCACCAACATCCCCTCTGACAGGGTTCCCCACATGTCCCCTCTGACAGGGTTCCCCTCCAACGTCACCTCTGACAAGATTCCCCACACGTCCCCTCTGACAGGGTTCCCCACACGTCACCTCTGACAGGGTTCCCCACACGTCACCTCTGATGGGGTTCCCCACACGTCCCTTCTGACAGGGTTCCCCACCAACATAACCTCTGACAGGGTTCCCCACCAACATCCCCTCTGTCAGGGTTCCCCACTAACATCACCTCTGACAGGGTTCCCCACCAACATCACCTCTGACAGGGTTCCCCACCAACATCCCCTCTGTCAGGGTTCCCCACCAACATCACCTCTGACAGGGTTCCCCACCAACATCACCTCTGACAGGGTTCCCCACCAACATCACCTCTGACAGGGTTCCCCACCAACATCACCTCTGACAGGGTTCCCCACACGTCCCCTCTGACAGAGTTCCCCACACGTCCCCTCTGACAGGGTTCCCCACACGTCCCCTCTGATAGGGTTCCCCACACATCACCTCTGACAGGGTTCCCCACACGTCCCCTCTGACAGGGTTCCCCACACGTCCCCTCTGACGGGGTTCCCCACACGTCCCCTCTGACAGGGTTCCCCACCAACATCACCTCTGACAGGGTTCCCCACCAACATCACCTCTGACGGGGTTCCCCACACGTCCCCTCTGACAGGGTTCCCCACCAACATCACCTCTGACAGGGTTCCCCATCAACATCACCTCTGACAGGGTTCCCCACACGTCCCCTCTGACCGGGTTCCCCACACGTCCCCTCTGACAGGGTTCCCCACACGTCCCCTCTGACGGGGTTCCCCACACGTCCCCTCTGACAGGGTTCCCCACCAACATCACCTCTGACAGGGTTCCCCACTAACATCACCTCTGACAGGGTTCCCCACCAACATCACCTCTGACAGGGTTCCCCACCAACATCCCCTCTGTCAGGGTTCCCCACCAACATCACCTCTGACAGGGTTCCCCACCAACATCACCTCTGACAGGGTTCCCCACCAACATCACCTCTGACAGGGTTTCCCACCAACATCACCTCTGACAGGGTTCCCCACACGTCCCCTCTGACAGAGTTCCCCACACGTCCCCTCTGACAGGGTTCCCCACACGTCCCCTCTGACAGAGTTCCCAACACGTCCCCTCTGATAGGGTTCCCCACACATCACCTCTGACAGGGTTCCCCACACATCCCCTCTGACGGGGTTCCCCACACGTCCCCTCTGACAGGGTTCCCCACACGTCCCCTCTGACGGGGTTCCCCACACGTCCCCTCTGACAGGGTTCCCCACCAACATCACCTCTGACAGGGTTCCCCACCAACATCACCTCTGACAGGGTTCCCCACACGTCCCCTCTGACAGGGTTCCCCACCAACATCACCTCTGACGGGGTTCCCCACACGTCCCCTCTGACAGGGTTCCCCACCAACATCACCTCTGACAGGGTTCCCCACCAACATCACCTCTGACAGGGTTCCCCACCAACATCACCTCTGACGGGGTTCCCCACACGTCCCCTCTGACAGGGTTCCCCACACGTCCCCTCTGACAGAGTTCCCCACACGTCCCCTCTGACGGGGTTTCCCACACGTCCCCTCTGTCGCAGTTTTCCCACTGGTTGAGGGTCAACGTCTGCTCTACAAACTTAGCAATTGTGAAAATCGTCGCATCAAATATTTTAACATGCATAATTTGAGCACAGTTGGTCTTTCTGTTATTGAAAAGAAGTCGTATTAAGGAAAAGTTTACGCTCGGCGGACGGTAAACGACGACGGACGAAATCGAAGCACAATGATGATAGGTCATCCTGACCATTCGGGTCAGATGACCGACATATAATTATGTATGGCTTTATTCTGTACAGGCCGTACATATATATATTACAATTTACTAGTAGAAACCCAAGCAACTGCGCTTATAGTTTCACAATTATTTTCCGGTATAGAAATTTATAAATTCTCTTCACCGGACTCATTGATACTTTCTGTCGTAGGTCTTTCATTTCCTGCTATCATGTTGTTTCCTGATGTTTCCGAAATTTATCAAACGATTTTTGAATTATTTGTGATAAGGGCACTGATCACAGGGACCTAATAATTTGTTACAGGTAGTTTTGGACCTAAACAAGAATGTTTCGGGTAATTTCACACGTTTGATGGGTCATTTTTCGATAAAATTGACCCCTCAATGGTCATAAAGGCTAGATTAATCTGACTCCCCCCTCCTAATGATCCTGGTTTAGGTCCAAACCTAGCTGTTACAAATTCTCAGGTACCTGTGGCACTGATTACATGTTCTGGTAGGTTGTTGTTTACTGTCCCTCCTGATCCCGCAAAATGCATGAGAGAGTTGGTAGTCCTAGCTCATTTAACTAATTCACTCTGGAGTTTTATAGTGGACTATTCCAACGTTTGAATTGGAAGAGTTCAAATGTGTCTTCAGGGGTGAATGAGTTAATCTTTTTCGTATGTTAAGTTCTTCAGGTTCTGAAAACTGTTTTAAATTGATTCAAAATCTGTGACTCTGAAAGGTGACAAAACTGAGCTGGCAAAATCTAGATGTGTTCGCACTGAGGTTTTATAGAGTGGTACAAACGACTTTTTGTCCATAAGATGAAACATACAGTTGGCTTTGATTACTTCTAACTTATGTGTTCCTTAACGACAAGTTTAGATACCAATATTGTTCTCCCAGTCAGTTTTTTACCAGTACAACTAGGTAAAGTTATGGTTACTGTACTGTAGATAATCACACCAGTGCCTGTGTGAAAGTTTCGCTTCTTAATAAAATGTGATAGTCTATATTGCTTACGAAATATTGGCTCTTATTTTTAAATATTTCAAATTAAATTTCTTATCTTCAAAGTTGCAAATAATGCATCAAATCATCCGAAAACAACAGGATTAAGTTAATTCTTTCCCAATTTTTTCCCTGTAAAATATATGCTCTGTGGTTGAAACATCTTTGTAAAAGTTCATGAAGAATTTGCTCTGCAATTACACGTCTTTACCAGACCTGAAAAGGGGAAATAAGCGATAAAGACGGTCTTGATGATTGCTTGTTTTGAAGTAAATTAACTTAGACTATCTATTATGATTTAGTGCATTGTGTTAATTTTCATTTACTTCACGCTAAAATTTGTTATACAACCAATCGTTTGAGAAAAACTATCAACTGAATAAGTGTCTGGTGATAACCCTACGTCCGATATACTCTTCGTCGCTCTAACATTAAGAGTGTAAAAGATGTGCATTGATTAGGTTGCCTTACAAGCGTTAGCTGTAGGGAATTTCCCTTTAGCTCAGTCGGTAGAGCATCGGGCTGGAGAGCCAATGGTCGCGGGTTCGAGCCCCAGCAACGGCACTATCTTTATCACTTTTCCTCGTCCTATTACAAACTGGTGCCGATGACCCTCCCCGTTTCAAGGAGGAGAAGCCTTGGCGGGGAGTCAAAGAACCTGGGTTGGGGATTTAGAAAAAGGGGGGAATAGTGTAAAAGATGTGCATTGATTAGGTTGCCTTACAAGCGTTAGCTGTAGGGAATTTCCCTTTAGCTCAGTCGGTAGAGCATCCAGGGGCGTAGCTGGAGGTGTTTTAATGTGCAAGCCCTGCGAGCGTTTATTAGCAGTTACTTCAAATGGTGCAATTTGGTCGTGTCATTATGCAAATCATTAATGTAAAAATAAAATAAGATGATATTTTGTCTTGAAAACAAAATTAATATACATCTCTTGTGAAAAGTCGAAATTTTCTGACGACTAACTTTTTTTCTTATATGCATTTTTGAAAAAAGAGTTAATTGCATAGCAGAAAATGCAAAAAGAAATATATGGTAGCGAACTCGTTTTTGTATTATGCTTGGTCAAAGATACCAAAATGAGCAAAACGCGTATTTGATGTGAAAAGTGCTGTTTTGGCCAATTGCAGGACAATTTCATTCAATGTCTTCCAGATTTGTGATCAGATATGTATGAATGTTTGTAGAATTGACAAAAAACAGTATTTTCTTCATGCCCCTGTCAGTAAGTATTATGTAATGTGATTTTGCCGCTTTCAACTCAGGCACAGCTGTAGTTAGAAATCTCGCTTATTTTCTTCAGCATAATTAAGCATAATTTAAGATGCTCATCATCAATTATTTTTGCTGTCATTTTGCTCGAACTGACCGAAAAGTCCATATCCAAAATTGGAGTTAAATAATTTAATATGTCCCAAGTCTTTAGGCGAGTGACATATTAAATTGTTTGAAGAATTTAATGAATTCCATATACAGTAACATTGACACGACTGTAAAATTCTATTTATAACATAACTTACATTCATGAGAAAATACACCAACACTCTCAAAGTTCTTGATAAGAAAGGCAAACTTCACTTCCGAGACAATCATACTAGTAACATCATAAAGACGTCATGTGTTATGGCGTCACAGATTGTGTAATACCATATTCATGACATTGGTCGTATGACATCACTGAACCGGTCAGTTATGTGATTGAAACCACATATGACATATGATTATACGAATAACAAACTCCCTGCAGCCTGGTTTGTTAATCTGACAAGTCAACATTATCAGTGGACTTAAGAATATTAGTCGCATTATGAAATTTCTCGACTTTAATACACATACTTTGGAAAAATGATGTGCAAGCACGGGCTTATGTGCTTACATGGCAGCTACGCCCCTGGCATCGGGCTGGAGAGCCAATGGTCGCGGGTTCGAGCCCCAGCGACGGCACTATCTTTATCACTTTTCCTCGTCCTATTACAAGGGTAAGCATATATCTGCCTGACTGAGTCATGGAAACAGTTCAATAGATAATGACCAAACTTTGTATACATATAAGGCTAGTGGCCTAGTTATGCCTTCTGCTATTGGCAATGTTTTAATTAAGATTTTTAGCCCGCTATCATTAGATGTTGGGGTTATCTAATCACCCTGCGTCCGTGCTCCGTCCGTCCTTCAACAATTCTTGTTATTGCTATTTCTTGAGTACTAGATGGATCATTCTCAAATTTTATTTGTAGGCTTTCCTTGGTGCCTTGTCTATTTTCAGACGGATCCGATAAACATTATGGCCGACATCCGGCCATCTTGGTTTGTGAGTAATAGTTTCTTATTGCTATTTCTTGAAAAGCACTTGATGGATCTTTCTCAAATTCCATAAGCAGATTCCCTGTTGTCCTTATTTGTGCAATATCCAGTTTTTGAGCTGGTTCGAAAAACAATATGGCCACCAGACAGTCATCTTGGATTTTGACAGTGATAGCTATTTCTTGAGAAGATAGATCCGTTCTGTTGTTCATGGTCTAATTTTTGGGGAGAAAATATGGCCACCAGACGACCATCTTGTATATTTACTTTGAAAGTATGTTATGGTTATTTTTTAAGAAATACAAGATGGATTTGGAATTCGGAACTGATCACAAAAACTAAATCTCCTGACAAGAGACCTTCTATCAACTATTATTAATGTTCAAGCGAAATTCATAGAACTAAGATTAAGTACATAAATGAAAGTTAAAATAGGAAGGGAAAAGACCCATCTTTCTAAGAATGAATGAAAAATCATCGATGGTGGGCGTCAAGATCCCTCTGGGATCAATTGTTTTTCGTTACCATGGAAACAAAGTCAAAAATATAATTTTATTGTGTTCTTGCTTTTCCGGGCTATAACTTGAAAATGGTTCTACAGATCTCGACCAAACTTTGTACTAGGAATAAGATAACTCGCCGTGTTTTGGGTATCGAGCTGATTTCAGCGGTCAAAACACCGACACTCGGCTATTCTGCTCTTTGCTTGACAAAAGAAACAGACGTTTTCGAAAACTCGCAAATTGAAGTTTTCAATTCCTGGCTGTATACAAAACAAACTCAGTAGATACAAAACCTTGTAGACTACAAAAACTTTCAACAGACCTTGACCACTGCTACTCACAGTGTATAAGACTAGTACCCTAGTTGTGCCTTTTGGTTTCGATTTTGATATTTTTCGTTACCCTAGAAACAAAAATCAGTTTTCTATGTTTTACTTTTGCTGCTGGTGTTGTTTTGTTTCTTAGCTGTTTCCATGGAAAGAAACAATCACTTAGAAATACAAAGTTGTTTTTCCGGGATAGACCATAACATATCGCGGGGGAGGGGGGGGGGGGGGGGCACGCTTTACGGCTCCTTGTCGCCGTTGTTTTACATATAACTAACGTAAGACTAACAGGTCTGTACACGCCGCAGTTGTAACACGGATATATTTCGGTGTCTGTAGCGGCGTTAAACACGCAACAAACAGGTCTGTAGTCTCCAGTCTCGCATTGTTGTTCATCACACAGGGACCTGCGAATTTGTAACAGGTCTGTAGTTTCTAGTCTCGCATGAGTTTTAGTGTTTCTTGTTGTTCATCACACAGGGACCTGCGAATTTGTAACAGGTCTGTAGTTTCTAGTCTCGCATGAGTTTTAGTGTTTCTTGTTGTTCATCACACAGGGACCTGCGAATTTTTAACAGGCGTTAAACACGTAACTAACAGGTCTGTAGTCTCCAGTCTCGCATTTGTTCATCACACAGGGACCTGCAAATTTGTTTCAGGTCTGCAGTTTCTAGTCTCGTATTAGTTTTATTGCTTCTTGTTGTTCATCACACAGGGACCTGCGAATTTGTAACAGGTCTGTAGTTTCCAGTCTCGCATTAGTTTGATTATTTCTTGTTGTTCATCACACAGGGACCGGCAAATTTGTTTTAGGTCTGTAGTTTCCAGTCTCGCATTAGTTTTATTGTTTCTTGTTGTTCATCACACAGGGACCTGCGAATTTGTAACAGGTCTGTAGTTTCTAGTCTCGCATTAGTTTTATTGCTTCTTGTTGTTCATCACACAGGGACCTGCGAATTTGTAACAGGTCTGTAGTTTCTAGTCTCGCATTAGTTTTAGTGTTTCTTGTTGTTCATCACACAGGGACCTGCGAATTTGTAACAGGTCTGTAGTTTCTAGTCTCGCATTAGTTTTATTGTTTCTTGTTCATTACACAGGGACCTGCGAATTTGTAACAGGTCTGTAGTTTCTAGTCTCGCATTAGTTTTATTGTTCCTTGTTGTTCATCACACAGGGACCTGCGAATTTGTAACAGGTCTGTAGTTTCTAGTCTCGCATTAGTTTTAGTGTTTCTTGTTGTTCATCACACAGGGACCTGCGAATTTGTTACAGGTCTGTAGTTTCCAGTCTCGCATTAGTTTTATTGTTTCTCGTTATTCATCACACAGGGACCTGCGAATTTGTAACAGGTCTGTAGTTTCTAGTCTCGCATTAGTTTTATTGCTTCTTGTTGTTCATCACACAGGGACCTGCGAATTTGTAACAGGTCTGTAGTTTCTAGTCTCGCATTAGTTTTAGTGTTTCTTGTTGTTCATCACACAGGGACCTGCGAATTTGTAACAGGTCTGTAGTTTCTAGTCTCGCATTAGTTTTAGTGTTTCTTGTTGTTCATCACACAGGGACCTGCGAATTTGTAACAGGTCTGTAGTTTCTAGTCTCGCATTAGTTTTATTGTTTCTTGTTCATTACACAGGGACCTGCGAATTTGTAACAGGTCTGTAGTTTCTAGTCTCGCATTAGTTTTATTGTTTCTTGTTCATTACACAGGGACCTGCGAATTTGTAACAGGTCTGTAGTTTCTAGTCTCGCATTAGTTTTATTGTTCCTTGTTGTTCATCACACAGGGACCTGCGAATTTGTAACAGGTCTGTAGTTTCTAGTCTCGCATTAGTTTTAGTGTTTCTTGTTGTTCATCACACAGGGACCTGCGAATTTGTTACAGGTCTGTAGTTTCCAGTCTCGCATTAGTTTTAGTGTTTCTTGTTGTTCATCACACAGGGACCTGCGAATTTGTAACAGGTCTGTAGTTTCTAGTCTCGCATTAGTTTTATTGTTTCTTGTTGTTCATTACACAGGGACATGCGAATTTGTGTCAGCTAGTTTTGAACTAATGTGGAGGTGGGGGTATATCGATTTTTGATAAAAATGCCCCTCATAAAGCCCTTATGTCCATTGAGGGTGCATTTTATCGGAAATTGACCTTCGTTTTAGGTTCAAAACAAGCTGTATCAAATATCAGGTCCCTTATAAAGACATCAAGCTTTTTGTGACCGTTATTTTCATGTCCTTCATTAGGTCCCCGTCTATCTGTTCTTATGTAGGTGTGTGTAAATATTGGATATTAACCTAAATTTCTCCTACTTTACCCTGTCCCTGTGTCCTCTAGAAGCATCATTTGTATTACTATGTTACCCTTTCTGGACCCTTGTTTTTACCCCTGGAGGACGTCTACACTCTCTGTTAAAACATATATATATATGGACAGAGTCCTCCTTTTCACAAGGGGGACGTCTACACTCTCTGTTAAAACATATATATATATGGACAGAGTCCTCCTTTTCACAAGGGGGGGGGGGTACGTCTACACTCTGTTAAAACATATATATGGATCGAGTCCTCCTTTTCCCAGGGGGTACGTCTACACTCTGTTAAAACATATATATGGATCGAGTCCTCCTTTTCCCAGGGGGGTACGTCTACACTCTCTGTTAAAACATATATATGGATCGAGTCCTCCTTTTCCCAGGGGGTACGTCAACACTCTCTGTTAAAACATATATATGGATCGAGTCCTCCTTTTCCCAGGGGGGTACGTCTACACTCTCTGTTAAAACATATATACGGATCGAGTCCTCCTTTTCCCAAGGGGACGTCTACACTCTCTGTAAAAACATATATATGGATCGAGTCCTCCTTTTCCCAGGGGGGTACGTCTACACTCTCTGTTAAAACATATATATGGATCGAGTCCTCCTTTTCCCAAGGGAGACGTCTATATACGTGTGTACACTCAGTTAAAACAAGCGTCCCATGGGAAACGTCCAAACTCTGTTAAAACATACATATCACTTTCTCCATATATGGGGACGTCCACACTCTCTATTACAACATATATATATATTGAGTCCCCCTTGGAAACGTATAACTGGTAAAACACATGCTACTTTTTCCATTCGGACGTCCACACTCCCCGTTTGATACATAATTATATGGACCCCCATTTCCCAATAATCTATATCATAGAGAAGTAGAATGATTTTAAGTACAGGTATGTGTATATATGTACACAGATATATCTACCCAAGGGACAGGTATCATATTACAGAATACGCCCAGGTTTTAGACAATACACACAAGGTATGTGAATGTCACAGTTATAAACACGACCTACACTGACCTACTTTACAATCTATAGATTTATTATCACTGTATGTCTGTCGGCTACCTCGCTCAACAAGGAAGTTATTTAGTCTGCACAACTTCAAGTCTAAACTGGTAAATCTAGACATTGCCCCGGTGACGGGCGTATCCATAGCAGGATTTGTTGATACAACATAGTACTTACCAGTCAGCGACATTGTCAAATTCAGCCAGAAATATGACTTCTATTTCTGATCAAAACTTTTATAATATCAACAAGAAACAGAAAGATTTATAACAAGGAAAGACGGAAGTTCTTCATGTGATTGTGAATTCCAGGCCTGGATAATTTAACCTGACAAGTGAACCTTCGGAGGTGTGGAATTGAAAACTTGGATACATCATCACACTAACCCTGTACCATATCAATGATCGTGAGTCTGTTTTTCTACAGTGTTTTAATGTTCTAACAAGTTTTAACAAACATGATACTTGTGGATCGGACAGAAAGGTCAAGTTTTCATTTCTTTACATAACTCTTACTGTGTGTTTATCGATAAAATATATACAAGAACAACAAACATCTTCGAGATATCAACAAATAATTCATCTTTTTATCAAAATGGCAACGGCTAAAATACCTGTCCGAACGAAAGGTCAAACGACATGTGTTCACCACAAGGGAAAACAACTGGACTTATTCTGTGAAAAATGTCAAGAACCCATCTGTTCAAAATGTCTGTCTTCTGTTCACAAAGGCCACATCGTCTGTGATATAAGTGAAATTACACCTCAAAAGGCACAGGACATCAAACAATTCATTGATAAAACAGAACAAAATGATCTCGTAGCAATTGGAAAATATATCAACTCTACTGATACACTCCTCAAAGACAACACAAGTACTTTTGAAAAGCTGTCACAGAAGTTAACACTGCAAACAGACAAACTAAAACAAGACCTGGACAAGCTTAAAGAACAAACACTCTCTATTTACCACAAAATAGAAGACGACAATGCCAGGTTAATCAATCAATACAAACAGGATCTGGAGGTATATGAGAAACAGCTAAAACAACAAGTTCAGGAATGTAAAGCAGCTCTCCAGCGTGGGTCCCAGATACAGATTTATGATACATTTTCTGATATCCAGTCTCCTACAAACAGTCTCCCTGTTAAACCTCACCTCGGAACTGCCAACTTCTCTCCCAATAAAACTCCTCAAGATCACCTGAAGGAAGCCTTGGGAAACATTACCACCTCAGGTCAAGGTCAAACTTTAACTGACCGGGACTGGTCAGTCTTAACATCTGATGATCAAGGACAACCCTCTACACAACAACAACGGCCTGGAGTAAAAGGGAAGAAAGCAGTGACAACATACAGACTACTGCCACAGACCAAGGTAGTGGAGGAGTGGGAGTCTCCATGTGCCATTGAGTCTATATGTCCCACCACTGATGGTCAGGTGTGGACCCAGTACTATAAAACATTAACTCTCCTGGACAGGAAAGGTAAAGTAATACAGAAGGTCAATCACAATGACTATATCAATGACATCAGTCTGTCACCCACCACACACACACTGTGGGTCTGTGACTGGAACAACAACATCACAGAGCTGGTATCAGGACAACTGAGACACAGATTCAGTACTAAGGAGACACCCAGGTGTATCTGTGTTACTGCCAGTAATCATGTCATTGTAGGGATGACCAAACACATCTCCAAATTTACCACAGATGGTAAAATGGTGTGTACTACTATGGCTACAGGGACTGGGAAACCATTAGTGTGTTCACCATGGAGGATATCAGAGTGTCCTGTCACTCACAATGTGGCAGTCACTGATTTCAGTATTGAAAGAGATGGTGGTGATGGAAAGGGACGTGTTGTTGTGATGGATACTGATTTCAAGGAGCTGTTTGTATATAGAGGTGACATCCCCAGTACATATAAACCAACACCACAAACAGGAGGTGGACCATTTTACCCCCGTGGTGTGGTGTATGACAGTGTGGGGAACCTGGTCATAGGGGACAGGGACAACTACAGGGTCCTACTCATCAGTGGAGGTGGTGAGTTCCTCAGGGTCATACACACAGGTACAGACTATACATGGACTGTAGGTATTGACCGGGAAGGTGTCGTGTGGGTAGTGTTTGGGTATCTCAATGTCAAACTACTACAGTACAGCAGTGTGTGACAGCTGTAACCAAACTACTACAGTACAGCAGTGTGTGACAGCTGTAACCAAACTACTACAGTACAGCAGTGTGTGACAGCTGTAACCAAACTACTACAGTACAGCAGTGTGTGACAGCTGTAACCAAACTACTACAGTACAGCAGTGTGTGACAGCTGTAACCAAACTACTACAGTTCAGCAGTGTGTGACAGCTGTAACCAAACTACTAAAGTACAGCAGTGTGTGACACCTGTAACCAAACTACTACAGTACAGCAGTGTGTGACAGCTGTAACCAAACTACTACAGTACAGCAGTGTGTGACACCTGTAACCATACCACTTGTTTATCTAGTTACCATGACAATGACATTGAAAATTAGAGACAAAGAAAACTGATCATGACAAATGTGTGACTCTGATAAGATTTGAAGTAAAATGTCTAAATGATGACATTATTGTCTTGTTCGATGTAATTGAGCAAGTAAATTTCAGAGAACACGCGAGTCTCTGTTTGATAAATTTGATGATTTAAAATAAAAACAATTTTTCAGTTGATGAGCAAAGTCTGTATTTTTTGTTGGTTTTCAAATTCTGCATAATGCTTTCCAAAAATATCATCTCCTTTATCATTATGTGAAAGTTTCAACATTTTTGCCAGGTAAAATGTAAACAAGTCTAATATAAAAATCTATATTATGATTTTTACCCTTTCACAAATTATATTGGTAGTTGTTGATCCCAGCACGTTACAGGCCAAACATATTCAACTAAGCATTTCGGTTATTCAGGAAAAGTTGTTCAGACATATTTGACCCCTATGACCTTGAATATATAGGTGAAGGTCATTCATTTGCAAAAATATAACTGACATAAATTGTAAGTCATAAAGTTTATTCAATATCAGTGTTACTTTATAATTTATATGAAAGAACAGTTCAACCCTACAAAATATACTATAAATAATCTTCTCATGCTATGGAATTGGTATTAAAATTGTCTGGATTTTTTCAAGTTTCATAAATGACGAGCTTGTCATTTTGTATTATCTTTGCAACGAAATGCATAGCTACAGTACACACCTGTTTTCTGTTATTAAAATATATCGCTTTATCAGTTATTTATCATTGGTCATGTACCTAGAATGGAAGACTCTGTTGAAAATTTCAATTTCTAAATAGTTTCATAAGACACACAGTTGTTAAAACCATTTGATACAAAATCTAAACTCTCGCTACTCTCCATTTCAATCTTACATAAAAATAATAACTAATTTACTTAATTCTCATAGTCACATGTACAACAGATCAAATCACTTACAACATGCATTCTAAGTACATTTACAACACTCCTTAAAACAGTCAATAACATTGAGTCTAAAGAGGTTAAGGACTTTCTCAGAAACATTTACCAATCATAAAAGAGCACTATTTCACACAGACTTCAGACAATTTTACGTTCCGACTAAAAGTAAACAAAGGTTTTCAATATATGGCTGATTTAACAGTTATCTTGTATGGGATAAAAAAGGATTTACAAAAAGACAATAAAACATACACTTTTACAATTTTGATGAACAGCAAGTCTCCTTTGATTTAATATAAAATGTTGCACATCTTAAGCAATCTCATTTAATCTTTACTTTTTGAACACGGGTACAAATAATGTAACAAACCCACGACATACAAATTGCTTGGACAAAATCTGGTGTGAAGTATACCACTCACTTGAGTTTTATATGAAATGTGCAAGGTTTGAAATTGTAATGTTTAAATTCCTCATGTTCCTTTTAATGGCAGAATAATAAGAAATTATTTGGAGGACTGAAGCCACAGGGAAAGTGACAGGTAAGCAAACTAGCATATACTAGTCATTGCCACTGATTTTAACAAGCTTACAGTTAGTGTTGCATGCAACACACGTCCCCTGTCGTCAATTAAATTTTCTAAGCAACATAGACCTTAATACCAATGAACAGATGTGTCATTTTCACAATCATTTTTGAACTGTTTTATGAGGCTGAGCGTGAAATAAAAATATGATGACCTTTTGACCCAAAACTCAATCCCACTTCATATTACCTGATAAGCTAACCCTTTATGAAGTTACAACCAAATCAATCAATCTTTTCTTAAGTTATCATCAGGAGATTAGAATTTGACGAAAAAATATCTATTTTAAGCAACAGTGACCTTTGGAGTTGATCTGACCCCAAGCTCAATCCCACTCTGCGTAAGCTCATATATGCTTACATTGTATGAAGTTTCAAACAAATCCATCAATCCTTGGTGAAGTTATCACCTGGAAACCAAAATCTGATGAAAACAATAATTTTTAGCAACGATGACCTTTGTAGTTGACCTTTCGACCCCAAACTCAATCCCATTCTGTATCAGCCCATAAGCTAACATTGTATGAAGTTTCAACAAAATACATCAGTCCTTTCTCAAATTATTGACCAACACTATAGTTCCTCTGGTTTCACCCGCAGGGGACTAATAAAAGAGTTATTGAAAGGGATGAAATTATGCAGGAGTCCAGCAGCCGTTGGCCCCTAAAAATTTGTCTGGGCCCCTCAATATTTTGGAAATTTCGCCATTTACTATTTACTGCAATTGCAAAGTTCTCTTCTGAAAAGAGCTGGCCCCTAACTTATCAACAAAATTACAAAGAACTACAACACGATAAGGCTACAGAAGAGTAGCACAAAAATGACGATGAATCACTATTACACATCTACCAGAACTAAGGGTTCCTATGAAAACAAGCATATTGAGTATTGCTGAAGCAATTACATGTCCCCTGTAGATATCACCATGATGTATCTGTATACTAAATTTCAATTAAATATGACCACATGTTGCAGAGATAATGCACGGAAACTGAAGTATCGGAATTTTTCTAAGTCCAAGGTCTGTAACTCTGTGAAAAATCTTCCAACCGTAACCAAATTAAAACTTAACCTAAGATATTCTCATGACGTATCTGTACAACAAATTTCAATATGTACACTCATTGCAGAGATAATGCTAGGAAACCCCAAAAAGGCAATAGACAGACGAAAAACTAATAGTCCCTTCCGGCTTTGCTGGTAGGGGACTTATAAATATATTGTTTTCAGTGTTTACATTTCAACTGACTTTATCATACTTTATGATCATTATACATGATTAACAGGGGTCTCGCTGGGCTGTATTTGGGGCCGAAATTTGGCCCCATTCCCAATCTAAAATAGTATGTTTTTTTCACAATCGCTCAAGCTGATTTTCACAATTGCCTCCGTGTTAAGTTAAGTTATAGAATGCTATTAACAAATTTAGAGCATTAAGAGACAGGGCTTTGGACTTCTGAAACAACAATAAACTACTTTGAATCTATAAGAGAAGAAATTTTTAGTTGTTTTCCTATATTTGTCAATATCTTAAATTTTCACAATTTTAGTCAATACTGTACTGCAATCATTTTCACAATTCTGAAGGCCCCAGCCCCATTTACACTAAAGTGAGAGAGAAACCTGATTAAATAGAGTAAAAGAACAGTATCCATGTTTTAAAGCGAGAACAGTGTCGAGATTACAAGTGTTTGATGGCAAAATGGTTTTCAATTTTTATTTCACAAATTTTCACTAATCCCAAAGAACAGCTGCCATTTGAAGGTCAGGATAAGTGGATTTTTTTTATACCCAACACTTGTTTACATATATATATATATAGGATTACCACATCAAGCATAGACCAGGCAGGGTAAACAAAACCATACATAGCCTTGGTTCTCTTCAGACAGAACAGTTAAAATGCGAAGTTAAAACAAACGTTTCAAAATCAAGAATTCTGTTTGAACATCAGGAAACCGGTATGCTTGAAATGAACAGCCCTAGTCAATTTGATAAACACACGTTTCTCAGTTGAATGTAAACTTTTCTGGTTTCAGACACATCTCAAGATCAAAATTGTCAACAGCGCTGTGTTCCTGGGCCACTTGATGTGCCCATGAACCTTGGTTTCCAGTTCTGTTCTCCTCGTTGTCTCTGTCTACAGGGTCAAGTGGAACATCACAATCTTCCATAGAAATAGATGGAGTCGAACTACGATCGCCGAACTCTGAAGCACTTTCCGATGATGTATCAGCAAACAGGCCTTCCGCACTAAAATATAAAGAATTTTGATCAGGGATGTAGATGTAGTTTTTAAAATAGTTTTTTTTGCTTTAGAATTTAAAGAAGAATTTATCTGCAAATTCATAACAAGAGGCCCAGAGGGCCTGTATCGCTCACCTGGATAAATTGGTATCTAGGTAATTATGGTCAAATATTTTCTTTTTGGTCCCGTCCCTCAGCCACACCATTATTACAATTTTAAATCCTGAGCACCTAGGGATGCTTCCTACCAAATAAGGCTGATTTCCAATCAGTGGTTATGGTGAAGAAGTCGTTTAAACCAATAAAGCTAAATAACCCTTTTGGCCCCGCCTCTTAGTCCCCTAGGGGGTCAGTCTTACCATTAGTACAATTTTGAATCCTGAGCACCTAAGGATGCTTCCTGCCAAAACTAGATCAATTTCATTTCAGTGGTTATGGAGAAGTTGTTTAAACAATTGTTGACGGACGCCGGACGCCACGGTATGGTATAAGCTCACCTGAGTCCGAAGGACCCAAGTGAGCTATTAATTGTTCCCATCGTAAAATGTAAAAATTTGAAAACTATGTCTTGAGTAAACAAATTCTTTTTAATCCAATTTACTGATTTTGTTAAGACCAAACATTAGGGCTGTTCCAGAATTAACCATGTGGGAGGGGCAGAAGGCACTTTTTCAGAGACCCCACCACCAATCAAATATTAAAAGCGATTTATTATAAGGCATTGTGTGGCTGTGCAGAGCTTGTTTTAACCCACCACACATGATATATTAATACAGGTGCCTCCCACCTCCCCCACACGATTAATTATGGATAGCCCTTACTGCATACTAGATAGTCCAGGGGCTACACAAGTTGAAGGCACAAGTTTTCTTCACCAGTCGCTGGACTGACCGATATTTGTCCTTTGAAAATTTATGAATTGTGACCTGGTCGCCATGGCAACCAAAATTTCTGTAGAAAAATACCCTGCATGCACATTTACAAATGGTCCCTAACATACCTGTGTAGTTTCACTTAAATCAGTTCACAGGTTTATAAGGAGTTATCTTGACAAAATCTCCCTTAAAAAACTAAGTATCCTGGTGACCTGCTTACCATGGCAACACAAATTTTGTAACCCGATAAAGATCAAGCACATCAACAATGAGGATTATTGATTATTGCCAACAAGTTTCGTTGAAATTCCTTCAGTAGTTCTAGAGGAGTATCCGGTACATCATTGTTGTGTCTAAATCTAGGGTTGACACAATATATGAAATAACACTTTTTTTTGGCAACATCCCTCTTCAATCAGTTATTTTTACCATCATCACCTCACCGTGCCCATTGGCATGCAATGCCCTGATGCAATTTTTACCATCATATGCAACAATATAATTTTTATTTGCAAATCAAAGACTCAAACTAGTCTTCTGGTCTCATTGATAAGGCGGATCACACCGAGTCTTTTATTTTGCAACAAGATATTCTATGGGTGCAGAGAGCAAACGTAAGAATAACTCCTTGATCATTGAGGAGGATATTACTGTAAGGTTTTGGAAATAACCTTTTCCTTATTAAACATTTGTTTATGCCGGGTTGGATATAAACTTAAACTGTCACCAGGATGGCTGACTAATAACCCTGAAACCCCCTTGTATTGAAAGGGAGAAAATGTCAAAACTTTTGATTGGTAGCCATTTATTGCACAGGATAAATACTGCACATCCGTTATATTGCACATCTTTTTGAATAAGAAGCTCGTTATCTTGAAGTCGATGGGACTATAGGAAGACGTCGAGTCCACCAAGTATTTGAATTACGTAAGTTTGAATGATAGTGTAAAGCTTAGCAGGAACCAACAAAATACTCCGAAGTAAACAGGGTCTTCGAGTTTGAGATAACAAGGTTCTACTGTATGATCAATGTTTTAGTGAAACTTGTCACAATCTCTACTTTATATAAATGGGGGGAAAACTCTCTTACAAATGTACATGGGGGTATGCAAAGGCAAAATCACTTTCCCCTCCAAAGACATCCGTTAAACATTGAGCTAATTAATAGCCGGACACAAAGTTGTTTAAACCTTCCTAACCCTATTACCTCTGTCCTGGCGTACTGGTGTTGTTCCAGTGATGTAGACCTATCCTCCACAATCTAACCTGCTGGTCCCACGACCGCCGAATACATTTCTGATTCTTGTCAGGTGTCCTCGGGTAACTCTTCTGTCTCTCATTCCTATTGATAAAATACGAAAAATAAAAACAAAGTACGGGGTAAGCAGGAGCTCACAATGTATATCCCCACCCACACAACATGGCAAACTTTCTATGGCAAAATCCAAGATAGCCGCCTTTCAGCCATTTTGTTTTTTTGATCAGTCCCAACATCAAAAGGGCACAACTAGGGTAGTGAAAAAGGTCTAGATTGATCTTGCTCAAATTTCATATGTAGGCAGGCACCAATGGGAACCTACATATGAAATTTGAGCAAGATCCATCACGTACTCCCCAAGAAATAGAAAATTTGTTAACGCTGACAGGTAGCCATCTTGGATTTGTGAGTATTAGTTTTGTTATGGCCATTTCTTGAGAAGTACTGGATGGATCATTCTCAAATTTAATATGTAGGTTCCCATTGATCCGATAAACAGTAAGTCTGACAGGTGGCCATCTTAGATTTGATAGTTTGTGATCGCTATTTCATTAGAAGTACTAGATGGATCCTTTTCAAATTTCATAAACTATTATTAATTTTCAAGAGAAATTCATAGAACTAGGATTAAATACATAAATGAAAGTTAAAATAAGAAGGGGAAATATCCAGTTTTCTAAGAATGAATGAAAAATCATCCATGTTGCCATTGTTGGGCACCAATACCATCTGGAATCTCGTTCTGTTTTCAACTGATAAAGTTTCCATTTGACTCTGTGATCGAATTCACACGAGTACAGTCACATTTGATTGTCTTTTGAAGCATTTACCGTTTAAGGATAGTTTCCCCTCAGTATATTGCCCCCCCCCCCCTCAGAATTGTGCTAAATTTACTGAAATATTATATTTCCCCTCATTTTTGATGTCAATATCTATCCCAAATTCTTCAGATTTGTTTTTCTGATTACCCCTTTCTGTTTTTTACTCGCAAAATGTGCTTACAAGTTTAAAAAGTATAACTTTGTGATTTTTATAAAATTCCCCTTTGAAGAGCTTATTTTCGACTGCAGTTAAAAAGTTTCCCCTTAATTCTAGATTAATCCCTGCCTTTGCCACTTTCATAACAATATAAGGACGTTTAATCAGTATACGTAAACCATTCTTGCTTTTGGTTAATCTAATTTGAATAAGCCTATTCAGGTATCACGATACCAAACCAACCCAACGATGCCAGGGATCAATCTAGGCTTTTTTTTTACTACCGTTATAACAACAAACTTTCAATGGCAAAATCCAAGATGGCCACCTTTCAGCCATTTTGTTTTTGTGATTATGAGTACGATCCATCAAGTACTTCCTAAGAAATGGCGATAACAAGAATTGTTAAAGGACGGACAGAAGACGGACGCAGGCGATTTGAATAGCCCACCATCTGATGGTGGGCTAAAATCAACAAAATATAAAAAATATTCCATGTGTTGTGATTGGCCTATTCATTTTGGTATTATTTCCACAGATAACACTACAGAAGTAATCTTTAAATGTGACTTGTGGGTAGAGAAGTACTGGCAATGGAATATTCATTGTCCGGCAGTTTGTTGGTTTTTCATATATCATGACCTTGTATCATATCGCTAACCCCCTTGCAATACACATCTCTAGTGTTAACAGGGGTGCCTCCCATCTCCCCTACACAACAAATTATGTATTACCCCTTAGATGTTGTACTATCAAAGTGGTCAAGGATGACCTTTGACCTTCAACTCTTGGTCTGTTCCTGGCTCCCGTCGGTACAATCCTTTACGTCTGCCACTGCAGGCAGGAGCTCCCGCTCGGCTGATATATCAAAAGTACTTTGGTTTTCTAAATATCAGCATAGCACATTACATCATTACCCACAATTCCTCAGCCTCGTTTCTGGCACTAAGAAAGATGGATTCCATGCTTTCTACAGTATGATTCTCGCTTTTTTACAATCAAAAAGTTTACCAATACATATGAGGATTGTTTTGCTGGAAAGGTCAGTGGATCTCATTTTCATCTAATATGTTATAGACTTCTGAGAGTAATTTTACCTACAAGAATGACCAGAGCCTGAGATGACATTGATAATGCCGCTTAAAATGCAGGTTGAAAAAAAAATACATCGTAGCCCCCCCCCCCCCTCTCCCAAAATTACCAAGTGCCTAGGTCTAGGGAGATAACTCTGTTAATTAAACAGCAGGAAAGGAGTTAAACTTGACTGCTGACCACTTAAATCTGATCAATCTTAAACTTCATAGTCTGATACTATAATGTACCAGTAAATTGAATCAAATCAAGGGCTCATGAGATATCTTGTAGACAAGCTTTTTAACATTTTCAAATTGGTCAACAATGACCTTTGACCTTTACCATTGAAAACCGAAATCCAAATAATGGATTTGCGCACTCACAATACTTGCTGCAATGTTGTTGTTTTTTAAATATAAACCACCCATCTTGATATGTCTTAACAAGATGCTTTGTCCATCACGTAGTAAAATCAAACATTAAAATGACTGGAGTCATCAGATAACCCATGGCAATGACTTACAGATGGAAAACCTTTTGTTGGAGTAGGGAATCTACTTTCACTTTCAAAATATGAAAATTCACTTTTGTTATTGAACACATGGTTTGATGAACAATTACCTGTCATATTTCATTAGTTTTGAGACTTCTGAAATCTGGTAGAATGCCCAATGAACAACGGTACAAATAACTTAATACTGCATAAGTCTTGCAGTAAAATCTGCAAAGTTGTTAGCTCCAATTGCCTTGCAGTCATTTTTATTGACAAATATCTTTTATACATTGTACTTCTTTACTAGCTTAATTAGGTTTTTGCCTTTCATTTTTAAGGAACCAGTTTATTTCATGGAAAATTTCCCTAGCCCATGCTCTCTGAGCAATCAAACTCACGCCGAGTGTTGCTTACCCAACCTCCTATGTTACCATTAAACAAAATGGCGGTGTGGGATAGGGGGTCTACCCAGATACGGTTCCTGTCTGTAGTATTCATAGAATTGGATCTGTATGTACATCCACCATTGATAGAATTAGAAGTGTATTTTTTCTGTAGTTCAGGGGTTGGTAGACTTTTTTACTGGAACAGTCCTAATCTTTCATTACAGAAAATCCATATAAAGATGTAACAATTCTTGCTTTTTATTTGTATACCTTTTAATCTGTGCAATATAGTTGTCATATGCGATGGTGTTTTTGCCATAATCCTATGCCTTCTGGCGTCTGTGTAGTGTAATTTCATCTTTCTCCACTTCAGTATCTGTTCTGCTTTTTTCTCTGTGTAAATAGAAACACATTCAATTTTTTTTTAATGAAGTAGATTTCCGTGGTTACATATGTAGAAAAAAGTTTTTAAGACTTTTTGTGTATCAGTGGAAATAACTTATAAAGATCAACACCAAGAAAAAAATATGCAGTATTTTTCATCGAATTCTGTAACTGGTTTTAACATTCAATTAAACTTGATGTTTCAAACGTAAAAATATTTTTTCATGGAAAGAGGAAGATTTTATCCCCTACTTTAATTTGTATCCAAAAAGATTTAGCAAAGCTCAACAAATTGGTTGCAAACTGAACTATATATCATTTCACTCTGAAATGTAGCCTGCATGAAACACAATTTGATAGAAAATTTGATGCCTTTTGGGCTTAGACCCTGAGAAAATTGGATCCGTCAATTTCATCATGCATAGCTTACAATTGACCATGGATCTGCCTTTCAAATTTTGGTGACCATGATGGACAAAAGGATCACAGGATGTCAACACGGAAGATCTTGATACCCGTAACTGAAAATAAAATCAGTTTTCAAGTAAATCACAAGCCATAAACGCTCTGTTGCATGAACACTGTAAAGAACAATAGGTCTAATGGGCCTGCATCGCTCACCTGGTATCTGCAATCTCTGACTAATATTATAGTGTAACCCTAAAGACGCTTAAAATCTTTTACTGTAAGACATTCAGAAAAACATGTTAACACTTAAACTTATTTTACCAATATCATTGTCATTTGCAAATTATGTTTGGCTTCATCCAAGGAAGCTACCAGCCAAATATAATGTCTCTAGGCCTTTTGGTTTATCAGAGGAAGCCATTTAAATGTTTTAACAGATTTGGCCCCGTGCCCTTGAATATAGGTCAAGGTCATTTATTTTTCAAACTTTATTGGATTTCATCCAAGGAACCTTTCAGCCAAATATCATGCTTCTATGGGTTTGGGTTTATTAGAAGAAGTTGTTTAAAGGTTATAATAAATTTGACCCCCCCCCCCCCCCACCCAAGACCTTGAGTATGGGTCAAGGTCGATTCTTTTCGCAAACTTTATTTGGCTTCATACAAGAAAGCTACCAGTCAAATATGTCTAAGGTCTCTATGCCTGACGGTATTTCAGAAGAAGTTGTTTGAAGGTTTCAACTTTTTTTACCCGCGTGTAGGTCAAAGTGATTTTTTATCGCAAACTTTGTTCAGCTCCTTCCATAAAAGATACCAGCCAAATTTCATGTCACTAAGCCTTTCAGCATTTTAAAAGAAGACGTTTAAAGGTAAAAGTTGAAGGACGCAAGACGGACGGGCGGACGACTGACGCCGCACCATCACATAAGCTCACTTGGCCCTTTGGAATAGAGAAATAGACGTATATGTGTCTCCCTGGTCTGGCGAAGAAGATTGTTGATAGCTATGCACAAGCAAAGGGGAGGTAACTCCTATTGAACACTGGCGAATGACCTAAAAAACGTTATAGAAATAGTCCTTCGGAAGTACGGTGATTTTATCGTATTTACCAGTGTTAAATCTCATTGATTTACCAGCCACAACAATGAGAGAATGGCGCCAAGGTAACTCGAGCGTGCCTGTCAAAGAAATGTCAAAGCTCTAATTTTTTTATTGAAGCAAGTAAATTAACCAAAATCATATGAAAATGAAGAGAAGTTAACCACAAAAATAATGATATGTTTGAATCCATGTGACATGACCGTTCTTGTTATGAAAATGAGGATTTTTGTCACCTAACGGTAAATCCAAGACGGCCGACGCGTGCTGTCAGATGGTCATTGGGAATGTAAACAAAACGTTCAAAACATGTAAAAGTCGATATTTTCCAATGAAAGTTCTTAATTTAGTGACCTTTCACAACTGTTTAGGTAAGATGGGTGTAGTTTTGACAAGAATTATGTAACATATATGTAATAATATTGTAAATTTAGAGCGTGAATCGGACTAGGTGAAGACTTGACTCGAGACAGTATATGTATGTACTGCGTATACGTAGTACTATATGATATAGTAGGATAAGGAATGTCGCACGATGTCTTCTCTTGATCATGTCAACTCATTACGTCGGGTATTATTCTAAAGATAACTCTATTTCTTAACTATGATGTATTTTTAATTGCAATTCAGTTTTCTATATAATTACCAAACTTCGTTGTGCATTTTTAATGTTTCAATTATTACAAGTGTAAATTAAAGATTGAAATGTTATAAGTTAAATAGAAGAATATTTTTCTAATCATTTTAATAGTTTTATTTATCCAGCTTAACATATAATATTGCATTTACATAAATAATAAATTAAAACAAGTACATTGTATTATGTTTAATGACATCAGTTTGTGGACTGCTTTATTTATATACATATACGTATGTCCATTTATGTTATATCAATATCCCTGCTGTAGATATTTTTTTAGAGTGTTTGTGTTGCTTTTTAAATCAGAATATATTGTGACTTTAATTTTGTTAATGGTTTTTTTGTTTTAACAGAAGTATTTTCAAAGTTATGGGTTGTATACGCTTTTTTCTGTTTTTTTTTTTGGAAATCTCAACTTTGAAGATCAAAATTTCTGATTTTCCAAAATTCACTAAAAATTCAATTTTTATGATAAAATTGTTCTGATTGTTGTTTCGTAATCAGGTGATGATACTCTTCAAAAATAAAACTACTACATACTTCCAAATAACGCAGAAAGAATGGTTGGGCATAGCTATTGTTGAAATTTTAGCCAATTTGACACTTTTGAGGGTGTCCGGTTAAAACGGCCTCACTGCAGTAACGGCCCTAGTAAAAACGGCCCTACTTTTATATAGGATATATACCATTATTGTTTGTTAATAAAGGTACATGTACTATTAATAAATAAATGTGTACATGTACAGACAAAATATAAAGGTGTGTTTGTGTTTTTCTTGATATAATTTTATTGATATATAATGGTAGAATCATTTAACTGTTCACTCACGGACAATGTATTCTACTAGAAAGTTTCATTAAATCAACTAAAAGAAATATATTGAAAATAAACATATAGAACATTTAATAGAATATTAAACAAATAACAAATTAAATTACAAAAATGTGCAATTATGATTTAGGTAGGGGCTGGTTCTTTATTGTTGTTTTAACAAAGTACCTCACAATCGGAGTGACAACAGTTAACCGGATTGGTCAGAGGGTGTGATCAAATAGACAATGTACGTCGAAATCCTCAATTATCATTTTAAATTAAATGAGACCTACAACCATGAGTAAGTGTTTATCGTGCGACAGGATCGTCAGACCTGCACAGCATGCACTTCAGTGCGATGGCAGCATAGAACGTGTGGTACTGGTAAGTGATACAAAATATATATTGTTATGCCGATTGACCGCATATTGTAATTATTTTTGTGTATTCTTGTATTGTAAAGAATTGGACACTACATGTACATTTGTATGTGTACAACTGTATGTGATATTGCCATTTATTGTTATGGTAATATGGCACCAATAATAATGTTTTCATATTGTTTTTACCTCACTAAATTAATGTTTTCATATTGTTTTTACCTCACTAAATTAGGTCATTTCTTATGAAGGTAGTTTGAACCATTAGGTAGATTAATCAGTTTGAGGTGTCAAGTCTGTTAAGTATCAGTATGATCAATGGAACGAACCCTTGTGGTCCAATATTGACACTATTTCGTCACTCGATTATCACGGGATTCGTGGGGAATATCACCTTTAAATGGTGTCACTTTGTTAAATTACACGAGATATTAACATTATGCATATATCTTATCCAAATAATGGATGGTGATGTTGTACCATTATAAATTACCGATATGTACATGTTTATTATGTGAAGCAACTGTATATTGAACGTAGTGTACGAGCAGACGTCACATTCACCGCTATGTGTGATCTCTTAGTATTCGGTAATAACACGTTGATACTCATAACGATTGTTTAGCATGTTGAGATAATATCATACCTGTCATGTGTATTCCGTTTATTCACCCAGTCATGCATTTTAATAGCTGTTAGAGTCGATAGTTTATCTCAGTGAGACGGGTTCGTCTTTCTCGGCAGCCATATTTGTTTATCTATTCGGAACTTCTCGGGAATGTACCCGCGGTATAATTTGGGTCCCTCGGACTTTATTCACTTAATATAATATTCGCGGGAGATCTCTCGTGCTTGATATTTAGAGCATTTTGATTGGTTCAAAGTTTCTATAGATTGCGAACCGGGAGATACAAAGCTCAGTGTCATTTTGACCTCAGCAGCGGACAAGCAGCATATATTTCAGGACCAGAGAAAATACTCCTAATTATGACAGGCAAGGCAGAGCATGCAGTGGTTGCAGAGGCAGAGAAGGTATTAGGAGAAATGTTAGGGGTATTTAGGAGAAATTAGCAGAACTATGAGAATGTAGGAGTAACTAGGAGAAATTAGGAGTAAGCTTACTAGAATTAGGAGAACTAAGACAAATTAGGATTAATATTATAAGAGTACTAGAAGAAATGGTTTTATTAGATTTAAATTAGTTACTAGGAGCAATTAGCAATGTTAGGAGAATTTAGGAGCATTTAGGAGTACTAGGAGAATTTAGGAGAAATTAGGAAAATTAGGAGAATTTAGGAGAATTTGGAGCAATTAGGAGTAATATTAGGAACACTAGGAGAAATGGTTGTATTAGGTTTAATTATTCACTAGGAGTATTAGGATCAGTAGTAGAAATAAATACAGTATGATAAGTTAATAAATAAGGAAATACCAACATCAACATCCTGATCGTTTATTATTGAAGGGAGACAACTCATGGTAATTAATACAAATGTAATGTATATTTGTTTGTACTTGTGATCAGTGCTTTACCATCTACAATTAATACATTTCCACATTATCTTTATACTGTTGTTGAGTCATTCTTGAATTGTTTACCACAAGCCAACCACCAAACGGACCTGAAAATAAATTTATACAATGTACCGTCAGGTGGTCGGGTGGTGCAGTGGATAGCGCACTTGCCTTTAACCAAGGCGGCCGGGGTTCGATTCCCCGATCGGACGTGAAAAGGTTCAGGGTCACCTGCCCGACCACGTGGGTTTTCTCCGGGTACTCCGGTTTCCTCCCACAATCATCCTCGATATCCAGGGGTTACGATCACCTATGTAATCTACACCCCTGGAATATATCATGGCAAAATTGAAAGCTCCCGGGTCTGCCACCTAGCGGTCGGTGTGCGTTGTGTCCCTTTGAATCATGTAATCACCGACCAATCAAAATTGCGTGTAACAAAACGGCTTCTGCAATGAATGTAAACAAGGAAGAACATCTCATTCGGTTGATCTATGAAAAATTCAAGCTTGATCAAATTAGACAGCATCAGGAAACGGCGATCGACGCACTGAGTCCTTGCCGTAAATGGTGTCGTTGAAGATTGTTCTTCTCTGTTTTACTTGTAAAGATCCATGACACAGTCGACACTGTGCCATGTTTGTTTACATTTTTTTCTGTCCCATTAGTAGAGCGCGTGATCAATTGTAAGGTGCGCTCTGATTGGACGCAGCCAGACCTAGCTGCATCCAATGAAAATGCTCGTTGCGGGATTTACGAAATGTGGTCTATATATGCCAAGGGTGAAGATGAGTATGCGGATCGTAACCCTTGGCTAGCGAAGATGTCCCACAATAAGACCCCTGGCGCGCTAACATCCGGACCAACAAGAGTGATTAATATAAGTTGTATAGCTTGTTTCATTGTTGTAAAATAAATAAAGTTTATATTTAAATAAAATATGAAAAAAATATACGTTCTGTAAAAATGAAATTGATAGGTTCAGTTATATATATATTTTCCGTAATTGATATGTTCATATATCTATATACGTCACTTAATTGATATGTTCAAATATATATACGTCACGTAATTGATATGATCAGATATATATATATATTTATAATTAATTAGTACTTGATATAATAAGTAATGTTAAAACTATATTGTTATCGTATATTTAGGTATATCTCTGGCTATGTATCGTGCCACGATGAGGGGCGAGGACGGTGGACTGATCACTTGGTGTTGCCGCGATTGTAGTCTCCCTGACCTTTCCAACCAGACTTCAATCCAGGACGATGATGAGGTAATAATAATAATTGTGATAGGGTTAATCTAATTAATTGAAATGATTACATATGCTGTACATATACATTCACTTTAGAGTCCAAATAATTTTGAGGTCCCCCCCCCCCCATGTTTATCTCAGTTACGCATTGTCATTATTATTTGTATTGCGAAAACAATGTGTTTATATAGCCTCCAGTGTTGGAACTGTCCAACCTTCCGATGTCGCCGCGGCCACACAGGAGTCTGGACCAGCCCCCCCCCCCCCCCCCCCCCCCCCCCCCCGGAGTTGTCCACACTGCCAGTCCCGCCTGCAGAACTCCACGTATATTGGACCAATCAATGGGAATATCACCAGGTAATTATAAAGTAGAGAGGAATTTATCCAGGTAATTGTTATATGTAGACAATAGCGAATTTAAGAGAAAAAAACCCAGAGCCATTGGTTTATAAATGTAGAATGCAATCCTTTTTAATTAATTTAATCAAATCTATTTGTTTTTTCAGGAGTTTTGGTTTGTCCCCTGTGCGCCGTGATGCCGACCAGACGTTTGGTGTTCCAGCAGCTGAGGAGATCGCGGAGACTACCGAGTAAGTCATGAGTACCAGAGACCTATACGTCTCTGTGAGAACTAGTAAATGTAACATGCTACAAACACAACTATTTTCGTAAGTTAAAAGTTACCGGGATTAAACAAGTTAATTTTGTGGTGTGATATAAAAACGTTAAAAACAATGTTAGATCAAATTTCATACATTTCCATGACTTTTATCCTTTCAAACTTTAGCAAACTAAATTCGTGTGGCTCTTACAGAGGGGGCCTCCACGTGGCAAGAGCTGGAAACAACAATGTCATTACCATGGCAATGCATTGTTGGCTAACACCCTATATTTTTTTTTCAATTTTTATATATTTTAATATAAGTAACAATAATTTGATTAAAATCAAGTTAGATCACCTACAATACATTATATAACAACACTATATATAAGTAGGGCCGGTTCAACTAGGGCCGTTTTTGCAGTGAGGCCGTTTTGACCTAGATTCCTTTTGAGTCCCTCGCCATGGCCCGGTGGTGGGCAAGGGTCAAAATTCTTTCAACGTCAAACAGCTGTCATCTCCTGGTTAGACCTAGTCCGAAGGGTTCAGACTCTCTGACCCATTAAATATTTGGACGGGTGCACCCGCCTGTCGTCCAAATATTTAGCGGGTCAAAGAGTCAGAACCCTTCATACTAGGCCCATCGTCGGATACCCACGGTTGATCTCGCTTCGCTAACTCACTAGTGACTCACTAGTGACGAGGCCTAGATTAGAACACAGGCACTAGCCTCGTTTGTCAAACACATAAACCAGCAAAGTTTAAATTACCAATTAAGTTCCTTGCATTTGTCTTTCTTTCCGTAATTCTGCAGCCATTTCGATTGCTTTTTCAACGTCTTCGGCAGTAGATCTAAATATTTCAAAATGTCTTCGCAAGAACTCGTATCAAAATCGAAGGTCGCCATTTTGTTAATAGCGTTCTATGTGAGTAGCTTTCGTAGTAAAATTCTTTGGTTTTCGCGCGAATTTCCTGTTAGTTAGTTACGAGTTTAACGCCTATGCAGACAACGATTTACATCGGAGTTTCGCCCGGCGTGCGAATTTCCTGTCATGTGATCATGATGCCTTTATGAATGGAAATGACCGAGTCGGACAACCTCGGGCCTTTTCGGCAAACTGAGAAGAGAATATCCGAGGTGTTCCGAATGGGAAATTACCATTACTATTTTGGTCGCCAGAGACGCGTGACACATTCAGCCAATCAAAACCGTCGTAACAGGTTTCTCAACCAATTGTAAACTCGCTTCTAAACGACTCTCGGAACCAAAAGGATGGCGGACGATGTCTCATGAAAGCAACATGTTGAGGCCACACGAAGAAAATAAAGCGCGGAAAGGCGTCAACAGGGGCCGAGTTGTATACCTTAAGAGGTATAAAATTTACACATTTTATTAGGGTCAGGATGACCTATTGCCATCGTGCTTTGTCTGTCGTCGTCTGCCGTGCGCCATCCGTAAACTCCTCCTTTAAGGACTCACACAACTAAATAATTTCCTCTATGTTATTACAAAGCGTTCGAGCGAATAACTTCAATATTTGAAGTTCAACACTTGTGACAACTGCCTAGATTCACAGATACATACATGACAAAGGCTTCAAAGGACATTTTATGAGGAGTTTATTGGCATTTTAGCTCGCTACAGGCGTCTGCTTCGGACAACCGGAAATTTACATGTCAAACCAGTGAAATGGGACGGGAACACCCTCTGACTTTTAACCCCATATCAATCCGCCATCACATATCAAAATCTACCAAAAGTATTATTTTTGTAAAGTTAAATATCTATAGATTTCATTCAATGCAGAAAAGGTCAACAATTATCTATTTAAATTACTCAGAATCACTGTACTTAGCCGGAACAAATTTTCAGTAGGGACTACAAACGTATGAAACACTATGTGATAGGCTGATTTAGTTGTGCGAGTCCTTTAACAATCTTCTTCTCAATAACCAAAAGGCCAAGGATGCTGATATTTGGCCAGTAATTACCTGGGATAGAGTGCTACAAAGTTTTCTCTTATCAATGACGACCTTGACCTACTTTCAAGGTCACAGGGTCAAATGTAGTAATGGGGGGGGGGGGGGGATCGCACTGCCAGATGTTAATGGCTGAATCTGTCGAGTGCAGATCTAAATGCTTTGACAGATTTGGCGCTGACCGTGACGTTGTCTAGTTGATTCCAGTCTATGGCGGTCCTTACAAAGAATGATTTCTTATATTATTCAGTGTTTGCTATTGGTATAACAAAGCTTTTGTTGTTGTTTTTGACTTGGTCAACTATAGGGTTTACTGTGATACAGTCTTTGAACTTTTCAGCCCTTGCTTGTCGTTTATTACTGTGGTTTGTTAGAAACTCACTAGTGTTTGTAGATCCAGCTCTTGTGCCATCTTACAGATAGCTCCTGTTTCTCTGGATTTGTAATCCTCCTTTTTGAAACCGATGCCTCTTTTTTGGATGCGCTCTAGTAGCTAGCTTGTCTATATTGTTTTTTCTGTAGCCGCAGTGTGTGAATTTAACGATAGACCGATAGACCGAGTCTAGTACATTTGCCGTCAGTCTACGAAAAATAAATACACGGAAGACCGAATGCCTATGAGGATTTTTCCATTGGTATACTGTAAAGAGTAAAAAAATGTAGTAAAGAATGTTTCTTAACAGTTCAATCAACCAACAGGCTACATTTCCCCGTAACAATGCGATTGATATTTCAGTGAACAGGCCGACTAGTATCTCCGTTGTCAGCAAACGTTCGGGCGACAATGATTATTTCTGGGGATTTCTGTAGTATTAATTATCTGCCGTCAATAGCAGGGAACGGCAAGGGTACGAAAGCGTAAGTACGATACCAATATCTCCCTGGTTGTATCGGTTGTTTTCTTCTACCCAGACATTGGAATGTGATATTAAGTAACAAAATTATTTTTATTACAAATTCTACGCTGCTGGTAATGGTGGTTTATAAATAAAGTTGATCTTGGCTGACACGTCTTGTCGGTTTGTGTATCTGGCACGGTGATTAGTCCACCTTGATCGAATTCGGTCATGATCATCTGTCGAAATGTTTCGTCTTCGATATTTTGATGGTGCTCAACAAGCCAAATGGAAGCGTGAGCATAATTCACATAACATTCAATGTTATGAATAACTATAAACTTACATACATGTCACAGAGACACGGCAGAAGAGGAAACTCAGAGAAAATCTACCCTATTCGTTCAACTTCAGCAGCAAGGAAAAATTCTTTTTCAATAAGAACAGTAAAATATTGGAACAGCTAGCCTACCTGAATCTATAGTATCTGCACCCAACATAAACGCTTTCAAAAACACTCTGGACAATCATTGGGAAAAAAAACTAAGATATTTTTTTATAACTATACACAGCTGAAATGACCATATAAAACATAGTGTAATATACTGAACTGAAATTTAATCTTAAACTATTATGTGCATGTTTATTTTTAATATGTGTTCTGTATATATACATATCAATATCTGTGTTTTTGAGTCTGGTATAGAGGACTACAAAATGTCCTGTACTAGAAATAAACTTAACTATAAAACTGATGACTTTCACAAACAAACAAAAAAACAAATACAGGACTATTAATACTTAAAATACACTTCAAGTTTTGTATCAACATACATGTAACTTTATAAGTTTATTCAATACTGTCAAGATGTAATTTTGGGGAAAAAAATAGGTCTATGAAGTTTTGAGAAGGTCTATGACATTTTCAAATCCCATAGACCCATTGTCTATGAAGATATAAATCTAAAGTTCATTGAATCTGTAGGCCAAGGTAAGGGTTGTTTTGTACTTCCTCCAGGATATGGTCATTGAGGGTGTAGAATGTGGATGTTTCCTTGCGAATGCTCATTACCTGGCATTTCTTAACATGAAAACGCATTCCCAATTTTTTTACCAATCTTAAAGGTTATTGAGATCTTTTGGTAAGAGTGTGTGGTCTGCGTAGGTATTGATGGTACGGTAGAGGAGATAATCGTCGGCGAAAAGTCGAACTTTAGATGTTATGTTGTCTGGTAGGTCGTTTATATGGCAGAGAAACATGAGGGGTCCGAGCACTGTGCCCTGGGGGACTCCAGAGTCCACCTTCACTTCTTCTGATTTTGTTCCCTCGACAATTGTCCTCATTGTTCGTTATGTGAGGAAGTTGGTAAGCCACTTGTGTAGGTAACAAACAACTTCTCCCCAGTAACTATTAGGCCTAGGGTGATGATATTATGCCTATAGCATGCTGGATTGAAGGGCTACACATTTTTTCATATCAATGACCTTGACCTACTTTCAAGGTCACAGGGGTCAAATATTTAGAAATATTTAAGAATCTTCTTCTCAGTAAATAAAAGACCCAGGAAGCTGATATTTGACCAGTAAGTACCTGGAGTAGAGTGCTACAAAGTTTCCTCATATCAATGACCTTGGTCTACTTTCAGGGTCACAGGGGTCAAATAGGTAAAAATCTTTAAAAAAAACTTCTTCTCAATAACTGAAACGCTCAGGGTACTGATATTTGGCATGTAGCATGCTGGGATCAAGGACAGGCTGTCCAGGGTCCCTAAAATTTCAAAATAATCCGAATTTTTTTCAGTTTGGCTAAAATTCCTAAAAAAGTGAAAAAAACCAAAAGGGAATTCCTAAAAAAAGCCCAATTTTTCTCATAAATTCCTAAAAAAATTATGTTTCTTTCAATTTTGAAAATATTTTAATATGTTGATTACAGTTTATATTCAGAGCAGAGAGTTAAAGACAGTTGACCAGTGTATCCTATATAGCTACAGCTCAATGGATAGAGTGGTAGTCTGGGACGCTATCCCAGTTCAAACATCTTGAAAGGAAACACACTACTATATCTCTTTCTTATTATACAAATATCAAGTCTACCTGTCCTCTCTGGGAATAAGAAGTAGGAGCACTGATTCCATGAATTCAATCTCCTAATTAGGAAACACTCTTTCCTGTTATACAAATATCAAGTCTACCTGTCCTCTCTGGGAGTAAGAAGTAGGAGCACTGATTCCATGAATTCAATCTCCTAATTAGGAAACACTCTTTCCTGTTATACAAATATCAAGTCTACCTGTCCTCTCTGGGAATAAGAAGTAGGAGCACTGATTCCATGAATTCAATCTCCTAATTAGGAAACACTCTTTCCTGTTATACAAATATCAAGTCTACCTGTCCTCTCTGGGAATAAGAAGTAGGAGCACTGATTCAATCTCCTAATTAGGAAACACTCTTTCCTGTTATACAAATATCAAGTCTACAGACCCTGGACCGTTTTTCTTTACCAAAAGTGCGTTGTGTTTCCGTTGCGTTCGCGTTGCGTTTCCGTTGCGTTTTCGTTCCGTTTCCGTTGCATTTTCGTTCCGTTTGCGTTCCGTTTGCGTTGCGTTTTCGTTGCGTTTCCGTTGCGTTTCCGTTGCGTTTTCGTTGCGTTTCCGTTCACCGTTTTTGTGCGTTAGACATGTGATGATCGTTTATGTAAGAATACGCGTACGATGTACGATGTAATCACCTACCTTACCACGGTGTAATGAATTGACATATAATAAGAATCAATCGAAATAAAAGGGTAATTACAGGTGATATTTTCTAAATATTTAGTTGTCATAATCATACTGATTTCGTTCTGTTCATCGGTATATCGCAATCAAATTAAGCTAAATCATAATCACCGTATATGCGTGACTAATGGTTTCTTACGTAATGCCACTGTTAAACCACTTCGTTTGAATTGAAGATATGTTTGAATCGTGCATCTTATCGCCGAGTTCATTTATACAGTATGTCTGAATTTGTTTTCTGTGTACTTGTTTGTTCGTGTACTTTCTCGTTAATTTTATTGTAGTATCGCGGGTTTTGTTTACGTCCAGATCGCTCGCCATTATGTGTATCGCGTGGGTGCTTCCTGCGAGGTTCGAGTGACACAGGGGCTGGCGGATATTGACGTATGTTTAAATCTAATTATTTGTGTAATTTGGTGGTGATAGCGTTCGATGTTTCAATGCCATAGACACTAGGACCAAGTAATCCCATGTAGAGTGTATGTAACTTTGGTGTACCATTTAATTAATATGATTATTTATTCAAATGTCAGATGTTAATTCAAAAATGAGATCACATACTGTTATAATACAATAAAATTAATTAATATCTGGCCAGGGTTTGACCAGGGACGTATATACGTCCCTGGTTTGACCTATGAGGCACTGTTATACTTAAGATACATAATTCATAATATTCATCAGAAAAAATGATTTATAAAATACTTTCATATATATATTTTTTTAAATACATAATTCATAATATTCTCAAAACAGATCATCGATCTATGAAATACTACATGCATTATTATGATACAATTAAAATACATTATTCATACGCTTCATAAGATCCCTTTCACAAATTAATTTCATAAAGATAGTTCCTAAAACACTGTTCATTTTAAATTTTAACATGAATCGTTGCATACAATATTATTTGAGTCATAGCATGTTGACGATAACAAATATTGAATAAGTTCCTTTATACATTTACTTTCTATGTCTGTCTGGAGATCGCTATCTTAGTTATATTGATAGATTTTTCATCAATATCCATCGTAAAACCAAAATTAAAAGTTGCATATTTTATTCAAACTATCAAGTATCTTGTATCGGGGTACAGCTTACATTCGATAATAAAAAGTTTTTCATTTCCAACTTTATGGAAATAACGACTTGGTCATGTTATAGGTATATGCGATCTGAGGTACCTGCCGGTCTCAATTGCGAAGGGGCAGGCCACAGGGACCTGGGAACTTGTTACAGGAAGTTTTGGACCAAAACTAATGTGTTTAGATTAATATTACACTGGGGAATAAAAGATAATGCCCCTCAATTGTCACAATAGCTTTTATGACCATTGAGGGCATTTTTGAATGCGTCTTTGAATTCTATGGATATTCTAGAGCATATATACGTCTATATGTCCGAAGTCCCAGGGAGGGAAAAGTACACATCAATGTTCGTTTCATACGACGTTTCGACAAACAGATTATCTACGAAGCAAAGAAACAATTGAAGCCCTGACCAAACCACGTTACACCAGGATAAATAGACTCATCAAACTTAAACACAAGAAAATGTACTCTTTTTGGACGCATGATGGCACCATTTTTGCCAGAAATACCGCCGGTGACCGCAGGCTCATCACCTCAGATTCTGATATCGCTGCACTCCATTGAGAGACGATTGATCATGTCCTTGTCTCTATGCAAAATATCTTTTCAGTGACTTTTTTTTAAAGATTATTTGGATTTTTGGTTTATCTTAATTTGAGTTTTGTAGTCTAACCTATGATGATAATATATTTACTGGTATACCTCACTGTTGAATCCTTCAAAGGAGCTTGAAAGCATGCAGTACCATGACAACTGTAACATATACAAAGAAACATGAACACTGTATAACTTGTACCCTGTAAGAGGTAACCCGTAGCGTTATAAAGTGTAACTGGTTTAACCCTTTACTCAACAACATCTTTCCAGGAATCTTTACACAGAAACTTGTATCATGTACCTAGTACTCTGTACCCAGAACAAGAAACCCGTACTCTTTAGTTTTAAGCCTGCACAAAGAAACACATACATTTACCCTACCTAGTGATGCTGGCCCGAGAAACCTGTATTCAGGATCAGTACCTTGTATCCAGACACATATATGAAGTCTGTAACCAGCACCTGGTAACATGTACACGGCAATCTGTATCCTGAATTCTGCTACTAAAAATGTAGTAACTCGTACATAGAATCACTGTACCCAGTAACCTGTATCATTTAAATTGTATCTCGCTGCCAACATAATTGAATCCAGGAACATGTACACGGTAGCCTGTACCTGATACTAGTAACTCGTATGCAGAATTAAGAATTCTGTAACATTTACCAAGTTACACTGTACCCAGTAACCTGAATCCTTAAATTGTATCTTGCTACCAGCAACGTGTAGCCAGAAACGTGTTAAAAATACAGTAATATATACAAAGGAATATACATCCAGCAACTTGTATCGTGGACCAGGGACGCACATGTAAATGTGAGATTGGAAATCTGAATACATCCATGATAAGTTTTCTTTTCTAGTCTGATACTGATTTTATCTTATGTTTTTTTTCAAGAAAGTGATTATGACCTCATTGCACCGGGTCTCATTCCGTCTAATGCGTGATTTAAAGTATTTCGCTGATTTCGTTTTGACCATTATGAGATCATTATAATCGTGATATTAATCTTGATAATTTCTCGCGTTGAACAATGGATAAGAGTTCTTCCAACAGACCGTATATACACCACCAGTGATTTTGCAAAGGTGGCCGAAAATGTAACAAAAAATAGAAAAGATACGCTCCATCTGTTTGGTATTTCTATCTGTTTTCGTTGGAGCTGACAGTACATGGAAGCGTCTCGCAAAAGTACGGTGTGTGTGTCATAATTCTAAATTTTCAAAATTATAAATGTGTATATTGACTGTGGAATTATATTTGTGACGCCACATATAAAAGACGTCACATTATTGTACATGACGCCACGCTGTTGTCGCAGTGGGGGAAAATGAACCCTTCCACTGCAAAAGAGAATCTTTGAAAATGTATTTTCAGTGCAGTACAATGTATGTATGTAGCTCATGCTTATGATAAATAGAATCCAACACGATTGGATTACTATGAAACTCATTTGATAAAATACATAACACGAACACTTGTGTTAGATGCTCTATCCATTGTCAAGTAAAAAGCTTGGTGTTGATGCAGTATTGAAAACAGAAAATGATATTAAATTAGGATATTAATTGCGTTTTGATTTAAAATGTCCACTTTGAACAAGCTACATGGGTACTTTAGTAATCTCTACTTTATCTGACGCATACATTTAAAGCATATGTGGCAGAATATTTAAAGGGACTATATGGATAATAATTAAAGTATCATCAAATAATTATTCGACCCGTTATAATTCATATACTATCTTTCATAAACACGCCCCTGTCTCATCTTGCGCAAGCGCGTGATCCGAGCACATGGTGGACGGTAAGATATACGTACCAGTGAACGAAAGAGACGAGGGCTGAAGTTCTCCTAAGAGATACAGAGATACACTATATGGAAACGATATTATGGCCAATGACAGTAAGTTTTACATTGAAAACTTGTTTATTTCACCAATAAGCAGTCATGTCTTGTTCACCTACATCCGAAATAAAACACATACATGTACATTCACACACACGTGTTTCAGTCGGAAGGAATAGGATCCGGAAACAAGTTTTATAAAAATTTATATTAATCCGTTTCAATTCGTACATGATAAACTAAACATTAATTTGCCATTATGGCATACTTTTGGAAGGTATTTAACTGCATATTGAGAGGTTGTATTGAGTATGAAAGGAATAAGGGATCGGGATGAGGTTGGGTATGAACGAGTGATGGAGAGGGGGAGGGGTTGGGTTAATGGATGATGAATATGTAAGTTGTAGGTATCGTAGGGTGTCCCTTATGAAGAAGTTAGTTGTAGATATTGTAGGGTGTCCCTAATGTAGAGGTAATCTGTAAGTATCGTAGGGTGTCCCTAATGTAGAGGTTAGTTGTAGGTATCCCAGGGTGTCCCTAATGTAGAGGTAAGTTGTAAGTATCTTAGGGTGTCCCTAACGTAGAGGTTAATTGTAGGTATCGTAGGATGTCCCTAATGTAGAGGTAAGTTGTAAGTATCTTAGAGTGTCCCTAATGTAGAAGTTAGTTGTAGGTATCGTAGGGTGTCCCTAATGTAGAGGTTAGTTGTAGGTATCCCAGGGTGTCCCTCGTGAATACGATATTTGAAGGCATCGTAAGGTATGTCTAATGTAGAGGCTAGTTGTAGGTATCGTAGGATGTCCCTCATGTAGAAGTTAGTTGTAGGTATCCCAGGGTGTCCCTAATGTAGAGGTAAGTTGTAAGTATCTTAGGGTGTCCCTAACGTAGAGGTTAATTGTAGGTATCGTAGGATGTCCCTAATGTAGAGGTAAGTTGTAAGTATCTTAGAGTGTCCCTAATGTAGAAGTTATTTGTAGGTATCGTAGGGTGTCCCTAATGTAGAGGTTAGTTGTAGGTATCCCAGGGTGTCCCTCGTGAAGACGATATTTGAAGGCATCATAAGGTATGTCTAATGTAGAGGCTAGTTGTAGGTATCGTAGGATGTCCCTCATGTAGAAGTTAGTTGTAGGTATCGTAGGGTGTCTATAATGTAGAGGTTAGTTGTAGGTATCGTAGTGTGTCTCTCGTGTAGAGGTAATTTGTAGGTATCGTAGGGTGTCCCTTATGAAGAAGTTAGTTGTAGGTATCGTAGGGTGTCCCTTATGAAGAAGTTAGTTGTAGGTATCGTAGGGTGTCCTCGTGTAGTTGTAAGTTGTAGGTGTCCCAGGGTGTCCCTCATGTAGAGGTTAGTTGTAGGTATCGTAGGGAGTCCTCGTGTAGTTGTAAGTTGTAGGTGTCCCAGGGTGTCCCTCATGTAGAGGTTAGTTGTAGGTATCGTAGGGAGTCCTCGTGTAGTTGTAAGTTGTAGGTGTCCCAGGGTGTCCCTCATGTAGAGGTTAGTTGTAGGTATCGTAGTGTGTCCCTAATGTAGAGATTAGTTGTAGGTATCGTAGGATGTCCCTAATATAGAAGTTAGTTGTAGGTATCCCAGGGTGTCCCATATGTAGAGGTTAGTTGTAAGTATCGTAGTGTGTCCCTAATGTAGAGGTAATTTGTAGGTATCGAGGATGTTTTTCATGTAGAGATTAGTTGTAGGTATCGTAGGGTGTCCCTCATGTAGGGGTTAGTTGAAGGCACCGTAAGGTATCGCTGATGTAGAGGTTAGTTGTAGGTATCCCAGGGTGTCCCATATGTAGAGGTTAGTTGTAGGTATCCCAGGGTATGCATAGTGTAGAGGTAATTTGTAGGTTTCATAGGGTGTCCCTAATGTAGAGGCTAGTTGAAGGCACCGTAAGGTATCGCTGATGTAGAGGTTAGTTGTAGGTATCCCAGGGTGTCCCATATGTAGAGGTTAGTTGTAAGTATCGTAGTGTGTCCCTTATGTAGAGGTAATTTGTAGGTATCGTAGGATGTTTTTCATGTAGAGATTAGTTGTAGGTATTGTAGGGTGTCCCTAATGTGGACGTAAGTTGTAGGTATCGTAGGGTGTCCCTTATGTAGATGCTAGTTGCAGGTATCGTAGGTTGTCCCATATGTAGAGGTAGACTGTAGGTATCGTAAGGTGTCCCTAATGTAGAGGTAATCTGTAAGTATCGTAGGGTGTCCCTAATGTAGACGTTAGTTGAAGGCATCGTAGGGTGTCCCTAATGTAGAGGTAAGCTGTAGGTATCGTAGGGTGTCCCTGGTGTAGAGGTAAGTTGTAGGTATCGTAGGGTGCCCCTAATGCAGACGTTAGTTGAAGGCAGCGTAAAATGTCCCTAGTGTAGAGGTAAGTTGTAGGTATCGTAGGGAGTCCTCGTGTAGTTGTAAGTTGTAGGTATCGCAGGGTGTCCCTAGTGTAGAGGTTAGTTGTAGATATCGTAGGATGTCCCTAGTGTAGACGTTAGTTGAAGGCAGCGTAAAATGTCCCTAGTGTAGAGGTAAGTTGTAGGTATCGTAGGGAGTCCTCGTGTAGTTGTAAGTTGTAGGTATCGCAGGGTGTCCCTAGTGTAGAGGTTGGTTATAGGTAGTGTAGGGTGTCCCTAATGTAAAGGTTTGTTGAAGGTATCGTAGACCGTCCCTAATGGAGAAGTTAGTTTAGATGTTAAGGCTGGATTAAATGGCGTATGTTGGCAAAAGCAGAATAGATTCTATAGGACGTTGAGTGATCGAGAAGCCGTAAGGATATACAGAATGTGCTAAACTTCTACCATTCTTTATGTGTACACAAAATTTCATTAAAATTGATCCATGAACAAAGTCGGGAAAGGTCATTGAAAAAGAGTTAGAAATACAAGAATATATAGCAAAAAAGAAATGAAATACTAATGGCACGTCACTGTATATTATAGACGTATGCGAAGGACCCAATTTCTTGTGTTCCCGTTATGACGTCACCAATGCGTGTGCACAACTTCCAGCGGATAGCGGTGCGCTTGATTAGCTTGTGGCAAAACAGGTAAAAAACCCAAGTTCAACTTTGTAACCAGTCGGCCGATTTCGAAGTTATATGCAGACATAACGAATCTGATAATGTCCTTTCTATTTGCACTACAGTTACTCTTTAAAAAAAAACTCTGGATCCTTCTCCGTGCTCATATTACATAACGGTATGGGGAAGACTTATATTTCAGTTCAGTATTAATGATATATGCACCTATTGCGTTAATAGAAATGTTCATCTAAATGACCAACATACTGGAGTTGTTTTTTTCCTACCACCTCCCCCTACCCCCCGCGCCCATAATACCACATCTTGAACACATATTGAAATCCATAAATCGATTTATTGATATCCATAATTCGATTTATTGAAATCCATTAATCGATTTATTGATATCCATATATTGATTTATTGATATCCATATATTGATTTATTAATATCCAAAATTCGATTCAAGCAATTATTACACTAATATCCTGTTTCCTTGCTATGAAATACACGTATACGGCAATAGTTTTTAAAGAATTGCCAATAGAAAACGACAAAATGTATTGAAGTGTTCGTTATTATATATGTATTTGGCTTATATTAACTTCATATGTCCCTACTGGTAAAACTGGTGGACGGGGATGGGGGTGGTGCATTATATGTTTTGTTTGCGTCTGTCAGTCCGACAGCCCGTCTGTCGTTGGTGAAGTATCCATTAATAGCGGTATATAAGATGCTGATTACCGGGATAGATATATATATAACAAATATAACAATACAAATGCTGTGAAGTGAAACTTTGAAAAAAAATCATGGAACGTTAGATTTTGGTTAAAGTTTAGTAACGGCTCAGCCTTCATTAAGGTGGAGATGCAGGTATGAGACAAGTATTGGTTCTTTAACTCCTGAAGAGTTGTGTTTAATCGAATTGAAAACTGAGGATATGTATAACGTATAAGCTGTATACATAACATGTATCGACCCGGGGTGTCCAATAGTCGCCACTAAGTGACAACCCAGCACCAATTAAATTGGTCAGTGAACCGTGACGGAGGTTTTTGCACCCGTGAGGAATAGCCACAGGGCAAGCTGTAATGACGCGAGCATCTGTAGCTACATGTACATACGGGTATGTTACACGGACGCCTTCAATACCGAAGATAAATGTCCAAGGTGAGGAGGCAACTTTAGTCCATTAAATGTTTTTAGAAGGCCTCAAATATTCTTGGACGAAAAATAAATTTAACTTAGGTCGCTCTATTCTTTCACTGTTGCAGAAAGAATATATGATTTTTTTTACAGATTGCATTGATACAGCACATAAACTTTCTTTGATTTCATATACTTTTTTAGAGAAAAATCTGGAATGGTGAGCAAGCAGCTCGTTTATGTGTTGTAAGTCCTGGAAAGGACTGGCAACAATTCGTTGCATATGATATGCATATTATGCAGTATAAAGGACTCCACGTGTCCACATCACAAGTCTCAATTTAGTATGGATGTGACCTATTTTATGATATTTTAGCCGTTCCGGATATTTTTTTCCTATTACTACAGTTTACCATAGAACACACATTTTATAGTATCATAGAAGTATAAAAACTACAACCGTCATATGATAAATTGTGTAAAAAATACAGACCCATTTACAAAATGTAGTTATACCAGGGACGTATATCTCCCATTTATACGCAACCAGATATATATATAAAAGCTTTATATATGTATGCCTCTGTTGAAACATATTATTTGATTGTATTTTTTTAACAAACGTAATTTCACTACTCAAACCATTTACTCACACTTGAACATAGTATATCGGGAATCTTAATAGCATGGGGGAAAGGGAATTCAAGGTTCGAGTTGAGTCAATTTTATTTTATTTTATTCCGTATGCAACAGACAAGATTAACATATGTATACATATTAAATCTTATATCATTTTGCAAGATGGCGGAGACCGCATCCAACATAATTCAAATAATATTTATAATACTCCTTGCTACGTCCATAGGTTAGACTTTAGCAAGAGACGTATACGCTTTATCGTAAGAAAATTCGTATACAAATGAATAACAAACAACATCTAAACATAATAATCAGTTTGAAAACAACCTTTATATAAACGTGAAATATCCATGTCGAAATATAGAAAATTACATGTTCTTCAGAACTGTATTGCAAACAGCAAGCTAACTAACTCACTACATCCCAATAATAGAAGAAAAGGACGAATGTATCATCCTCTTAGCCCGTATCATGAATTATGCATTTTATACCTTAAAGTGTTTTTATGTTATTGTTTCAGAACAGCTCCGTCATTTTGAAAACCGATAGTCGACGATAAAAATATGATTTTATATATTTAACTCTTAATTCTTAAAACACATGGCATATCAGAAAGAAATACAGTTTTTATATCTCTCTAATTGGATCGGAATTTAGGTTCCATTCGTAAGGCTCTGTTCACCATGATGACATGGACAACGGATTTTATTTTGAATTAAAATGACTACACCAACGAACTAAGAAAAAGGGACGTTTTTTAGAGTTTATAAGAAGCAGACTGAACAGCTGGTCAAACTTTTATAGATGATGTATATAATGCCCCAACTAATATTGCAGGCAATACGATTTGTCACCCCGTGAGTGATGGTTAATTATTGTATTGTAAATCAAAGTCAATATGTACTTGTAGACGATTAATATAATGACGAAATATAAATTTTCGACGATATTACATTTAAAACCACAGGGGCATGGACATTTGTTACGACTAGTTTTGAATATATTGGGGGGGGGGGGGGGGGGGGTATATCCGTTTTCGATATTATCGCCCCCCCCCCCCCCCCCCCCCCCCCACCTCCAACCCATAGTCATAAAACATGTACAGTGAAAGATCGACCCCACCTAATTTTCTCAAAAATAGTCGGTACTGTTAAAATGTATACAATTATTATGATATTAGTGTATAGGCATGCTTATTTTTTCAAACAAAAACAACAGATTAAAAGAAACCGTACTTCAACGTGTCTGATCAGATACGGATGCATGTATATCTGATGAGCAGGTCTTTACAGAGCTAAGAATGCCCAGAGGGTGACAAGTGAAGTACTGGTGAGGGGTGTGCACCCCCCACTGAGCTTAGACGGTCATGGTCATCGTAACTAACATACCCATCGATTCTCGCTACATATCCAGGTAAATCGGATATCAATCAGACTGTCTCGATACGTTAGGTTTAGTATATGTTTATAAGCACGGGCTTCGATCTAAATATGTGGTTAAGCAGGGACGTATATGTGAGATATACGTCTCAGGTTTACGTTAGCATAAAAGAGTTGGAAAGTTTTGTCTACTAGAAACATAGAACTATGATTATAAAGTAAAAGAAGATCATGTTAAGAGAAATAAAAGAGGCTGAGTATATATGGTGTCGTAGATCGTGAGTTTGAGGCACGGACGGGGCACGAGTCAAACATTGTCGACTCCTGCCCTATCCGGGCTTCGAACTCGCGAAATACGGCAACGAATCGCCTAGCCAGAAATACCTGCGGCCGCTACCACCGCCAATAAAAAGACGTTTGGATGTCGCAGTGATGATCTTTGTGGCAAATCATCTGTTATAGATGATGTGAAAACCTGGGTATCAACAGTATGGATAAATGAATTGTCGATTTTTAAGACTATCCGTCCCTTTATCAAGACACAAAAACACGTTATAGCACATTCACGGAATGTACATAAAATATAAAACAAAGTTACAATACGGGTACAGAAACAAAAGTAACAAACACAAAACAATTTGGATTTTAAAGAAGAAATTATCTGAAGATCATGAATCCGATTGATATGGAACATATATAAGCATAGTTATACAGATATTATAATCATAATTAAAGCGTAATTTCACATATTATATACGTTCCTGTCAGCACCAATCCACCCCTTCTTTATCAGACGCGTATTATACATAAAATATACAAATGACCTCTGCACCTATAATGTCCTTTATATATACCAAAAAACCATAGGATTCGGACGCATAATGAGTATGTCAGTTATTTTTAGTGTAATATCCATCACACCAGAGACGTATACGTATAAAGCCATGTATACGCATTCTTGATACTTTCCCCGTTTGATATCTGAATCATAGTTTTATCAGGGACGTATAGAGTGATATAAAATTTACGGACTCGCAAATATTAACGAAAGTATCATTCTCCCCAACATCTGATATATATATTCTTGCATTCGCCGATTTCGTGACAAAACCTATAAGTTTTTGTATGTGGGTGGGTGGGGCTATTTACATTTCAATGCAGTATGTACGGCATGCAGGATTAACATGATTCATACAATTCCTGTGTGCAAGATGTCGGAGAACACAATCAGAACAATATTCGCGCTGATTACATATAAACAATACACTCATTAACGAAGTTGATGACACAGATACTGATCACAGTATATGTAATTTAAATATACATTATTCAATATGAAACATTTTAATTCAGTTAACCAGGGACGTATATACGTCCCTGAGTTAACCGAGGAACACTGGTATACGGCTCTGATATATTATACTGTATTATTATTGAATAAAACTATTGTTAAACTAAACTAAATATAGCATACTCAAATAAGAGTTTTCAAAATTGTATCTAATCTCTTTGAAGAGACGATGTTTACTACTGGCAAGTGTGGGTCCCTGTGCCTGAAACCACTACAGGTATTAATTTCGTAGACTTTACCTTCGAACTAACAATCGTCACAGGTAATAGGTTGACCACACGTTAAACCAATACAATAGGTAAGGCCAGATAAAAGAAAAAGGCCAGATGCTAGTGGAGATTAAGTCACTAGTGTTTGGAATAGTGAAATTAATGATGTCTGCGCTTATACCCTTTTCAAAAAAGCTATACAATCTTTGATTCACAGAGGGGAATTACATGTCTATTAAATTAGTAATTATCATTCAGATAAATGAACACGTGTCTCATGAATTAGAACGATGGACATGATTTGTTGTGTAAGTATGTATTCCCGGTTTCAAAACCATTCATATAAATACGTATTTCAATTACGAAACAATATCAACAAAGAGAATATTAAAGAATTATACCTATTTGAGATTTAATTTGAAAATGATGTTTTGAAGAAAACATAAAATCTATTCAGATTTCACTTGCATTATTTCAGTTGGATGTACTAATAAAGGAATAACATTCTTAACCAACATTTCCCCCCTTAAAGTATTGATATGTATTTACATTTTTCCCCAACACAAGTTTCAGATTTTTCTTTTGGACGTTTTCTATTGTTTATTTTGAAAACCATAAACGTACAATATTTGGTTTATACGCTGTATATATGTTTTCAACACCAAGTTCAGATTTGAATTTAAGACTAAAAACAATAAAACTGCTCATGTTAACGAACGTTTGTTCAAGACCATAATAATGAAATGATATTTTGGAAAAGATGGAATTAGGAATGAGGCCTAAGTAAGAACATCAAAAATAATTTTAAGCTTATTAATTTGTATAAAGGAATGTGTTTCATATCTTTATCGTATATATTTATTAATTTGGTGTTACAATGTACATGTGTTGTACTGTTGTAAATATACGTAATTAGAAATATAATTCTGTATGAAAACCGAAAACCAGTAATCACAAAATATCGTTGAAAACCATTGTTTAAAATTTCATTTTATTGCTGGCGGGGACAGTGTTGCATATAAGTACATCCCCCACTGTGCAAATAACACGCGACCGTTGTATATCAGAGTTAGGGTCAGAGACCAACACGCTTCCGTGAGCAAGTACATTTATTTAAGTCCGTTATCGGGCGCATTATCTGCGCTATAACCAAAAAATTTGTGTGCGTTTGCGTTACGTTTCCGTTCCGTTTCCGTTGCGTTTCCGTTACGTTTCCGTTGCGTTTTCGTTGCGTTTTCGTTCCGTTCACGTTCAGTTTCCGTTACGTTTCCGTTCAGTTTGCGTTACGTTTCCGTTACATTTCCGTTGCGTTTGCGTTCCGTTTCCGTTGCGTTTCCGTTAAAACGGACAAGAAAAACGGTCCAGGGTCTGTACCTGTCCTCTCTGGGAATAAGAAGTAGGAGCACTGATTCCATGAATTCAATCTCCTAATTAGGAAACACTCTTTCCTGTTATACAAATTATCAAGTCTACCTGTCCTCTCTGGGAATAAGAAGTAGGAGCACTGATTCCATGAATTCAATCTCCTAATTAGGAAACACTCTTTCCTGTTATACAAATTATCAAGTAAAGCTGTACTGTATGTCCTCTATGGGAATCATAACATATTACGGTATTTTACCGGGAATAAGCCCCCTCTCAAGAATAAGCCCCCTCCCCACTTTGGCAACATTTCTTGGAACAGAGTGGGAGCCTGGGAATAAGCCCGCACCCTAAATTTTTTTTTCTCTCGATCAAAAGCGTGTTAATTTCTTTTTAATTTTGTGTATGAACATATAATATATCTGTGTGCAAAAAAAAAAAATATCTATAAGGCTAAACTTGAAATAAAACATTGTTTAGCTGGTGTTAAGAACACCATACTTTCATATCCTTTTAGGACATCTGAGAATAGATGAGGTCTCAAGTAATTTCAAGGCCAAAGGGGTCAAAAATGTCGAAAACTTCAAACAACTTCTTCTAAAATACTGTCAGGCATAGAGACCTCATGTTTGATTGGAACCTTCCTTGGATGAAGCCGAATAAAGTTTGGAAAAAGAAACGACCTTGACCCATATTCAAGGTCACAGGGGTTAAATCTATTTTAACTTTTAAACAACTTCTTCTTATAAACCAAAATCTCTAGGAGTATAATATTTGGCTGAAAGGTACCTTGGATGAAATTACCTTGACCTATATTCAAGGTCACAAGGGTCAAATCTGTTAAAACCTTCAAACATCTTCTTCTGAAATATTAAGAGCCCTAGAAGCATGATATTTGGCTGAAAGGTTCCTTGGATGAAGCCCGACAAAATCTGATAAAACATTTAAACTACTTCTTCTGATTAACAAAAAGGCCTAGACACATTATATTGGGCTGGTAGCTTCCTTGGATGAAGCATGACTTAGTTTGCAAAAAGAAATGACCTTGACTTATATTCAAGGTCACAAGAGTCAAATCTGTTAAAACCTTCAAACGACTTCTTCTTAAATACCAAAAGCCTAGAAGCTTGATATTTGGCTGAAAGGTTCCTTGGATGAAGCCCAACAAAGTTTGAGAAAAGAAATGACCTTGACTTATATTCCAGGTCACAGGGGTCAAATCTGTTAAAACCTTTAAACAACTTCTTCTGAAATACCAAAAGCCCTAGAAGCATGATATTTGGCTGAAAGGTTCCTTGGATGAAACCTGACAAAGTTTGAGAAAAGAAATGACCTTGACTTATATCCAAGGTTACAAGGGGGTCAATTCTGTTAAAACCTTTAAGCAACTTCTTCTGATAAACACAAAGGCCTAGAGACATGATATTTGGCTGGCAGCTTCCTTGGATGAAACCAAACAAAATTTGCAAATGAAAATGACATTGTCTTACACAGGGGTAAAATATGTTTAACTCTTAACATGTACTTCTGAATATGTTACAGTCTTCAAGTAACTTCTCCTCCATTACAGAAAGGACTAGGGTACCGACATTTGGCCTGTAGCATGCTGGGATGAAGGGCTAACAAGTTTGTTCAAATGAATGACCGTGATTTGCTTTCAAGGTCATAGGTGTCAAATGTCTTAAAATGTTTCAAACACTTCTTCTCAGTAACTTAAAGTCCCAGGATAAGGCTATTCTGCGGGAAGTATGACATTGCCATGATGAAGGAATAACAAATTTGTTCATTAACTCTCAAAGGTAACGGGTCAAATATGGTTATATATTTAAACAGCTACCAACAAAAAATTATATAGATTGTCAGATGACCGTTAAGGCCCATGGGCCTCTTGTTAATGAATGCAATGTAACGTTTATGCCATATCATCTATGCTGTTACCGATAATCGCAGCAATACGATCACCGTCTCCACTTGGTCGCCTTTTTGTTTACATTAGGCCTAGATATAACCAATCAAAGATAGCCTATTATCGAGGACTGAGAGTGTGCTGCACCTTTTAAATTCAACTAATTCAACAAAAATAAAAAATACTTACATTCAGACAACAAAAGAATCTGTATTTGATAATTAGATAATATGTAGCCAATGTTCAGTGTGGTCAATGTAATTTTTGGGAAAGCCCGTGTCAAATATAGAAAAGTTAAATATACCACAAAAATTGCACCCCCTGGGGCGAACATGTGTAGAGTGTGCATGCGTGTCATGTAAACAAATGTAACATGGTACGTTTGATTTCACAAATACTTTTTTCTATGGATGTTGAATTTACAAAATATGTTGTAAAAAATTATGATAGGCGTTAGGATTATTAGAACTCAAGAGAAATTGTTTTGGTATATTTCAAGTCAGAAACGGATATTTACATCCACGAGACAGGTTCGCGCATGCTTGTAAAGGTCAAAAGTGCTCAGAGATATTTGTAAACAAATGTCTCTTTTGCATATTATTTGTCTGGTTGGACGATTAAGGATGTCTTTGTTATTATAGATTAAAAAATGAACGTAAAACATCGGCTTTTGTCAACATATAGGTATGGGTAGTTCATAAGGAGTACAGAACTTTAATTTTATACAATATAAAAATTATGGCGATATTATAAAAAAGTAAACAAACTTCACTTAATTACCCTTTAAGGCTATTGGGCCTCTCGTTCAGGGAAATCAATTTTAAGTATTTTCGTTCTGATTTCAGCATGAGATCCTTGCCTTCTCGGAGAAGTTGATCTTGAGGTTGGACGATCTGGTGAGCCTTGTGTACCTGGACCATGTGGAGTGGGGGTTCGGCCTGGCCCTCCTACATGACGACATTGTGGAGGGAGATGTTCCACCCAATGATGTCCAGACAGAGTTCTTCGCCGACACAAAGAACTCGGGACTGCTCATGGACGACGTTCAAAAGGAGATTGATGTGCTGGGTAAGATATTTTGATGTACTGGGTAAGATAGCTTATATGCTTACTTTAAAGGTCTACGGTTTCGTTATCAGATGATGGGGGATATTTAAATTACCTGCTTCTGTCCATGGTCCTTTCCTCACTCCTTCCTTTATAACTTCTGGTTAAAGCAATAATTTTAGGAAAATACTGGAGGGATCTTTCTCAAATTTCACCTGAATGCTCTCTGTTTCATGTTATATTTTGGGACTGACAACAAAACTAAGATGGCCAACAGCAAACAATTTTAAATTTGGAAGTTTACAGTTTGTTGGTGCTGTTTCTGAGAAAGGGATCTTTCTTGAATTTCACATAAAAGATCCCCATGATCCCTAGTAACTGAAAAAAACTTTTACCGGATTGATCACAAAATCAAGAGGGAGGACGTGTAGCCAGCAGAAATTTTATGGTACCTATAATATCAACTAAACATACAGTAAAACCCCACTTACACGAACCCGGTTTTCTCCAATACCCCTCATTCGTGGAACAGTTCATTTGATCTTGACAGAGTTCAAACATATTCAAACAACATTGGATTACTCGAATACCATTATTCGAATTATTGATTAGGTCCCCACGAGTTCGAGTAAGTGGGGTTTTACTGTAGATTAAATCCAACTGCCGACAGATGTCTGTAGTTCAGTTGTAATTGTGCTTTAGCTTAATGCCAGTTCCTAATCTTTGATTAACATGACCTGGTTTGGTGATTACAGGTGAGCAGACGACCACGTCTACCTGTGTTAAGGTACTCAGCTAGCCCAGTACTGCCGCTACCGAACCATCATGAAGAGGCTGGAAAACATGGCCGACAAATGGCTTAAAAAACAGATCGTCTGTGCACTGGGTGGCATCACTTCCCATACCCCGAACAACCGCATCATGTTTTGTAGGGACACATTTGACGACCCTGACCTCGATGACCTTGAAGTGCGAATGGACCATATAGGTTGGTAGCACCTTCAGTTATCATTCTGAATAAACAATTTATAACAGGATGTACAATGTTTTCATAAAAAATGTAATCTGCAAGTTCTCTTGCCAGTTGTTTAACTTGATAATGACAAGAATATTTTCCATTTTTTGTAAAGCTCCAAATCTGAAAGGGCGACCAATAAAGAAAAGATCTTCAAAGAGTGATGGAAACGGAGAATCAGACAGCAACGAAACATCTTCAGACATCAACACCTTCCTCTAGGGTGAAAGTGAGTGTGTAGCTTAGAGAAGTGGTCACATGATTGTGCACTTATTCTCAGCATTAGTTTGTTCAGGTGAATAGCAGCGACTTTTACTGACAACAAGCTTTTAACAAGAACATTTACCCCTGAAATTTTATAATGAACTCTTCTGACCATTACATTGGAAGAGTTTAAATGTATCTTCAGGGGTGGCTGAGTTAATATCATTTCAAAATTGAAAACTTCACTTTGTACTGGAAAGAAGAAAGTAGCACTGTGAACACCTTTCATAAGCTGCGAGCCCGGTGAAATATTCACTGATAAAATCCTTGTTGCTCCTAAGTTAATTTTGCCCTCATATTGACATTTTTCCAGTTTAAAGGATTTGTGCAACGAAAAACGATTTTTTTATATTTGGTAATAGTCATGTTTTAAAACCATATACAAACAACCAAAATTGCACGCGTGGTCTGGTTACTTTGTAATGACACGATTATAGGGTCATTTTCGCCGACCTCTAAATTATGCATATTTTGTGACCCAGAACAAGGCCACTCCCCCTGTGACGTCATCTTAGTCCGGGAAAATCTAGCCGCCGCCATCTTACACTGTTTGTTTACACAACACATCAGCTGATCGCGGTGCTCTACTACAGTGTAAACAGCAAATCTTCTTGTGACAGATTATGCAAGTTATTTAATGAATGTTTGGGTGAACTATTCTTGGCTAAAATGGTATTTTGTGCTGCATTTGGATGCTCCAACAGACTGAGGAAAGGAAGCGGAATTTCGTTCTTCAAATTCCCGAAGAATCCAGTACAGAGATCAACATGGGAACATTATTGTCGAAGGTCCGGCTTTACAGCAACATTACATCACACCCTGTGCAGTATGCATTTTTCGATGGACATGTTCGATTATCACAGTTCGAAATTCGACAATTTGGGATTAGATTATAAGAAGAGGCTGAAAGAAGATGCATTGCCGGACATTCCACTGATGGAGAAAGAAAACATCGCTGACAGTGTTTTGTCACCCAGAACTGCCCGAGGTGCATACGCCAAACGCCGAAAATCAGATGTAAGTAACATAAATATTTCTGATCTAACGAATTTACAAACAATATCATTACAACTAGATGTGTACGTGTTTTAACAGACCAAAAAATGTCTGTATTCATTAGCTATAGGCTACCAAACGTTCATCATCACAACTGTCCAATGCAAGCTCCCCTTTGCTTCATGTGTTTTTTCGCGTAGCATGTTTATATTTAGGCCTACCATACATGTATATAATTATATATAAATATGATGTAGAGAAAGCTTATTGTATATTTTGCTGATACCATAAACTCCCTCAAATTCTCCCATAGGTTTTAGGAGTCAGAATTATCCCTGTAACAATATATATTATTATTTTTAATTTGTAGATACAGAAATAACTTCGATTTTACTCCAAGTCAATTAATGAAATATCCTAACAATCATGTACATGCGGTCAACAACATAATTAAATTAGAGAATTTATTAAAAGTAGATCTTATCTTATATTTGAATTTTGTGAGCTGCCTGTACACACATTTTGGTATTTGTCTCTGGTCACATAAACATGTACATGTAGGCCCAATACAGCATAATTAGATGGTGACTGATGTAGATGCATATATTTTTTTAACATCTTTCAAAAAAGGTTGAGTTTTGATGAGGGTGTGGCCGGGAATAAATCCAAAATCAACTTGAAAATTCCCAATTATTATGACTTTTCAAAATCCGGTAAAAAAAAGGACACGCACATGATGTTATAATGAATAAAAAATCATTATAAGAGATATCAGTGAGTGAGTCTGTGACTCAGACTCGACTCACCATGTAACTCACAGCTCTTTGTTTTCATTGTTTACCATATCATACTGTAAAGCTAAATGATACACAGTGAAGTGTGCACTGTAAAATTAGTTAGCATGGAACATTTATGAGTGTGGTTGGGTTTAAATTTTTTCCCAATTTATTACCTGTTCACGCTAATTTTTTTCCCAATTTGGCAAATTGAATTTTTCCCAAAATAACCAGGTAAAACACTGCCCATTGAATTAATCAACGTGTAGTGTGATTGGATGAAAAAATGGGTTATATAGAAACCCTAAAAAATTGTTTTCATTTCCCCCCAATTATAATCATAGGCCTAATATCAAACACAGGAGCCTCATAATTTGTTACAACTATATTTGGAGTAAAAACAGGCAATGGTAAGCTCTGTCTTCAATAAAAATGTCACCTCAATAGTATATTTACACATGGGGGGGGCTAATTTTTTTATTGAACTTCAATTAATATGAGGTTACAGTTGCTTGAGGTTTTGTTGGTAAATAATTAATATATAGATGTGGAGTCGCAACCCATTACATTACATAGTTTAGGTCCAAAAATATAGGTTGTAAATTTACCAGACAATATTTCTTTCTTCTTGAACAAAATATATATAGTGTACATATTACAGTTCTCACTATGTGTTACAGGTTTTGGAGTCGGCCATCCAAGAATATGAACAAAAGTTCCTTGTTCAGGAGTCAGAAGATAAGGAGCATGAACTTGACTTTGATGATGCTGAACAAGATATGTGTGTTTTTAACAGAGAGGAGTCGCGTCCATCATCCCCATCTGTTGAGGCAGGTACATCCACATGCACCAGCATCAGTATGAAGAGTACAGGTTCTCAAGTTAACATGAAGCCTTCGCAAAGGACCAGAAGAATTCAAGTGCGGCCCCAACTGAGATCCGGACAAGTTAGTAAAGGAGTCCAGTGTTGCCTAATATCAGAAGATACACCATGGAGGACGCCAGATGTGATGGACAGTGATCACGAGTTGGACCATGCAGATGAAAACATGGATGTAGATATAGATGACATTGACCAATTGGTAATGAGTGACGACCAGGATTACAATCCAGATCTTGAAAGTGACAAAGATGATAACGACAATGGTAATGACGATGATGACAATGAAACAGAAATGAACTATGTGTTGTCAGGTGATACAGATGTTGCTTCCGAAAAACAATTTCTTGTGTCAGAGTCTGCATTACACTGACTCCTTTCTGTGTGCAGGACATGCAATGGAATGTGTACAACAGTGATCAACTATTCAAAAGGAACAATGATCAGTACAACTTCTGTCTGCCCTTTTGGACATGTGTTTGAATGGAAGAGCCAGTCATGCCACAACTCAATGCCGTGGAGTAATTTACTTGTATCTGCTGCTGTGTTCTTTAGTGGATCCAGTTTTTCAAAAGTGTGCCAACTGTTCAATATCATAAATATGCAAATGTTTTGCTGTAGGACATTTTTGAACATTCAGAAGGCATACTTGGTACCATCGACAATGCTTGTGTGGAGTGCCAATCAGAGGGAAATGTTGGAGCAACGTGCTGGTCAGAGTCTGGTTCTGGGGGGCGATGGACGATGCGACTCTCCTGGCTACTCGGCTAAATATGGATCGTATTCCCTTATGGACCTGAATACCAATGAGGTTCTGGATGTCCAATTAGTTCAGGTAAATTGGTGCTGCACGTAATGAATTGTTCAGCCATGGCAAGACATTTTTAAAATATATATGTTATCAGAGTTATAGCCCTTGAGGGGCACATCTTCATACTGTACTGTCTATTCCCACAAACTTTTAAAAAGATCAATTGAAAACTGAGCGAATGCATAACCGGACAAAATTGTGTCTACAGCCAGACGGACGAACAACCTGATTCCAGTATACCCCCCCCCCCCCCCCCCCTTAACTTCGTTGCTAGGGGGGTAAAATAATATAATTTTCTCAAAATTTTACTTGATTAAAAAAACATGTTGATATATTAATTAATAGGAATTCACCTTAAAGTTATGTTAAAACATGATATAAAGAGGAATGTGATATTACGTGGAGTCCCTTTTCTGGACCTAACAGTTCCATGATTCTGCTTATATACCTGAAATTCTTGGCCAGGTGAATTACTGTACATGTATATTCAATGGGTAGTATGTATACTTATATACTCCAGTGTTGAGTCATGATCAGTACATAAAATGTCTTGTTTATACTACATGTATTGGTGATATACAATACATGTGTAAAATGAAAAATAATGTATGCTTTATATAATGTTTATTTATTATTACAGAGCAACGAGGTTAAAAGTTCAACCCACATGGAACTAGAGGGTCTAAAGAGAGGGCTGGAGCAATTGAAGGAGGATGACATCCAAGTCGACACTCTTGTCACTGATCGCCATGTCATGGTGAAAAAGTACATGAGGGAGGAACAGTCAGACACAAAACACTACTTTGATGTGTGGCACATGGCCAAAGGTAAGATTTGTTTTCTATAATTAGGGCCCCATGTTGGAGATACGGTGCCCTATCATAATTAATCACTCTTTCTGCCAATCCGTCTGTCTGTCCACGAATTCAGCTGATGGCTGGTAACCTAAGTATTTATTGACTGATTTACATGTGCATGAAACTTGGAAAAGTTGTTCAGTTTAAAAAAATGTCTAGTGAGGTCAAAAAGTAAAGTCAGGTTCATAAGGTTCAAAAGTCAAAATCAAATTTTGTAACTTTTCACCTACATGTATGAATATGTTGTTTTATTATTATTATGAAGCAAGTTGGTCAGAATTAACAAGGAGTCAACTGACCAAGCGTCAAGGTCAAATAATTAGGTCAAGGTCAATGATTTAAAGGTCTAATCATTAGGTCAAGGTCAAATTATGTATTTGTTTTGCTGATGAATTTATTTGTTATGTTGGTATTTATGTCATTATGAAGCAAAGTTAGTCAAAATTAACAAGGGGTCAATTAAATTTGTGATTTACCAAACATCACATGGTAAAAAGTCAAGGTCACATTTTGTAACTTTTGACTGATGAACATTTCCTTATAACATAATGCCACATTGGTCAGAATTCAACCTTGACCGGTTTGATAATTGGGTCAAAAGCTCAAGTATTGATGATAAACTAATGTGAGATAAAAAGTCATATGACAGTCAGTGTTCAAGTTTTGTGTTAGAATGATTTAATGTTGCATATAAAATATTACTCTGGCTGTCCTGTCCAATTGTGTAGATAAGGCAGATAAGATCTCCGTTTTGTATGAAATCTTTGTCAGACTTATCACAGATTAGCAAAAATATATAAGAAATTGTTAATTTATTGGGAAATGGTAGTTTCTAGCTTCTCTCTAAATGAATTAATCTTTATAAGCTTATTCTTATAAAGGTGTAACAAAAAAACTGGAAGGCTGTGCCAAGAAACGTGACTGTCAGGCTATTCGTCCATGGATAAAGTCTGCTGGAAACCACATGTACTGGACAGCAATGACATCAGGTGATGATGCAGACATGAAAAAGGCAAAGTGGAATTCTTTGGTGAACCATGTCGTCAATAAACATGAAGGCCACTCGACTAATTTCCCAAGATGTGCCCATGGTCCCACTGATCGAGAATGGATGAAAGAAGGTAAGCTAATCATTCCCTGGTATATTGTAAATATAAAATTCATGCATCAGCATAAATCATGTGGAGTTCATTTAGAAAGTGGCAAATTGGGGAATCATTTCTTTTCTCACCTCCAGATGTAATAAACAATAGGTTCAAGTCAGGTTAAAATTTTGTCACATTTCTTCATTAACCTTTTATTTATTAGTAAATATATATATATATACACTGTATTTGTCATATATCATAACATGAACTTAATTTGGGTTAAAATCCATCAGTAAAATAGCTCCAATTGAGACTTGTTTTCAGTACATTTCCTTTGTATGGGTAATCCATCCTTATTGTTATTATTGACTTCAGCAAGTCTTCTATGCATTATCAGCAGGCATGAAGCCTTGCTCAAGTCAAAATTTAGATACACACATATATATATATATTCATGTTAGGTGTGTATTTGTTCTGCAGGGTCAAGACCTCACAAGATGATGGTGTCAGTGGTTCAGAGTCCCTACTTGCTGCGAGATGTTGGCAAACTGTCTCCCTTGCACCAGACATACGGATTGGAAGTGTTTCACAATATTGTGAACCACTTTGCTTCTAAAAGCAATCACTATTTCTATCCATCAATGCTTGCCAGGTACTTATTGCTGTTTTTAATGTCATTGTATTGAAGTATTAGTGACAATATGTGAAATGTGCCCATCTACACTGTACAACTATGGGAAAACAGAGTTTTCATACATAAGCTATTGGAATGGAAAGACCAATTCATATATCATATAATGCTGGTAAATACTGGTATTAAGATGCATGACAATAACAATGATAGGTGTACTGTATTTTCAATTTATTAAAAATCTTAAGAAAGGACAGAAGATGCATGAAATCTTTAAACAGATGCAAATGTCTGACAATGATATCCTGTTCACTAAAACATAATGTAAATGTAATTAGAACAGTGCTTACATGATCCTGTCACATTAGACAGGTACTAATAAGTTAAAATGAAAGAAATTAAATGATAAACAGAATCTTATACTGGAGTCAATGAATTACGGTATGAAATTCATGCTACTTGCCCAAAAACCCATGACATTAAAATATTGAACTTGGTTGTAATAGATTCCATATGACATTGACACTATTGTAAGATCCTAATAAATAGCTGAGATTACAACTTCCTATGTGATACTAAAACATTATCTCTTGTTTGTTTTACAGATTGTACATTGCTGCCCTACACTACAATGAGAACAGTAGGAACAGAAGGTCTGTGACCAGAGATGGGCAGTTGAAATGGCAGGTTTCGTATCCCAAGGCAAAGTAAGGCAAAGAAGTGGTGGTCAAACCATGCAAGACGCGACCAACATATGGTTAGTATCCACCAGTTAAAGACTTAATACTTTCAGTCTTATAACGGGGGTACTATTAAGCATTATTGTAAAAACATAAACAATGAAATAGATATATACCATGTACATTGTTTAATAAATATGGCAGCTGTTATAAACATAAACACCAAATCATACACAGTTCTTGTCAAATCTCAATGAGGTTATAACAATGTCCTTTTTTTCAATAGGCTATGTGGCTCTCCTGGTCCAGGCCTGCATAGACAGGAGAACAGATCTTCCAAATTATACCACTGCTATGGATGATGGAACAGAAAGTTTCGGACAGACTCCTCCAGCTCTGACAGAGTCATATATTCATGTAGACAAAGGGGAACTGATAAGAAGACACAGGTCAAGGTTCCTCTTTCAGAATGATGTCAGCTCAGGAATCCCTGATCTATGGCCTGACATATTGAAACCCACAATACTGTTCCGATGGAAAGGCCTCCCGGATTTTAAGAACAGCACATGAAGGGATCACCTTTCTGTTTCGTCGACCGAGGCGATGCCAAATCCAACGAGTAAATCGTCTATAAGCGATGTATCTGTACATCCTGTGAAAAAAACAGTTACACAGTGATTTTATGTGTTGCAAGAGACAATTGGGCAATGATTATTTCCTCATATTTTGTAATATATATATATATGTACAATAAGATTGGAACATATTTGAAGCTGACTTCTCAATAATAAATTATTTGTGTTTTATGATTTTATTTTGGTGTTAAATTTATTTTTATGAACCTACTTACTCATTAATTGGCTCATTGTCATCAATAGGCCCATCATGCTCCACAAACTCAAAAAGGGACACTTCCAGGACATCTCTGTTTAGGCAGTTGGCAATGAACCCCTCATATTTTGTGATACACATGGTTCCTGTTTCCTCAGTCTTGGTGCAAATCAGGTCAATTTCTTGGCAACACAGGCATTCGGTTTCTGATGACATCACCGCACAGCATTCACAATCACACCTGGAATAATTTTATAAAGCAATCTATCAATGCATGATTAGTATTTTAATTTGAATATCAATACATGTGTGCATGGTGATCGACGTGATGCTTACATGGTTATAAAAAAACCATATATTCTGTTTGGTCTTTATTCTCTTTCCATAATAATCTGTATTACATTTTGTAATTGCATCTGTGTTGTAAAGTTAAAATCTGTTATTAATATATACGCATCATACATTAATCTAGAAGAAGACATGTATTTTATAACAGAAAAGTACATATGATAATGAAATAGAAGTGTCCTTGTGGAAGAAAATATATTTAAATTGTCAAAAATAACACATTACATTATTAGTCATTTTGCTCCATCAACGGGAGCTCTTCAGGTTGAAGATGTAAATTTTCAAACGACAATAGACAGGGAAGAGATTTGCTCATTAATTCCAACAGAGATAATTTGTTATAGATATACAGTATATATATATATATATATATAAAAACGACACGGACACATTACTTAGCGTTTTCACTCCATTGGTGGGAGCTCTTCATATATATATATAAGCTCAGATATTTAAAAAAAAAAAAATATAAAAAAGTGAAATATTGTTTTGTTTGTGTGTAATATCATTATAGCCATATTTGTGAATAGCCGACCAAGGTAGTATACACATTTTTCATAAAAGCCTACAGGACAAATTTTACAAAATATGTGAACACAGAAAAACTGAATTATGAGAGGAAACCTTGGATTTGTCTGCACCGAAAGACAAAAATTGTCAAAATCCATCCATCCATAAACGAAGTCATGAAAATTAATTGAAAATGTTGGAAATACAAAGAATAAAAAAAATTGAAAGACTATTGGCAAGTAATTGTATATTGATAGTAAAATAAAAAAGAAAGAACGACTTTAATTTGGTGACAGTGGTGAGGGAACACAATTTTGAATTCTAAAAAATACAGGTTTATAGACTTAGTTGTCAAAATGTATATATTTGAGATGCAAAGGACAAAAAAAACGTAAAATGTAAAAAAATGTAAGGACCCAAACATCATCCAGCCATGAACAGTTTTAAATGTCTAAACTTGAAGGAAGGTCCAATAGAAGAACCCATATTAGATTTCTTTGCGTTTTTATGCGATGATACACACACAAAAATAATCACCCATTGGTAGTTCAAGTTTAATAGTTGCAAGATGGTTATATATATTCGAAACATCATATTAAGTGACGTATTTGTGTGATGACGGAACGAAAAATGAGAAGGGGGGGGGATTCCTAACAAGCCTATGATAGACCGTATAGGTTGTATATGGTTTTAAAACATGACTTTTACCAAATATAAAAAAAATCGTTTTTCGTTGCACAAATCCTTTAACTTGTTTACAGGTCGCAGTGGCCAAGTGGTTAAGGTGTCTGGACATTCTACCACTAGCCCTTCACCTCTGGGCCGTGGTGGCCGAGTTGTTAAGGTGTCCCGACATTCTACCACTGGCCCTTCACCTCTGGGTTACGGTGGCCAAGTGTTTAAGGTGTCCCGACATTCTACCACTAGCCTTCCACCTCTGAGTTACGGTGGCAGAGTGATTAAGGTGTTCTGACAGTCTACCACTAGCCCGTCACCTCTGGGCTGCCGCTAGCTTTTCACCTCTTGGGTACGGTGGCCGAGTTGTAAAGGTGTCCCGACATTCTACCACTAGCCCTTCACCTCTGGGCTGCAGCGGCTGAGTGGTTTAAGTATCCAGAATTTCTACCACTAGCCCGCCGCCTCTGGGTAGCGAGTTCGAAACCCACGTGGGGAAGTTGCCAGGTACTGACTGTAGGTTGGTGGTTTTTCCTCCACCTCCAAAACCTGGCACATCTTTAAATGACCCTAGCTGTTAATAGGACATAAAACAGAATAGAACAAAAACTTGCTTTTACATTATACAGCGGGGAGGAATCTAATTCAATGAAGATCTTTCTTGTCCAGTCAACGGATTCCACAAGGAATACAAGGTTGTGATTACGGGCAACACATCTACAGTGTCAAAACTCTTCAACATTCTTGATTAAAGCCAATAAACCCAGTAAAACGTCTTGGTCATCGTTACCTATTGTTTACATTGTGTTGATTGTTGACAGGCTAGCAAGACGGAATCAGCCTTACACAATGGCTTCAAGTTCGACAAGGACAGGATCAGCAAAGATGAACAGGCGTTCCTTATAGACTTACACAAGTTTATGAAGAAGCGACAAACCCCAATAGACAGGATTCCTTCACTGGGGTTCAAGCAGAGTAAGCATACAGTTAATTCCATACTTTTCCCTGAGGTATTGATGCTATTCAAGAAAAGTCCTCTCTCTGTAATTAGTATCTTTGTTACAGTTGTGAGAACTGTAGTTTCTAGGATTGTTGTAATTGTTTATTATCGGACCTTATTTCAAAATAAAATGATTCGACCTAAAAGCTACGTTTCTCACAGCTTTCAAACATTTTGAGTGAAATAAAAAACTGATAACTGGTACATTTTATTAAAGCAAAATATGATACTTTTAGCAGAGTTGATTTGATGAGATAATATAGCTATATTTGATAATATTATGAAGTGTTTTGAGTGTAATGTTTACCAGGTTAATTAATTCTTTGTGTATGTTTATTAAAATTTAGTATTGTAAATATTGACTTTGACCTTTCAGTTGACCTCTGGTACTTCTACACCTATGCACAGAAACTAGGCGGCTACGTACAGGTAAGTGTCATCACCATGGCAACTGTCAACACATGTAGTTATTTAAAGATTACAGGATTTGGTTGGAAATATCTCAATTTCTCGTTTTAAACCTATCATAGAAACAGATTTCTTTCTTATGTAAAAAGAAGGTCAATTGAATTACATTGAAATTACATATATAATATACCGAAATCTTATTTTAACTGTGTGAGAGTACAAATGCCTATGAATATAAACTTTTGGGGTTTTACGTCAATTATGACACAAACTATTTCCACTTATATTAATAACATGTGGGAGGAGACTAGAGAACATGGACGTTCAGGCTGGTGACCCCTCCAATACCTTTTAGTTACACCCAATTGAGAAATCAAACCCAAGCATCCATGGTGTAAGACGAGTATGTTATCTTATTGTGCCACCAGACCATTTCTTGAGAATCAGATAAAATAAATATCTGAGTATGAATTATTAAATTAGCAAATGTTGTATTTTACACAGATTACAAGGAAGCGACTGTGGAAACACTTATACGACGTGTTAGGAGGAAATCCAGGAAGTACTAGTGCTGCCACCTGTACTCGCAGACATTACGAAAAGTAAGGAGAATACCGAAACACTCTCTAAATGATGTTGTTATCAAATTTATACATACTACAGAGAAGTAATGAAACACTTTCTTGATAAGCTGTTGCCAAAGTCATAATAGAACTGTATTAATTCTTCATCTCTCTTAGCTAAAGCTAGAAGGCCACCTAAATCCTATATACAGTTAAAATCTGACACACAGCTCCCTCCTTTTAAATGTGTTTGCCCGTGAACCCCACAGCCCAGGTTCTAACTCCACTCTCACCATAGGGAGGGCCGCAGACACCATTTGTAACAGGAAAGAGAATACTGCATAGCGAGAAGTTTTAGCAGTCATAAAAATTGCTGATTTGGTCATGAAAAGTGAAAGTTTACTTTTGGCAGGTTAAAATTTGGCGATTTTCAATAATCTAGGGTTTTGATTTGGCATTGAGCATATATATTACCTAACGGGATATATCGATTGATATGTTCTGTCCATAAACCCCATCCATGTTTATCAAACTTGTTGTGTATTATACCAACAATACGGACCACTCGTTAATCTCGGGAGTTAACGGAGCAGTAGGAGTAATCAAAGGTAAATGACAGTCGGATTTTTTGCTTAAAGTGAAATTTTCACGTCTATTTAATTGGCGGTGTTAAAATTTGACGGGTTAAATTTTGGCGATCTATATATAGACCTGCCAAATTAAAGCCCCGCTAAAATTTCCCTCTATACGGTACATGTAGTGTACTTCCATTAGGGATCAAACCCTCTATCTCCAGGTTTCTAGTCGGACGCTGTACCACTGAGCTAAAGGAAAATTCCCTGTAGCTCGAAGCCAAAAGGCGACCGAAATCCTGAATTACAATTAAAATTATTTAGAACTGTGTCAGTAGGAAGCTGGTCATCACAGACAATGTACTAGGATTCTACATCTCAAAAATATGCAATATCGCCTTCAGAGCTCCAGCCAGCTGTCAGAGTTTTTAAAAGTTGTCTTACCTGTATTTTCATAGTGTGTACAACTGGTTCTTTTCATAGTGTCAACTACTTCTTTTTCATAGTGTGTATCGAAAATTTTATGTTGCTTTGTCATAATATCTCCTTGCCCCAGACATCTGGTTGGTCAACATTTCATGATGATGAAAGTTTGATCTGACATACATAAATATATATTGATATCACTCAAACCATGGATAAGGAATGAAAAAAAAAGTCTTCAACAAGTTTGTGAAATTATTTACCTTATTATCTAACAACGCTGTTAATTAAAGTCCCATACAATTTGTTTGAACTGTGTAGCAACTCACCAATGTATAAGAACAGCAGATACAAATGTTAACAGTTATTTAAACCAATTTCCAGACTGCTCTTGCCTTATGAACGCTACGCACAAGATGAGACTTCAACAAGAACTACAGTATCGAATAAACAGAAGAGGAAGGCAGAGCTTCTGGCCAAAGCCAGAGCTGAGGCCAAAGAGAGGCTCCAGGATGCGCAGGATTCTGATTACGACTATGAAGAGGAACAAAATCATGCATTTAAAAGGGTACGTATGGTGCAGACTCGGTGATAGAAAAAGTCTTCTAGAAATTGTCTGCATGGTTAACTTCTTAATCTTTGTTCTCTGAATTAATAAAATCCTGAAATTCTATCAAAAATCAAAACTAATGACTTGCTTTTAGTTCTGAGGCTTCGTGTCAGAGGGGTCATATTTAAAATTTTCAAACATTGAACTCAAACATTATCTCCTGGTTTTGATCAAGTATTTGACAGTCAATAAAGTGATTAAGATCAGGTCGCAAAACGTCTTCACAAAGCTGTAGGCAAAGTGTTACTTTTTACCGATCATGGGTGTATTATAAACGAGATTCATGGGCTACCATGACAACTATCAGTAACAGTAAACCTTTTATTACAAAAACATGGTCGTGAATATTCATGTACATTTAATGTAATTTTATTGTTGGGGTTTTGAAGTCACGAAATGGAAACAGAATGAAAACTTGCTTGAGTAGATAAACAGGCATTTTATTTAATACTTGAAGTATTAGAATTCAATTTATCAGTCTATCTAGAAAAACGCACCACAAAGGGACAGCACATTAGTGACTATATTTATTGTATAAATCATCAGCACGAAATCAGCATTACTAATGGCTTGTCTGACAGAGGAAATGAAACCCTGCATCGTTAGAGTATTGATTTAGTTGAAAATGTAATTCCACATTTTGAGAACATCCTGTATGAATAAAATGAGGAACAGCTTGTTTTATTTTAATGGGGAAAATAAAAGATTAAAAAATTCAGCAGTTTGTCAATGCTGAACAAGATAACCGGAAGTGTTTCAAAAGATGAATTCCTGTTTGATTTTGATCAGGAAATGATATGAAAATATGACAGATCAGGAAATTATACTGTATTTATATGATATAGTATACTAGGCCTTCAATAATACATTAGCATGATTAAAGTATGTAGAAAGATATTCAGGAATTCATGTTCAGAAATGATTTCTTGATAAATTGAAGAAAATTTTGACTGTAGAAATTTGTCAAGGAAATGTGAAATTAAAGAAATATAAGTTAATCCATAGGGTTAAAAGTTTTTCAATACTGAGATAAAAAGTGTTTGGGTTTGATGATAAATTTGTCTTATGGTTCGATGAAATAATGGTTTATATTTTACTTTGTAAATTATTTAAACCTGTTGTAATGAATGGGTTTATTTGGTGGATAAACGAAGATATGATTGTCTCGTCGCATTTATGAGGAAACCGTTATGGGGGGGGGGGGGATCTAATAGATCAACATAGAAAGTGTGTGAGGAATTCAGTTGATGCTAAACGATTTACATAGAAAGTATGTGAGGAATTCAGTTGGCGAGATGAATCTTTTACAGAAGAGGCGTACTCTCAGCCTCGCCTCGGACAAAGTCCAACTCTGGGAGACGATTCGCAAACACAAGGCCGTAGTGAGGGACAAGGTATTCACTAGAAGCCTAGTAGAGGGCCAGTAATTCGCTTCCATTTCTGGCTTATTGTGTTTTAAGGTTTATTTCAAAAAAACTTTTTTGGTTTGTTTGGCGATGTAAGTCCATTTCTGTTGGCTTGATTTGTAGCTGCAGTTATTCTACAGAATCACCTAAAAGCATTCCGATGTTTGTGACATAAGTTTGTAGTGCATCCAGTCTCCGCGACTGTTATTTTCCAGAATTTGCCTGCAAGCATTCTGATGTTTATGACATAAGTTTATAGTGCATGCAGTCTCCGCGACTGTTATTTTCCAGAATTTGCCTGCAAGCATTCTGATGTTTATGACATAAGTTTGTAGTGCATGCATGCACAGTCTCCGCGACTGTTATTTTCCAGAATTTGCCTGCAAGCATTCTCATGTTTATGACATAAGTTTGTAGTGCATGCATGCACAGTCTCTGCGACTGTTATTTTCCAGAATTTGCCTGCAAGCATTCTGATGTTTATGACATAAGTTTGTAGTGCATGCATGCACAGTCTCCGCGACTGTTATTTTCCAGAATTTGCCTGCAAGCATTCTGATGTTTATGACATAAGTTTGTAGTGCATGCATGCACAGTCTCCGCGACTGTTATTTTCCAGAATTTGCCTGCAAGCATTCCGATGTTTGTGACATAATTAGTTTGTAGTGCATGCTGTCGCTGCTGTTTATCGGGTATAGCACTAGCTTAAGGCTATCCACCATCATGACTTGCTAGTTGATCACAGCTTAGTCCTAACATTATATACAATCCTCAACATTACAGGTAGTGAGGGGATTTTTTTGATGGATTTACTTTTATATCTTCAGTTTGATCCCTATAAGGATTTAGTGCTGTATTTGTTTATTTTTGTTTGATCTGTTTAAGGATTTAGTGCTTGTAATTATTTATTTAATTTGAATTATATATCCAGACAAAATAGAATTGTAACTAAACAATAGAAACGTGACTTTTTGGTCACAACTATACCTGTCATAGAAACTCTTTATTTCTGGGACTTTTATTAGGCCCAATATACGTACATATTGAGATCCTATAAAGTGGAGTAGAGCTACAACAAGCTTGGAATCCTTGACTCAAGTGTTGTATAACTGACTGAGCTAGCTGTTATCAGCAGATGTGTCCTGGCCAAGTATATAGCTATTATAGAGTATTATAAGGGGAGGTAACTATATATTTTGTCAGTGAAGTATAACTAACTGAGCTAGCTGTTATCAGCAGATGTGTCCTGGCCAAGTATATAGCTAATCATAAGAGTATTATAAGGGGAGGTAACTATATATTTTGTCAGTGAAGTATAACTAACTGAGCTAGCTGTTATCAGCAGATGTGTCCTGGCCAAGTATATAGCTATTATAGAGTATTGTAAGGGGAGGTAACTATATATTTTGTCAGTGTAGTATAACTAACTGAGCTAGCTGTTATCAGCAGATGTGTCCTGGCCAAGTTGTGTTCAGGTATAGCTAATCATAAGAGTATTATAAGGGGAGGTAACTATATATTTTGACAGTGTAGTATAACTGACTGAGCTAGCTGTTATCAGCAGATGTGTCCTGCCCAAGTTGTGTTCAGGTATAGCTAGCCATCAGAGTATTATAAGGGGAGGTAACTATATATTTTGTCAGTATAGTATAACTAACTGAGCTAGCTGTTATCAGCAGATGTGTCCTGGCCAAGTTGTGTTCAGGTATAGCTAGCCATAAGAGTATTATAAGGGGAGGTAACTATATATTTTGTCAGTGTTGTATAACTGACTGAGCTAGCTGTTATCAGCAGATGTGCCCTGGCCAAGTATATAGCTATTATAGAGTATTGTAAGGGGAGGTAACTATATATTTTGTCAGTGTAGTATAACTGACTGAGCTAGCTGTTATCAGCAGATGTGTCCTGGCCAAGTTGTGTTCAGGTATAGCTAGCCATATGAGTATTATAAGGGGAGGTAACTATATATTTTGTCAGTATAGTATAATTAACTGAGCTAGCTGTTATCAGCAGATGTGTCCTGCCTAAGTTGTGTTCAGGTATAGCTAGCCATAAGAGTATTATAAGGGGAGGTAACTATATATTTTGTCAGTGTAGTATAACTGACTGAGCTAGCTGTTATCAGCAGATGTGCCCTTACCAAGTATATAGCTAATCATAAGAGTATTATAAGGGGAGGTAACTATATATTTTGTCAGTGTAGTATAACTGACTGAGCTAGCTGTTATCAGCAGATGTGCCCTTACCAAGTATATAGCTAATCATAAGAGTATTATAAGGGGAGGTAACTATATATTTTGACAGTGTAGTATAACTGACTGAGCTAGCTGTTATCAGCAGATGTGTCCTGGCCAAGTATATAGCTATTATAGAGTATTGTAAGGGGAGGTAACTATATATTTTGTCAGTGTAGTATAACTGACTGAGCTAGCTGTTATCAGCAGATGGACTAAGACCACAATTAAATGCTTCCGGGTTCAGTACCCACGAATAAAGTCCCTTAGAAATCTAGGTGTTTTAGGAAAAACTATACTATGCCTGTTAGAACTTGGTATTTGTGTACAAGTTTGGTGTTGAAATACTCTTAAGACATCATTCTGACATTTACCATGTCAATTTTTTATTTTGTGCATGTTATTTTGGCGCAGGGTTCTGTGTAAGAGTCCTGTTTTTACCCCTACCCCCTGACCCGGAAGTTTATATTTGACATTGATGACACATGCAGACGATTATCTCAAGAAAAAGGCCAATATGCTAAGTTGAAATTTTGATATTTTACTCGCAAGATGTTGCTCTTGACAGGTTAGAAAGGAAAGTTGGCTATCGGATTTGTGGAATTTGTTAAAAAATGAAACGTTACAATGAAACATATAGTGAAATTAATTGTGGTCTTAGTCCTATATGAAAGGTCTAAAAATTCATGTTTTTATCTGTCAAATCTATGTTTTTTGACCGATTTTGATAAAATTTGGTATGTATAATCTATGCTGCATCTCTGATTTTTCTAATTAATTACTGCTAGGAAAAAAGTTCAATTTGATTAAAAAATTGAAGTTTTAATTAATTTTATTTCAATTTTTTATAAAAAAAATTTCTAGCACTGTGTTTATATATAGAGATTTAAATTTGCATAAAATGTGTTTTATGTATTCCTACGCATGAAGTTAAAAAGTTAGAATGGAGGAATTCTTCAAATTGTATCAGTCCAGGATATTGGAAAACTCAGTTTTAAGTGCAGAAAATGGAATTTGTAGGATCTGGCAGGGACCATTAACTAAGAATGGGAAATATGGCCTGATTAGTTTTAAAGATCCTAGGGATTTGAAATGGAAAAAAAAACATGCACATAGGCTATCATTAATGGTTTTTGAAGGAAATTTAGACATAAGAAGTGATATGGATTGTTCACATTTGTGCCACAATAGTTTATGTGTTAATGTTGACCATATCAGTTTGGAGTGGCATTTCATTAATAATAACAGGCAATATTGCTTGAATTCCAATTTATGTTATGGCCATGTAGGTTTAAGAAACTGTATGTTGGAATTGAAAGGGGTTTGATAAAAGAAAACAACAACAAAATAAAGTTTTGAGGGCATTAGCTATTGTATCATAACATTATATATTAATATATATAATATACAGATACAACATTGTCCGACCACGCCACGGGGAGGCTCCCTCATTATTTCTTGAATTTTGAATTTTGTATTTGATTTCAAAAAATGTCCATGAATAAAATGTCATTTCTCTTCTCCTCAATACAGGTGGTCTTGAGGTGGATTGTCTCCCCTGGATTGATGCAGTGTTGGATCAAGCTGACCTTTTCTGTAGTCGGACTTTCTGGCAGACTTCGACTTTTTTGCGTGCTCCCTGTGCTGTGCCACCAACAGCTCAAGCCTTCTCTTCTTCACATCAGGTTTGTACTGGCGCTGGCGCTGATACATTTCCTCAGAGCTTATTTGGTCTAGCTGATGTCTGACCCCCTTACTCAGAGTTCCACCGAGATGTGTAACTTTCTGCTGAGTAGCCTTGCCCGCCGTGTTATTGACAGTTAAAATGGTGTTGTCCAACCGTCCCTCAGCATTCCTTCCGAAATTCTGGTGCTTTGGCAAAGATACATTTAAAGTCCTGTGACATCCCTCATTCTTTTGCGTCGATGTATTGAGACGCATTGAGTGGACTGTCTCAGTGCTCAGTTTCATCTTCAGCAGTTCCAGCACCAATTTCTCATCATCTGATGTCATCTGGAGGTTGTGAATTTGAGTTGCACTCAGAAACATTAAGCGGGTCCACCAGTTGTCTCTGTCACCCCCAGAGCACACGACTGAATGTTGCTTACATTTGGAGCAGTCACCAGAGTAGCATGTGACAGTCGCATCCAACACAGCAGGTAAACGTTTGGAAATAATGTCCATGTTTCCATTGTACATTTTCATTAGGTCCTTGAAGATCAGGCTGCTCCGGGCTTTCAGGTCCTGGGAAAATATCTTCTGAGCATTTGCCCGCATCAGTCTGGTTCTGCCAGGAAACATGGACTCGCTGAACTTGGCACTGTTACATTTACGGAACTGTGCTTTAGCTAAATGGGTTGGGTCTGCCAGTCTCTCCACCTTCCACATTGGGTGTAGGGCTTGCATGGCCTCCTCAATTCCTTTAGCATCAGTACCGTCTCCATCAGTCGTGGCATACTTCACCATGATACCTTGGTTGGTTAGCTGGTTTCCGATGTCTTTTCCCATAGCATGTTCTGACAGGCTGTCATAGCGGTCAGTATTTGCTGTGCAGTCCGTGTGACCTCCAGGGCAGTTGACGTCATAGCCCTTTCCTCTCAGCCAAGCACCAGTCCAGCACAACTTGTTCTGAAGTGTACGTGCTATTATAAACTTCTTAGGGGTTGATGTCTCTATGCCCAGACTCATTCCCTGTGAGGCATTCATACCCGGTTTCTTAGCACTCCCAAATGATGTGCTGTTAAACCGGCCATCAAGTTCTATTCCGATAGTACTCGGATCAGCATCCCCTCTCAGTTGGTTAACCTCCACTACCTGTCTGGTCTTCTCGGCCATGTCTTGTTTGTTGAGTGCTGTGATCTCCTTGGACACCAGGTTGGCTTGTCGCTGCATCCCACTTTTTGCTCCTGTGGGTATGTTAAGGTGTCCAAGGAGCAGTCTGGCTCCTTTGGTGCTGACCGCCTGGCCACACAAAGCTGATGGGAGGTACTGTTTTTCTGCATGGACTCTAAATACAGAATTCCATATCTTCAACATGAGTAGCACATCAATAATTCTGTTTCCCTCTATTTTATTAGGTCCAGAGTCTGTGTCTTCAGATTGAACGTGGGTTGATGGACGAGGTATCCGTGCTGGACTGGGTCTGTCTTCTGTGTCTGCAACTATGAGAGATTGGCCGTCAGGACTAGGTTTGGTGACCAGCTTGAACTTCTCCGTAGTTAGCCTTCTGGTCAATACGGACTGGTCATTTGAGTGTCCAGATTGATCCCCTACAGGAATGGATGTCTGGCCCTTGTTCTTGGGAATATTTCCAGGTTGGAAATAGTTTTTCCTTCTCTTGCTGTCTCCCTTCATTGTTGAAGTATAAGTTGATGGTCAGTGGTCAGTGGTCAGTTGTATTGAGAATCAAAATTCAAAGTGATGCTGACCCCTGGTGTACTCATTCTTATGTAGTTTGTTTAATGTTTAACTTCTGAGAGGCTGTAGTAAGCAGAAGAGCCTTAACAACAAAGAAATAGACCCCCCCCCCCCCCTCCATGCCTTTGGCAATAGCTATCTATGTATGTGTATACAGGTGGCTGTTGGTGTGTCCATGGGTGGTCAGTCACTATGATTGGTTAGTTATCTCTGTGATAATTGTCCGAAGAGTATTGTGTGTAGTTATGAAGACTGAATGATGGCTTAGACATAGTTTAAATGTTCATTTCTTGGAAAAATTGAAAATTTAAAACAAAAAATTCAATTCAAATTCTTAAAAAAACTTAAGTTTTGGTTTATGATGTAAACACTTCATTTGGGTATGTGGGTATGTTATTCTGCTTCATAAATCACTTTACAGAATTGAAATATCACCATTTTGTCAAAAGATATGATATTTTTACTGACCCATGTAGTTAAAAATGTATGCAGAAAATGTCTGTCAAACTCAGCACAAAATCACAGTATGATAGGGTTTTTTTAATTCACCATAACCTTTGTCTTATATGTCTTATCATGATGCAGTTTTCACCAACACGTTGCAAATTGCTTACAGTTTCATGGAAAATTTACTTTAAAAAATCAAAAAAATTTAAGTCCTATATATGAAAGGTCTAAAAATTCATGTTTTTATCTGTCAAATCTATGTTTTTTGACCAATTTTGATAAAATTTGGTATGTATAATCTATGCTGCATCTCTGATTTTTTCAATTAATTACTGCTAGGAAAAAAGTTCAATTTGATTAAAAAATTGAAGTTTTAATTAATTTTATTTCAATTTTTTATAAAAAAAATTTCTAGCACTGTGTTTATATATAGAGATTTAAATTTGCATAAAATGTGTTTTATGTATTCCTATGCATGAAGTTAAAAAGTTAGAATGGAGGAATTCTTCAAATTGTATCAGTCCAGGATATTGGAAAACTCAGTTTTAAGTGCAGAAAATGGAATTTGTAGGATCTGGCAGGGACCATTAACTAAGAATGGGAAATATGGCCTGATTAGTTTTAAAGATCCTAGGGATTTGAAATGGGAAAAAAAAGCATGCACATAGGCTATCATTTATGGTTTTTGAAGGAAATTTAGACATAAGAAGTGATATGGATTTTTCACATTTGTGCCACAATAGTTTATGTGTTAATGTTGACCATATCAGTTTGGAGTGGCATTTCATTAATAATAACAGGCAATATTGCTTGAATTCCAATTTATGTTATGGTCATGTAGGTTTCAGAAACTGTATGTTGGAATTGAAAGGGGTTTGATAAAAGAAAACAACAACAAAATAAAGTTTTGAGGGCATTAGCTATTGTATCATAACATTATATATTAATATATATAACATACAGATACAACATTGTCCGACCACGCCACGGGGAGGCTCCCTCATTAGGTAGTCATAATATATGTAACTTTGTTTTATCTGTTACATATTTCTTGAATTTTGAATTTTGTATTTGATTTCAAAAAATGTCCATGAATAAAATGTCATTTCTCTTCTCCTCAATACAGGTGGTCTTGAGGTGGATTGTCTCCCCTGGATTGATGCAGTGTTGGATCCAGCTGACCTTTTCTGTAGTCGGACTTTCTGGCAGACTTCGACTTTTTTGCGTGCTCCCTGTGCTGTGCCACCAACAGCTCAAGCCTTCTCTTCTTCACATCAGGTTTGTACTGGCGCTGGCGCTGATACATTTCCTCAGAGCTTATTTGGTCTAGCTGATGTCTGACCCCCTTACTCAGAGTTCCACCGAGATGTGTAACTTTCTGCTGAGTAGCCTTGCCCGCCGTGTTATTGACAGTTAAAATGGTGTTGTCCAACCGTCCCTCAGCATTCCTTCCGAAATTCTGGTGCTTTGGCAAAGATACATTTAAAGTCCTGTGACATCCCTCATTCTTTTGCGTCGATGTATTGAGACGCATTGAGTGGACTGTCTCAGTGCTCAGTTTCATCTTCAGCAGTTCCAGCACCAATTTCTCATCATCTGATGTCATCTGGAGGTTGTGAATTTGAGTTGCACTCAGAAACATTGAGCGGGTCCACCAGTTGTCTCCGTCACCCCATGAGCACACGACTGAATGTTACTTACATTTGGAGCAGTCACCAGAGTAGCATGTGACAGTCGCATCCAACACAGCAGGTAAACGTTTCGAAATAATGTCCATGTTTCCATTGTACATTTTCACTAGGTCCTTGAAGATCAGGCTGCTCCGGGCTTTCAGGTCCTGGGAAAATATCTTCTGAGCATTTGCCCGCATCAGTCTGGTTCTGCCAGGAAACATGGACTCGCTGAACTTGGCACTGTTACATTTACGGAACTGTGCTTTAGCTAAATGGGTTGGGTCTGCCAGTCTCTCCACCTTCCACATTGGGTGTAGGGCTTGCATGGCCTCCTCAATTCCTTTAGCACCAGTACCGTCTCCATCAGTCGTGGCATACTTCACCATGATACCTTGGTTGGTTAGCTGGTTTCCGATGTCTTTTCCCATAGCATGTTCTGACAGGCTGTCATAGCGGTCAGTATTTGCTGTGCAGTCCGTGTGACCTCCAGGACAGTTGACGTCATAGCCCTTTCCTCTCAGCCAAGCACCAGTCCAGCACAACTTGTTCTGAAGTGTGCGTGCTATTATAAACTTCTTAGGGGTTGATGTCTCTATGCCCAGACTCATTCCCTGTGAGGCATTCATACCCGGTTTCTTAGCACTCCCAAATGATGTGCTGTTATACCGGTGTCATATCAAATTTGTATCCCCCATCAAATAAGTATCCGGATACTTTTTCTGGCCATCAAAAAAGTATCCCCCCTATAGTATTTGTATCCCCCTAAACATTAATGTTGATTTACAGTTTTTTGGTAATTATTTTAATAATATATTGTAAGGAAGTAGATACAGGTGTCAAGGTAATTGTACAGGTGAGTTAATTACACCTGGTTCAACATGACAGTGTTAAATAACAGGAGATAATTATAAGTGAGGGTCACACCTAGCCTAGCTAGGTGCTGGGTGTTGGGATCAATTGATGTACAGGTAAATTTACCTGTGTAATAGCCATGCATGTGCTTTAGAGTCTGCACACATATTACAAAATGAATTATATGAAATGCATATATCTAAGGCATTTATTTTAGCGTAACAATTTTATTTATACACTTGATCATTTGGTGGGTATATATACCATGCCAGTCATGGCCATATAGATATATAAACTATTTAATTGAGAAGGAAACTTTAAGTTTAGTACTTGTGTCTTTTAGATAATTCCTCTTTTATTCCCCTAATCCACCCTAAAGTTAATAACCACACACATAAGACTTTGTCTGAAAATTTAATAATACTATTTAACTTCTATGTGGAGGGAAATTAAGGTGTATAATTATGCTCATTCCTTTTTAATTTGTGTTTCTCCTTTGTTTTTCTCCAAATCATATGTTAAATTATGAATGACATAAATATTTCAATTAATATCCTGGACATAATATTAATGATTTTATTAGAATTGTCAACTGAAAGCAAATATATAACTGGTATTTATAACTGCATGTACCAAAATACACGAATTTCAACATGAAATTGCAAAAATATTGCATTTTGAGGATTTGAATTATTATCAAAACAAAGATAATGTTAAAAAATAATAAAAATGGACAAAACACATCTTAAGAAATTAATTACCATATAAAAAAAATTGCAACATAAACTTCAAAATTGGTTTTGCCGAGTTTTAATAGTGTTTGGTGTATATGTAAACTGTATAGCAGAACTTCTGGATGTCAGTGATTACTATTATCCAACAACATAATTTGTTCTTAGTCCATATTATATACATACAACAACATAATTTCAACCTATTCCTTTGTTATGAACATCCCATTATGTATGAATTTAAGTTTTATGCATGCAAAGATTATTTGTAAGTGTAGAAACCTTGCATTTTATATTGTTGTATACAACTTTAAAAGACCTTATATTGTATATCAATGAGTGAATTTATCAGCAAATCCATATTGAGAAATTATTTGATTGCCATCAAAAAAGTATCTGGGGGAGGTTTATCATATATATAGGGGGGATACATATATGATAGCCATAAAAAAAGTAACCAGGGGAAGGTTTATGAGATAAGGAGTCCTGTATCACACTATAGAACTCATCACTATACTATATGTCAGTCCTGTATCACACCAAACCTCATCACTATACTATATATCTCAATCCTGTATCACACCAGACCTCATCACTATAGTATACCTGTCTGTCCTGTATCACACCAGACCTCATCACTATACTATACCTGTCTGTCCTGTATCACACCAGACCTCATCACTATACTATATGTCAGTCCTGTATCACACCAGACATCATCACTATACTAAATGTCAGTCCTGTATCATACCAGACCTCATCACTATACTATACCTGTCTGTCCTGTATCACACCAGACCTCATCACTATACTATATAGTATTGCCCCTATGTCTATGATAAACCTCCCCCCAGATACGCTTTTGATGGCTATCATATATGTATCCCCCCTATATATATGATAAACCTCCCCCAGATACTTTTTTGATGGCTATCATATATGTATCCCCCCTACATGTATATCTCATAAACCTCCCCCCGGATACATTTTTGATTGTTATCATATATGTACCCCCTCTATATCTCATAAACCTCCCCCCAGATACGTTTTTGATGGCTATCATATATGTATCCCCCCTATATATATGATAAACCTCCCCCAGATACTTTTTTGATGGCTAACCTATATGTATCCCCCCTACATGTATATCTCATAAACCTCCCCCCGGATACTTTTTTGATTGTTATCATATATGTACCCCCTCTATATCTCATAAACCTCCCCCAGATACTTTTTTGATGGCTATCATATATGTATCCCCCCTCTATATATGATAAACCTCCCCCAGATACTTTTTTGATGGCTATCATATATGTATCCCCCCTATATATATGATAAACCTCCCCCAGATACTTTTTTGATGGCTATCATATATGTATCTCCCCTATATCTCATTAACCTCCCCTTAGATACTTTTTTGATGGCTATCATATATGTATCCCCCCTATATCTCATAAACCTCCCCCCAGATACTTTTTTGATTGTTATCATATATGTATCCCCCCTCTTTATCTCATAAAACTCCCCCCCGGATACTTTTTTGATGGTTATCATATATGTATCCCCCCTATATCTCATAAACCTCCCCCCGGATACTTTTTTGATTGTTATCATATATGTATCCCCCGCTATATCTCATAAAACTCCCCCCGGATACTTTTTTGATGGTTATCATATATGTATCCCCCCTATATCTCATAAACCTCCCCCCGGATACTTTTTTGATTGTTATCATATATGTATCCCCCCCCTAAATCTCATAAACCTCCCCCTAGAAACTTTTTTGATGGCTATCATATATGTATCCCCCCTATATCTCATTAACCTCTCCCCAGATACTTTGTTGATGGTTATCAAATATGTATCCTCCCTCTTTATCTCATAAACCTCCCCCCGGATACTTTTTTGATGGCTATCATATGTATCCCCCCTATATCTCATAAACCTCCCCCTAGATACTTTTTTGATTGTTATCATATATGTATCCCCCCTCTTTATCTCATAAAACTCCCCCCCGGATACTTTTTTGATGGTTATCATATATGTATCCCCCCTATATCTCATAAACCTCCCCCCGGATACTTTTTTGATTGTTATCATATATGTATCCCCCGCTATATCTCATAAAACTCCCCCCGGATACTTTTTTGATGGTTATCATATATGTATCCCCCCTATATCTCATAAACCTCCCCCCGGATACTTTTTTGATTGTTATCATATATGTATCCCCCCCCTAAATCTCATAAACCTCCCCCTAGAAACTTTTTTGATGGCTATCATATATGTATCCCCCCTATATCTCATTAACCTCTCCCCAGATACTTTGTTGATGGTTATCAAATATGTATCCTCCCTCTTTATCTCATAAACCTCCCCCCGGATACTTTTTTGATGGCTATCATATGTATCCCCCCTATATCTCATAAACCTCCCCCTAGATACTTTTTTTATGGCTATCATATATGTATCTCCCCTATATCTCATTAACCTCCCCTTAGATACTTTTTTGATGGCTTTCATATATGTATCCCCCCTCTTTATCTCATAAACCTACCCCCAGATACTTTTTTGATGGCTATCATATATGTATCCCCCCTATATCTCATAAACCTCCCCCCGGATACTTTTTTGATTGTTATCATATATGTACCCCCTCTTTATCTCATAAACCTCCCCCAGATACTTTTTTGATGGCTATCATATATGTTTCCCCCCTCTATATATGATAAACCTCCCCCAGATACTTTTTTGATGGCTATCATATATGTATCCCCCCTATACCTCATAAACCTCCCCCTGGTTACGTTTTTGATGGCTATCATATATGTACCCCCCCTATATCTCATAAACCTCCCCCAAATACTTTTTTGATTGCTATCATATATGTATCCCCCCTCTATATATGATAAACCTCCCCCAGATACTTTTTTGATGGCTATCATATATGTATCCCCCCTATATCTCATAAACCTCCCCCCGGATACTTTTTTGATTGTTATCATATATGTATCCCCCGCTATATCTCATAAAACTCCCCCCGGATACTTTTTTGATGGTTATCATATATGTATCCCCCTATATCTCATAAAACTCCCCCCGGATACTTTTTTGATGGTTATCATATATGTATCCCCCGCTATATCTCATAAAACTCCCCCCGGATACTTTTTTGATGGTTATCATATATGTATCCCCCCTATATCTCATAAAACTCCCCCCGGATACTTTTTTGATGGTTATCATATATGTATCCCCCCTATATCTCATAAACCTCCCCCCGGATACTTTTTGATTGTTATCATATATGTATCCCCCCCTAAATCTCATAAACCTCCCCCTAGAAACTTTTTTGATGGCTATCATATATGTATCCCCCCTATATCTCATTAACCTCTCCCCAGATACTTTGTTGATGGTTATCAAATATGTATCCTCCCTCTTTATCTCATAAACCTCCCCCCGGATACTTTTTTGATGGCTATCATATATGTATCCCCCCTATATCTCATCAACCTCCCCCTTAATACTTTTTTGATGGTTATCATATATGTATCTCCCCTATATCTCATAAACCTCCCCCCGGATACTTTTTTGATTGTTATCATATATGTATCCCCCGCTATATCTCATAAAACTCCCCCCGGATACTTTTTTTATGGCTATCATATATGTATCTCCCCTATATCTCATTAACCTCCCCTTAGATACTTTTTTGATGGTTATCATATATGTATCTCCCCTATATCTCATAAACCTCCCCCCGGATACTTTTTTGATTGTTATCATATATGTATCCCCCGCTATATCTCATAAAACTCCCCCCGGATACTTTTTTGATGGTTATCATATATGTATCCCCCCTATATCTCATAAACCTCCCCCCGGATACTTTTTTGATTGTTATCATATATGTATCCCCCCCCTAAATCTCATAAACCTCCCCCTAGAAACTTTTTTGATGGCTATCATATATGTATCCCCCCTATATCTCATTAACCTCTCCCCAGATACTTTGTTGATGGTTATCAAATATGTATCCTCCCTCTTTATCTCATAAACCTCCCCCCGGATACTTTTTTGATGGCTATCATATATGTATCCCCCCTATATCTCATCAACCTCCCCCTTAATACTTTTTTGATGGTTATCATATATGTATCTCCCCTATATCTCATAAACCTCCCCCCGGATACTTTTTTGATTGTTATCATATATGTATCCCCCGCTATATCTCATAAAACTCCCCCCGGATACTTTTTTTATGGCTATCATATATGTATCTCCCCTATATCTCATTAACCTCCCCTTAGATACTTTTTTGATGGCTATCATATATGTATCTCCCCTATATCTCATAAACCTCCCCCCGGATACTTTTTTGATTGTTATCATATATGTATCCCCCGCTATATCTCATAAAACTCCCCCCGGATACTTTTTTGATGGTTATCATATATGTATCCCCCCTATATCTCATAAACCTCCCCCCGGATACTTTTTTGATTGTTATCATATATGTATCCCCCCCCTAAATCTCATAAACCTCCCCCTAGAAACTTTTTTGATGGCTATCATATATGTATCCCCCCTATATCTCATTAACCTCTCCCCAGATACTTTGTTGATGGTTATCAAATATGTATCCTCCCTCTTTATCTCATAAACCTCCCCCCGGATACTTTTTTGATGGCTATCATATGTATCCCCCCTATATCTCATAAACCTCCCCCTAGATACTTTTTTTATGGCTATCATATATGTATCTCCCCTATATCTCATTAACCTCCCCTTAGATACTTTTTTGATGGCTATCATATATGTATCCCCCCTCTTTATCTCATAAACCTACCCCCAGATACTTTTTTGATGGCTATCATATATGTATCCCCCCTATATCTCATAAACCTCCCCCCGGATACTTTTTTGATTGTTATCATATATGTACCCCCTCTTTATCTCATAAACCTCCCCCAGATACTTTTTTGATGGCTATCATATATGTTTCCCCCCTCTATATATGATAAACCTCCCCCAGATACTTTTTTGATGGCTATCATATATGTATCCCCCCTATACCTCATAAACCTCCCCCTGGTTACGTTTTTGATGGCTATCATATATGTACCCCCCCTATATCTCATAAACCTCCCCCAAATACTTTTTTGATTGCTATCATATATGTATCCCCCCTCTATATATGATAAACCTCCCCCAGATACTTTTTTGATGGCTATCATATATGTATCCCCCCTATATCTCATAAACCTCCCCCCGGATACTTTTTTGATTGTTATCATATATGTATCCCCCGCTATATCTCATAAAACTCCCCCCGGATACTTTTTTGATGGTTATCATATATGTATCCCCCTATATCTCATAAAACTCCCCCCGGATACTTTTTTGATGGTTATCATATATGTATCCCCCGCTATATCTCATAAAACTCCCCCCGGATACTTTTTTGATGGTTATCATATATGTATCCCCCCTATATCTCATAAAACTCCCCCCGGATACTTTTTTGATGGTTATCATATATGTATCCCCCCTATATCTCATAAACCTCCCCCCGGATACTTTTTGATTGTTATCATATATGTATCCCCCCCTAAATCTCATAAACCTCCCCCTAGAAACTTTTTTGATGGCTATCATATATGTATCCCCCCTATATCTCATTAACCTCTCCCCAGATACTTTGTTGATGGTTATCAAATATGTATCCTCCCTCTTTATCTCATAAACCTCCCCCCGGATACTTTTTTGATGGCTATCATATATGTATCCCCCCTATATCTCATCAACCTCCCCCTTAATACTTTTTTGATGGCAGATGTATCCCCCCTATATCTAATAAACCTCCCCCCGGAAACTTTTTTGATGGTTATCATATATGTATCCCCCGCTATATCTCATAAACCTCCCCAGAGATACTTTTTTTATGCCTATCAAATATATATCCCCCCCCCACTATATCTCATAAACCTTGATCCCCCCAGATACTTTTTTGATGGCTTTCAGTATATCTAAACTATCCCTTAGATCTATTTTAATGGATTATATGTACCTCCCCCCCTATTATCTCTTAAATATTTAGCCCCTGGATATTGAAATTTCACTCTGGATATTGAAATTTCACTGCAATGGTTGACTGCAAAACATGATTAAGTACTATAAAAGGCCTATACTGGTAGATCTTAATTTATTAATTATTTAATTCTATATATTTTTTCACAAGGATTGATTTATCTGTAATCTATTGTATATATATAATTATATACAATATTGATTTGATTTGTATCACTGCAAAGCCACTGCATGAACATACTATACTCAATATTTAGACATATGGTCAAGGTAAAAAGATTGGATGAATTAAAATACCTGTAAATCAAGATATATTTTGACATAGTGACATGTCAATTTCATGTAACATTTATAGTACAATAATTATAAAGACTGAAAGGGCCGATAATGTCAAATAATCATGATTTTCAAATTATTCTGATAAAAGCTGAATTAAGATATAAAGTTCTTTCGAGCTCTATAGCTCTCCTGATTCATCAAGCCAGTATTTGTTACTGAATCATATATATATATTCATCCAGATCCAGAAGTTATTAGCCAACCGATATACTAATTATTGCATAAATGGTAAGAAAATAAGATACTGAATGATATTCATCCAGATCCAGAAGTTATATTATTAGCTAGCTGATATACTTATTACATAAATGATAATGAAAATGATATAATTGTATTATATCTATTGTTGTAAAAGTTGGTATTATCCTTCTTTTGATAAGTTTTACCACTTACAACAGCAAATGTTACATATATAACTGTACAGGTAAACACCCATCCATTGTAAAGTGTAATTACACCTGACAACATAGACTTAATTTACCTGGTCATCATCAGCTAATTGTCTACTATATATAGTGGCTGTATATAGACACCTGAGCCCACCCCAGCACTGGCTAGCTGTTATGTAACAATACCTGTCAGATGTAATTAGTCACCTTGACACCAGTAAGGTACCCATGGCCATGATAAATTTAAACCTATGGCCAATTGACATGCAACTTACCTGATATAAACAGTACATTTGTAAACAAAAATATTTGGCAAGGAGGGGATACAAATACTATAGGGGGGATACTTTTTTGATGGGTAAAAAGGTATCCCCGGATACTTTTTTGATGTTAAGGCTCTTCTGCTTACTAAAGCCTCTCAGAAGTTAAACATTAAACAAACTACACAAGAATGAGTACACAAGGGGTCAGCATCACTTTGAATTTTGATTCTCAATACAACTGACCACTGACCACTGACCATCAACCTATACTTCAACAATGAAGGGAGACAGCAAGAGAAGGAAAAACTTTTTCCAACCTGGAAATATTCCCAAGAACAAGGGCCAGACATCCATTCCTGTAGGGGATCAAGCTGGACACTCAAATGACCAGTCCGTATTGACCAGAAGGCTAACTACGGAGAAGTTCAAGCTGGTCACCAAACCTAGTCCTGACGGCCAATCTCTCATAGTTGCAGACACAGAAGACAGACCCAGTCCAGCACGGATACCTCGTCCATCAACCCACGTTCAATCTGAAGACACAGACTCTGGACCTAATAAAATAGAGGGAAACAGAATTATTGATGTGCTACTCATGTTGAAGATATGGAATTCTGTATTTAGAGTCCATGCAGAAAAACAGTACCTCCCATCAGCTTTGTGTGGCCAGGCGGTCAGCACCAAAGGAGCCAGACTGCTCCTTGGACACCTTAACATACCCACAGGAGCAAAAAGTGGGATGCAGCGACAAGCCAACCTGGTGTCCAAGGAGATCACAGCACTCAACAAACAAGACATGGCCGAGAAGACCAGACAGGTAGTGGAGGTTAACCAACTGAGAGGGGATGCTGATCCGAGTACTATCGGAATAGCACTTGATGGCCGGTGTCATATCATATTTGCACCCCCCCTCAAAAAGGTATCCCCGGATACTTTTTTGATGGGGGAAAAAGTATCCGGATACCGCAGTCTGGCTCCTTTGGTGCTGACCGCCTGGCCACACAAAGCTGATGGGAGGTACTGTTTTTCTGCATGGACTCTAAATACAGAATTCCATATCTTCAACATGAGTAGCACATCAATAATTCTGTTTCCCTCTATTTTATTAGGTCCAGAGTCTGTGTCTTCAGATTGAACGTGGGTTGATGGACGAGGTATCCGTGCTGGACTGGGTCTGTCTTCTGTGTCTGCAACTATGAGAGATTGGCCGTCAGGACTAGGTTTGGTGACCAGCTTGAACTTCTCCGTAGTTAGCCTTCTGGTCAATACGGACTGGTCATTTGAGTGTCCAGCTTGATCCCCTACAGGAATGGATGTCTGGCCCTTGTTCTTGGGAATATTTCCAGGTTGGAAAAAGTTTTTCCTTCTCTTGCTGTCTCCCTTCATTGTTGAAGTATAGGTTGATGGTCAGTGGTCAGTGGTCAGTTGTATTGAGAATCAAAATTCAAAGTGATGCTGACCCCTTGTGTACTCATTCTTGTGTAGTTTGTTTAATGTTTAACTTCTGAGAGGCTTTAGTAAGCAGAAGAGCCTTAACATCAAAGAAATAGAACCCCCCCCCCCCTCCATGCCTTTGGCAATGTAGCTATCTATGTATGTGTATACAGGTGGCTGTTGGTGTGTCCATGGGTGGTCAGTTACTATGATTGGTTAGTTATCTCTGTGATAATTGTCCGAAGAGTATTGTGTGTAGTTATGAAGACTGAATGATGGCTTAGACATAGCTTAAATGTTCATTTCTTGGAAAAATTGAAAATTTAAAACAAAAAATTCAATTCAAATTCTTAAAAAAAACTTAAGTTTTGGTTTATGATGTAAACACTTCATTTGGGTATGTGGGTATATTATTCTACTTCATAAATCACTTTACAGAATTGAAATATCACCATTTTGTCAAAAGATATGATATTTTTACTGACCCATGTAGTTAAAAATGTATGCAGAAAATGTCTGTCAAACTCAGCACAAAATCACAGTATGATAGGTTTTTTTTAATTCACCATAACTTTTGTCTTATATGTCTTATCATGATGCGGTTTTCACCAACAAGTTGCAAATTGCTTACAGTTTCATGGAAAATTTACTTTAAAAAATCAAAAAATTTTAAGTCCTATAATAGGACTAAGACCACAATTAAATGCTTCTGGGTTCAGTACCCACGAATGAAGTCCCTTAGAAATCTAGGTGTTTTAGGAAAAACTATACTATGCCTGTTAGAACTTGGTATTTGTGTACAAGTTTGGTGTTGAAATACTTAAGACATCATTCTGACATTTACCATGTCAATTTTTTATATTGTGCATGTTATTTTGGCGCAGGGTTCTGTGTAACAAGTCCTGTTTTTACCCCTACCCCCTGACCCGGAAGTTTATATTTGACGTTGATGACGCATGCAGACGATTATCTCAAGAAAGAGGCCAACATGCTATGTTGAAATTTTGATATTTTACTCGCAAGATGTTGCTTGACAGGTTAGAAAGGAAAGTTGGCTATCGGATTTGTGGAATTTGTTAAAAAATTAAACGTTACAATGAAACATATAGTGAAATTAATTGTGGTCTTAGTCCAGATGTGTCCTGGCCAAGTTATGTTCAGGTATAGCTAGCCATAAGAGTATTATAAGGGGAGGTAACTATATATTTTGTCAGTGTAGTATAACTGACTGAGCTAGCTGTTTGCCTCAGACCACAATAAAACTTCCGGGTCGTTGTACACAAATGTAGTGCATAAGGACTTTTCAGTTGGGTTACTAAATAATTTTTCCTGACTGACCTATGACAGATATGCACAGTTTCTTTACATAGAATTATTCAACAATATCTATTCTAGTGATTAATTTTTGTTTGACACTGATATCAAGTTTGGTTTTGCAGCAGGACACAATGAGAGATGAGGCTTGTGCATTGATATTTTGGGATTTTTTGTATTTTCCCCTGTAAATGAAGGGTAGTGGCATTCAAATTAAAATCAGTGTTTTTTTTAGGGTCGATTTGGGGCCGAATTCGGCCCCTTCCCCTAGAGAAATTTTGTTGTATTTTCCCAATTTCTTACTCATATTTTCCCATTCAGAAAATATCCCTTCATATGTGGGCCCTTCATTTTCCTGTTACTATTCTGAGTTACAGAACTTATTATGGTAAACCAACAGCAAATTTTCCCAATCGGGGAAAAATACCGCTGTATTTTCCCAATTGAAAAGGTACAGGCCCCTGTAAAAAAGTGATGAAAAAATCACTGAAAATATCTCTCTAAAATGCCGGTCATGAGGTACTTTCAAGCTCACTGTAGGTTCAGTTTGAATAGATCTACAATACTATGAATAAGAACCAGGCCAGTGGCAAAATTTTAAAATAGTTTAATTTTTGATTTTCTTTGGTAGTAACATAGTAAAAACAATTGTGGTCTTGGGCCTTTTATCAGCAGATGTGCCCTGGCCAAGTCATAAGAGTATTATAAGGGGAGGTAACTGTATATATTTTGTCGGTCCTGCCAATCTTTTTCTTAAACAACTCAAACTTGGATAGCTCTAAGTAGCAAGCTTAAGGTTTGGCTGTGTATTTGTTTTAGTGTAATTTTATTTTAGTGTAATACTTATAGCGCTGTCATAGATATTTGAATTATTTTGTTGGATAACAATTCACAAATAAAATTTTGCAATAGTTGTAGTAACAGAGACGTTGCTTTCTTATATAAGTTTGATTTTAAGCTTAATGTATGTAATGTAAATTTAACAACACTCTTTGCTTGATTTTAGCTTTGTGTGATGTTGTAAAAGAAACTTTCACCCCTTGACATTTTGAGTCTTGTGATATTGAATTGATCACTTTCAGTCATGTTAGTTCTGACTATAGTTTGTGTGTTATTCTGTTCAAAGTGTATATACTTAGTAAGTGAATTCAAAGGCAAAGATTTCGCAAATTACATCAGAAAAAAATAATGTCTCCCTGTTCTACGGGAATAATTCAAATGTACTACGTGTAATAGAATATGTCATTCTATCCAAACAGTTGTGGGATCTAGTAAAGATTTGGCAGCAATACTTCATCATTATTACTGAATCTGTATCAGTTAAAAAAAAAGAGGAAAAGTGCAGCAAAATTTTTACGGATGATCATGTCTTCATCTTTTCCTGTTTGATTTTTTAAATTATTCATAAATTATTACAGATGTATTTTTATTATTTATTTTCAGTTGAAGAAAGTTTCTCGCAATCCCAAAACTGTGAAATCCCTGTTGAATAATGCCGGAAAGGAGAAGACCTATATGGATCTAAAGACGGACAACAGAGAAAACAACTTTACGGATACCTTTCATTTACGATCAGAAATGGGCGGGCAGGAGAACGGCAAGCTTCAGCAGGATGGAAGTGTTGTGAAGTTAGAAAAACTTAACGGCAGTAGTGCTATGTCGGATGACCCAAAACAGACAGTTGTAAGAGTATCGTAAGTCAGTCGAAACTCTTCCGGGCTGATCCGGTGCAATCTAATACCCTAGCCACAGAGGCGGGTCTCTTACAGTTTGATAGAACGAGACTGTCCCAAATGCCTGGTCACCCCGCGTTACCGGGCGGAGGAATGTTTTATCCACCATTTATCCACATGGGGGGTCTCCACCCTCTGAGTCTGCCTGTTATGCATCAGTTGCCAGTTTCTATGCAGCAGCTCATTCAATCACCCCTTCAACCAGCCAAATCGTCAGCAACAGCAGACAAGTCTGCCTATCATCAAAACACAGTGAGATCAGGTTCCAACTCGTCATCCTCATCCTCGTCCGAGCAGCGACCATCAGTCATTCAGCATGGGCACCAATCAAAGATGGCCACAGCACATTCATCAGGGTCAAAAAGAGACTCTAGCCCAGCTCCTCAAAAGTCCCATCATCATGGCTCTCATTCTTCCCCTGCGTACGTACCCCGGGCTGCAGCCCCTAAAGCACACTCGGGAGGATCATCGTCACTTCATAAACGACCATACGACTCACAAGGTCCCTCCGAGGCTCACATTCCAAACCCACAACCAACTCCCCCCAACAATAGGTCCCTGTTATTTGACTTTGAGGCGCCCAAACGACCAAAGATGGAGACGCAGCCAGCTCACAGTAACAATAGTAGCAAACCTGGGTCCGTTGTGTCTTGTGAAACAGAACAGCCGTGTGATCTCAGCATGAAATCATTTCGCAAGAGTGTTCACAAGGAGGATAAATTGAGAGACAGAAACGGGGATCCTGTCGCAGACAGGGGCAGTAACTCACCTGCCGAGTCCCCATTTTCAGTGAAATCCTTGGCCCCGTCATCCTTATCGTCATCATCGCGCTACGCCAGCCCCAGCATGTCCAGTCGGAGTCACCTGTTGTTAGATAGGGTTCACAGTCCGGACGTACAATCCAGTGTGTTCTCTAAATCGTCCGTATCCAGTCCCAGCATACCACCAGCACACAGCAATAGTAAGACGGGGGATCGACCAATGGTGCCACCACCTGTCCACAGCAATAAGGTAGGCAGCTAGTTAGGGGGTGTGTATTATACATACATAACTCATATTTCTGACTCCAGGACTCGACCCGGGTATTATTGTGAATATGCAGTAGAAGCAATTAATAGAAATTTTTAAAATCTGGCTTAGTGTACATTTATTCATCAAAAAACATATTGTTATAATTCTTTGAATAATCCTTATAATAAAAAGGCTTTTTAATTTTCTTTCACTTTTAAGACTTTGTTTAAAAGTGTTTAATCATTACATCTCTAGTTTTACTACCTAGAAATTAAAGTGGACCGAGAGTTACTTCCAACAGTTAATGATATAGTCACATTGAATTACCAGGTAACAGATTTTCCTGTTATGGTCAAATGTGATCATAATTATATTGTACAATATTCAACTGTTTAAATCACTCATTTTGTTTCTGCTAAAATCAGTTTCAATTTCTTCCACTATAATGTTAGATATGACTTAAAATATTTATGGTTTTAAATGAAATAAGGATTTAAAGATGTTTTCCATTATCCCTCCCTGAAGAACTGTGACAAAGCAACACGGGGAATATCCAGGTACAATCTGCTCGAGCATAATCGTGTTCTTCACTGTACTTAGCTCATCCACCCCTGAAAGTTCATATTGGACTATTCCAACCTTTGAATCGGAAGAGTTCAAATATATCATCAGAGGTCAGTAAGTTAAGATATACATGACAGATGATTGTAAATGTATTTATAAATTCTCTTCCCCAGACGACTGACAACCTTCCATCCAAGAAGTCCTTATCATCCACAGCTCCTACGCTGCCGTCAACAGCTCCGGTAGATCCCTCGGGACTGCTCCATCCTGCCTTCCCTAATCACATGGTACGTCCCCAGTTTCCACAGCAACCATATTTCCCATCACCAATGCAGCTACATCAGTTCTTTGAAGCACAAATCCGAGCCAACGCAGCGTACGAGGAGATGATGACCCATGACCAGCGGGGGGCGTACTCGGCCATGTCTATGCCGATGTTTATGCCACAGGTCCCGCTACACGCACAGGCAACAAAAGACAAGTCCCATTATGCACATGCTAAATAATGTTTTCCAGCAAATCATTAGAATTCTTCAACTCATTCTCACCTAAAGACGCATTTGATCTGTTCCAAATCAAAGATTGGGAGAGTTCATTATGGAATTTTGGGGTGAATAAGTTGGATGTCTTGCTATCCAATACAGTTATGTCTTGCAAGCCCAGTCACCTTTGACCTGATTGTCGCATCAGTCTATCTAGTGTTTTAGAAGACCGTTTGCCGCCATCTTCTTTTCAGATTATCTCGGTGAAAAAAGGCAAGATAAACTCATTGCCCCTACTTATCTTAAGTGGACCTGCCTAGTTCATGAGTTGGTAAGGTTCTATTGTGACTTTAGGGGTGTACAGGCTAACAAGGTTAAGCTGTTTTGGTATGGCATGACATCTTAGTTTCTTATTTAGGTAAATTTTCAAATCGCAAAATGTGGTCTTCATTTTAATGGCAGCTAAATACTCATGTTATTCCCATTAAAATTATGGGAAAAAAATCCTGTAGGTTTTTATGTATATCATGTACGTTAATTTTGCAACTCAATAATAAGATTTTTTTTTTTACTTAAATGAATTGGTCTAGATTCAAATGCCACAGATGAAATAAATCAAGTGGGCTGGTTTTATATATGTGGACATAAAGACAAATTAAAAATGGCCGTAGATATGGAAAATAACAATGGTTGTTAAAGCATGTTAGAGCGAGATCGGGAATTTAAATATGTGTGCAAGCGTTTTGTTGGAGAGAGAAAGTTTTTGTGATATCAAACACAGGGACTTGTAATTTGGATGATGTCGTGAGATATGACAATGTTTTCCTTTACATTTTTGTTTTTTTACTCTAAATAACCATGTGTTCCACAAACAGTTTAATACATGTCCTTAAAATCTGAAACAAACTTTGAAAAGAAAATTACAAGTCCCTGTGATTTGGCTTTTTGTTTGGTTATCCAAAACAATCATGCAAAATTACATTGATAATGGAAAATTTACTTTTGAATTTGAAATTTCAAAGTTTTGCAATAAGAAATAAAATATAAAGATGATTGCTGCATAAGAATATAAAATAATTTCAGAATCGTTAATTTTAACCAGAAGTCAGATATTTTGTGTGACTAGTTTAATTCTGAAGTAGGGGATAAATCAAATATCTAACAACAAACTAAAATCAAGTATCAGCATATCAAACAAGGGCAGTCAGAATCAAGAGGTCATTTTTTGTTGACAGGATTTTTACAAAAGGCTAACCAATATAAACTAAGGACCTCATACATAAAATGTTATCGTTAGTTTGTCACATTAAGATATTGGCATCTCTCCTATGTGCATCTTAGAAATACATGGAATTAGTTCAACAAATAAGACATATTTGAGTTTTCTTGAAGATTTTGAAAGTAGAAATTAGATTGGATCTACATAAGTTTGCTAAGGAACAGAGTTGTCAGCCGACGGTTTCCTAACGCTTACGTTGATTTCCTCGTAACAGAGTGACGTCTCAGTAAAATTGACATGCATATGTATATACCTATCCTAATGGGGGGAAATGTTTGTTTAGTAAAGATGGAAGTAAATAACAGTAAATAGCTCCGTACTTCGTATCACAGTGACACATCTAGTTTTTCATGGTCTTGTACCTCTATTCACTAGTCAGTGATTTTCAAGAACATGACTGCCAAGGTCACTTTTTCCTGTCAAGGTCACTTTCTCCTGTCAAGGTCAATTTGTCCTGTCAAGGTCCCTACCTTTAATTGTCAAGGTCACTCTCTGCTGTCAAGGTGACAAACTTGTTTACTTTGGTCACTCTACTTTCTCCTGTCAAAGTCAATTTGTCCTGTCAAGGTCCCTACCTTTAATTGTCAAGGTCACCGTCTGCTGTCAAGGTGACAAACTTGTTTACTATGGTCACTCTACTTTCAAAGTCACTTCTCCCCCTGTCCACTGATCAATTCTCCGATGTTTGTTATTTGTTGTTATATTTACAGTTACCACGTTAAATTGTTTAACGTTGATGGTGTTGTTATATTGGTCAATCTTTGATGAATATTGTAGGTAAACTTGTACAGAAATCCTAGAATGTTTCACTCATTTACCCCTGAACTTTCGTAATGAACTTTTCCAACCTTTGAATAGGAAGAGTTCAAATGTGTGTTTAGGGGTGAATGAATTTGATATGTAGAAAGGTAGTATATAATTGTATAACACACTAATTGTAGTTATGTCTTAATTACATATATACATCCCCAGAATTCCTGTTTTTGTATTAAAGGCCCAATATAGGTAACTTGCGGCAAAACTTTCAGTGAAAATCAAGCCTTATATTAACTTATTATATTTATAGATTTAGCTAAGATTAGCTGATATCAGCAATATTCAAGATCAATTCTTACGTGAGTATCAGAACAGCAACAGTTGAAACTCAATATTTGTAAACATGAATCCATTTTCAACTGTCGTCTAACTTGGGCTTGTTGTTTTAGTGGTCCACACCCAAATTATTTTGAATTCTTTGGAATTTTTTGTCAAGAGTTTCTAGGTAGTTACCGCTCAGGTTTAATCCATGTTAGCTTTATTTTTGCATGGTAATCAACTGTAATTTTTTAAGAATCACGAAAAATTTCCTGAACATGCATATATTGGGCCTTTAAAATTCCGTTCATCGTTTGAAATGAATGACCTGTTTATTCAAAGGGAACAAGTATTCTGACTACACAACTGAGAACTTTGAGGAAGACTCATAAAAGCTTGATTTACAACGTTATAAATGTTCATTCATAAGTTAAAAATCATGTTCATTCATAAGTTAAAAATCAAATAAGTTTGTTGCCCCTACTTAAGCAAGGTTAGGTTACTTTCCGGAAACATTGTTGCAAGAAAATAAAATTTAAATCCTTCTAACAGGAATATCATGACTATTTACACCTATTTAAACATTTGACCATGATAATTTAACCATTGTACGGTATTCAGTGATACAATAGATTCCAGGTAAATTTCAGATGGGTATTAAAGTGCCTCATGAAATGGATAGGACGAAGAGTTACCTCCCCTGTACTGAATCTGATCAAAGTTAAAGGTATTTCTAGTGAGTTGATTATTGAAGGTGAGCTAGGTAAATCACACCAGTGCCTTTGTGGAAGTTTCATTTTGTAATAAATTGTGATGGTTGGTATGGCTTATAAATATTGGCTCTAATGTTTAAGTATAATATTTTATCTTCAAAGTTGCAAATACTGCATCAAAATATCTGATCAATCAAGTAAATTTTTATCCGAAATTGATTTTTACTAAACATTTATGCTCTGTGGTTGAAAAATTTTGTAAAAGTTTATGATTCCTTTGTCATATTAACAAACAATGAGAATAAAAACAACGAATGGTCTAGAGGAAAACGCTTCAACTTCATTGCTGTAATATGATAATATTCTTTAAAAAAAAAAAATATATCTAATACCAATAATGAAATGAGATTGATGAATTAGTTCACAACTGTTATCAGCTAGATATATTTTATTTTAAATTGAGAGCACCATAGCCCTGTTCTGTGTCTGTGTTTTCTCAAAAGTTTGATTTTCACCAATTTGATTGTCAGATAAGTTGTCTAACCCTTTCGCCACTGGTTTCTATGATGGAACGGTCAAGATCAATGTGCAGTCCAATCTATTAAAGTAAAATACGGATGAAACTGTTTAATTTTGATCTCAGTTTAACTTTGTTTTCCTGGGTCATAGTCAACAAAAGTTTACTGGTCCATCTTTCTTTAGAATTCGTCCTTTAGTGTCTTAATTGCAAGCAAGTTTATTCAAATTCAAATAGATAGGTCCTCCCTCCGTACGGACAGATTCAAAAATCCGTTGTCGATATATCGGACACCGTGACCAGCCTAGATAGGTCCTCCCTCCGTACGGACAGATTCACAAATCCGTTGTCGATATATCGGACACCGTGACCAGCCTAGATAGGTCCTCCCTCCGTACGGACAGATTCACAAATTCGTTGTCGGTATATCGGACACCGTGACCAGCCTAGATAGGTCCTCCCTCCGTACGGACAGGTTCACAAATCCGTTGTCGGTATATCGGACACCGTGACCAGCCTAGATAGGTCCTCCCTCCGTACCGACAGATTCACAAATCCGTTGTCGGTATATCGGACACCGTGACCAGCCTAGATAGGTCCTCCCTCCGTACGGACAGATTCACAAATCCGTTGTCGGTATATCGGACACCGTGACCAGCCTAGATAGGTCCTCCCTCCGTACCGACAGATTCCCAAATCCGTTGTCGGTATATCGGACACCGTGACCAGCCTAGATAGGTCCTCCCTCCGTACCGACAGATTCACAAATCCGTTGTCGGTATATCGGACACCGTGACCAGCCTAGATAGGTCCTCCCTCCGTACCGACAGATTCACAAATCCGTTGTCGGTATATCGGACACCGTGACCAGCCTAGATAGGTCCTCCCTCCGTACGGACAGATTCAAAAATCCGTTGTCGGTATATCGGACACCGTGACCAGCCTAGATAGGTCCTCCCTCCGTACGGACAGATTCACAAATTCGTTGTCGGTATATCGGACACCGTGACCAGCCTAGATAGGTCCTCCCTCCGTACCGACAGATTCACAAATCCGTTGTCGGTATATCGGACACCGTGACCAGCCTAGATAGGTCCTCCCTCCGTACCGACAGATTCACAAATCCGTTGTCGGTATATCGGACACCGTGACCAGCCTAGATAGGTCCTCCCTCCGTACGGACAGATTCACAAATCCGTTGTCGGTATATCGGACACCGTGACCAGCCTAGATAGGTCCTCCCTCCGTACGGACAGATTCACAAATCCGTTGTCGGTATATCTGACACCGTGACCAACCTAGATAGGTCCTCCCTCTGTACGGACAGATTCACAAATCCGTTTACGGTTATGATATCGGACACCGTGACCAGCCTAGATAGATCCTCCCTCCGTACGGACAGATTCACAAATCCGTTGTCGGTATATCGGACACCGTGACCAGTCTAGATAGGTCCTCCCTCTGTACGGACAGATTCACAAATCCGTTGTAGGTATATCAGACACCGTGACCAGCCTAGATAGGTCCTCCCTCCGTACCGACAGATTCACAAATCCGTTGTCGGTATATCGGACACCGTGACCAGCCTAGATAGGTCCTCCCTCCGTACGGACAGATTCAAAAATCCGTTGTCGGTATATCGGACACCGTGACCAGCCTAGATAGGTCCTCCCTCCGTACGGACAGATTCACAAATTCGTTGTCGGTATATCGGACACCGTGACCAGTCTAGATAGGTCCTCCCTCCGTACCGACAGATTCACAAATCCGTTGTCGGTATATCGGACACCGTGACCAGCCTAGATAGGTCCTCCCTCCGTACCGACAGATTCACAAATCCGTTGTCGGTATATCGGACACCGTGACCAGCCTAGATAGGTCCTCCCTCCGTACCGACAGATTCACAAATCCGTTGTCGGTATATCGGACACCGTGACCAGCCTAGATAGGTCCTCCCTCCGTACCGACAGATTCACAAATCCGTTGTCGGTATATCGGACACCGTGACCAGCCTAGATAGGTCCTCCCTCCGTACCGACAGATTCCCAAATCCGTTGTCGGTATATCGGACACCGTGACCAGCCTAGATAGGTCCTCCCTCCGTACCGACAGATTCACAAATCCGTTGTCGGTATATCGGACACCGTGACCAGCCTAGATAGGTCCTCCCTCCGTACCGACAGATTCACAAATCCGTTGTCGGTATATCGGACACCGTGACCAGCCTAGATAGGTCCTCCCTCCGTACGGACAGATTCAAAAATCCGTTGTCGGTATATCGGACACCGTGACCAGCCTAGATAGGTCCTCCCTCCGTACGGACAGATTCACAAATTCGTTGTCGGTATATCGGACACCGTGACCAGCCTAGATAGGTCCTCCCTCCGTACCGACAGATTCACAAATCCGTTGTCGGTATATCGGACACCGTGACCAGCCTAGATAGGTCCTCCCTCCGTACCGACAGATTCACAAATCCGTTGTCGGTATATCGGACACCGTGACAAGTTTGAAAATGAAAATATGGAGTTACTATATATACACTGAAATACATGCAATATTCACATCAGAAATATAAATGCATATTACTTTGTAGAAATTGTTTTTGTCTGAATTTGTATGTATATTGTTCATTGTAGAAAACTAATATAAAGTTACGTTACAATTAGTCATAAAGTGTTTATGCAAAGGAATTTATAATGTTTCATAAGAGGTATATATAATTTCTGTGATTCAACATTAAACTTGTTGAAAAGAATTTTGTTGTTTGTTTTTTTTTTTTATTAATGATATTTATTCCGGGATTTTATATACTGGTTGACATAACTTAGTTCTAAAAGCAGTTTACGATTGATCTACCGTGGTTTTAGGGCCTTAACAACAAGCCAATAAGCTTTCTCAACTCTTTATTGAGCATAAAGCCTGTGCTGCCATTTCTGCGTTTACATAGCATTCAACAATTCTAGCACTGTCCAATCACGTATTCATTTACAGCTGAGTAGACTGGAACAAAGAGAATTGAGTGTCTTCCTAAAAAATGAAACAGTGACATGACTAGATTACAAAACCGTTCTTTAACGAAACCTGGTGTCCTGCACTAAACCACCATGGGATAAGGTGCAGGGTATACATAGTACATTGTAATAATAGTTGACGCTGTGACGCTACTTATCCGACAATTACAGAGGACTGCTAATAATCTTAAATCAACTTATAAGTATGATATCGTCGGTGGTGTCAGACATGACGTCAGCAGTTCTTGATTGACTCGGAACAAACAGCCCAATATCACAGTGGTAGATCACAGAGCAAACTGGGGAAGATGAAGCCAAACATTCAGTACAGTGGTAGGTCACAGAGCAAACTGGGGAAGATAAAGCCAAACATTCAGTCCAGTGGTAAATCACAGAGCAAACTGGGGAAGATAAAGCCAAACATTCAGTCCAGTGGTAAATCACAGAGCAAACTGGGGAAGATGAAGCCAAACATTCAGTACAGTGGTAGATCACAGAGCAAACTGGGGAAGACAGGGGCATAGCTGGAGGTACAATGTATTTTGATGTGCAAGCCCCGCAATGTTTAGAAGGGGGGGGGGGGGGTCCTTCTTGAAAAAAAACACCTTTGAACTTCAAGTGGTACCATTGATTTGGACTTGTTTGCATAAACCTTTTCTGGCCAATCATTATACAAACTGTTATTGCTAAATGGAATACAAAATGTTTTACTCCATGAAGTATTTAAAATAAACCATTATCAATCGTTTCTTATGCCATTTTCTCGTAATAAGTACATTGTAATAACAGAGACATATACAACTATCTTTGATATACATACGTCTCACAGAGACCTGATATATACAATGTACTTATTAATAGAGACGTATCACAGGGACCTGAGAATTTGTTACGGCTAGTTTTGAACGTAAACTAAGGTGTTTAAAGAAAATTTTACACTTTTTTTTTTTGGGGGGGGGTTCAGAAAGGCAATCAGGGTTCCCCACACGTCACCTTTGACAGGGTTCCCTACACGTCACCTCTGACAGGGTTCCCCACCAACATTACCTCTGACAGGGTTCCCCACACGTCACCTCTGACGGGGTTCCCCACCAACATCACCTCTGACAGGGTTCCCCACCAACATCACCTTTGACAGGGTTCCCCACCAACATCACCTCTGACAGGGTTCCCCTCCAACGTCACCTCTGACAGGGTTCCCCACCAACGTCACCTCTGACAGGGTTCCCCACACGTCCCCTCTGACGGGGTTCCCCACACGTCCCCTTTGATGGGGTTCCCCACACGTTCCCTCTGACAGGGTTCCCCACCAACATCACCTCTGACAGGGTTCCCCACCAAAATCACCTCTGACAGGGTTCCCCACCAACATTACCTCTGACAGGGTTCCCCACACGTCACCTCTGACGGGGTTCCCCACCAACATCACCTCTGACAGGGTTCCCCACCAACATCACCTTTGACAGGGTTCCCCACCAACATCACCTCTGACTGGGTTCCCCTCCAACATCACCTCTGACAGGGTTCCCCTCCAACATCACCTCTGACAGGGTTCCCCACCAACATCACCTCTGACAGGGTTCCCCTCCAACATCATTGCTGACAGGGTTCCCCACCAACGTCACCTCTGACAGGGTTCCCCTCCAACGTCACCTCTGACAGGGTTCCCCACCAACGTCACCTCTGACAGGGTTCCCCACACGTCCCTCTGACGGGGTTCCCCACACGTCCCCTTTGATGGGGTTCCCCACACGTTCCCTCTGACAGGGTTCCCCACCACCATCACCTCTGACAGGGTTCCCCACACGTCCCCTCTGACGGGGTTCCCCACACGTCCCCTTTGATGGGGTTCCCCACACGTTCCCTCTGTCAGGGTTCCCCACCAACATCACCTCTGACAAGGTTCCCCACCAACATCACCTCTGACAGGGTTCCCCACCAACATCCCCTCTGTCAGGGTTCCCCACCAACATCACCTCTGACAGGGTTCCCCACCAACATCACCTCTGACAGGGTTCCCCACCAACATCACCTCTGACAGGGTTCCCCACACGTCCCCTCTGACAGGGTTCCCCACACGTCCCCTCTGACAGGGTTCCCCACACTTTCCCTCTGACCGGGTTCCCCACACGTCCCCTCTGACGGGGTTCCCCACACGTCACCTCTGACAGGGTTCCCCACACATCCCCTCTGACAGGGTTCCCCACACATCCCCTCTGTCAGGATTGCCCACCAACATCACCTCTGACAGGGTTCCCCACACATCCCCTCTGACAGGGTTCCCCACACATCCACTCTGACAGGGTTCCCCACACGTCCCCTCTGACAGGGTTCCCCACACATCCCCTCTGACAGGGTTCCCCACACATCCACTCTGACAGGGTTCCCCACACATCCACTCTGACAGGGTTCCCCACACATCCCCTCTGACAGGGTTCCCCACACATCCACTCTGACAGGGTTCCCCACACGTCCCCTCTGACAGGGTTCCCCACACGTCCCCTCTGACGGGGTTCCCCACACGTCACCTCTGACAGGGTTCCCCACACATCCCCTCTGACAGGGTTCCCCACACATCCCCTCTGTCAGGATTGCCCACCAACATCACCTCTGACAGGGTTCCCCACACATCCCCTCTGACAGGGTTCCCCACACATCCACTCTGACAGGGTTCCCCACACGTTCCCTCTGACAGGGTTCCCCACACATCCCTTCTGACAGAGTTCCCCATACGTCCCCTCTGACGGGGTTCCCCACACGTCCCCTCTGACAGGGTTCCCCACACGTCCCCTCTGACAGGGTTCCCCACACGTTCCCTCTGACAGGTATCCCCACACTTCCCCTCTGACGGGGTTCCCCACACGTCCCCTCTGACGGGGTTTCCCACACGTCACCTCTGACAGGGTTTCCCACACGTCCTCTCTGACAGGGTTCCCCGTCCCCTCTGACAGGGTTCCCCACACGTCACCTCTGACAGGGTTCCCCACACGTCACCTCTGACAGGGTTCCCCACCAACATCCCCTCTGACAGGGTTCCCAACACTATACCTCTGACAGGGTTCCCCGCACGTCCCCTCTGACGGGGTTCCCCACACGTCACCTCTGACGGGGTTCCCCACACATCACGTCTGACAAGGTTCCCCGCACGTCCCCTCTGACAGGGTTCCCCACACGTCCCCTCTGACAGGGTTCCCCACACGTCACCTCTGACAGGGTTCCCCACATGTCACCTCTAACAGGGTTCCCCACACGTCCCCTCTGACAGAGTTCCCCACACCTCACCTCTGACAAGGTTCCCCACATGTCCCCTCTGACGGGGTTCCCCACACGTCCCCTCTGAAAGAGTTCCCCACATGTCACCTCTGACAGGGTTCCCAACACGTCCCCTCTGACAGGGTTCCCCACATCTCACCTCTGACGAGGTTCCCCACATGTCCCCTCTGACGGGGTTCCCCACACGTCACCTCTGACAGGGTTCCCCACATGTCAACTCTGACAGGGTTTCCCACACGTCACCTCTGACAGGGTTCCCCACACCTCACCTCTGACAGGGTTCCCCACACCTCACCTCTGATGAGGTTCCCCACATGTTCCCTCTGACGGGGTTCCACACAAGTCACCTCTGACAGGGTTCCCCACATGTCACCTCTCACAGGGTTCCCCACACCTCACCTCTGACGGGGTTCCCCACATGTCACCTCTGACAGGGTTCCCCACACGTCACCTCTGACAGGGTTCCCCACATGTCACCTCTGACAGGGTTCCCCACACCTCACCTCTGACAGGGTTCCCCACACGTCACCTCTGACAGGGTTGCCCACACCTCACCTCTTACGAGGTTCCCCACATGTCACCTCTGACAGGGTTTCCCACCAACATCACCTCTGACAGGGTTCCCCACCAACATCACCTCTGACAGGGTTCCCCACCAACATCACCTCTGACAGGGTTCCCCTCCAACGTCACCTCTGACAGGGTTCCCCACCAACATCACCTCTGACAGGGTTCCCCTCCAACATCACCTCTGACAGGGTTCCCCACCAACGTCACTTCTGACAGGGTTCCCCTCCAACGTCACCTCTGACAGGGTTCCTCACACGTCCCCTCTGACGGGGTTCCCCACACGTCCCCTTTGATGGGGTTCCCCACACGTTCCCTCTAACAGGGTTCCCCACACCTCACCTCTGACGAGGTTCCCCACATGTCCTTTCTGACGGGGTTCCCCACACGTCCCCTCTGACAGAGTTCCCCAGATGTCAACTCTGACAGGGTTCCCAACACGTCCCCTCTGACAGGGTTCCCCACACCTCACCTTTGACGAGGTTCCCCACATGTCCCCTCTGACGGGGTTCCCCACACGTCACCTTGACAGGGTTCCCCACATGTCACCTCTGACAGGGTTTCCCACACGTCCCCTCTGACAGGGTTCCCCACACCTCACCTCTGACGAAGTTCCCCACATGTCCCCTCTGACGGGGTTCCCCACATGTCACCTCTGACAGGGTTCCCCACACCTCATCTCTGATGAGGTTCCCCACACGTCCCCTCTGACAGGGTTCCCCACACTTCACCTCTGACAGAGTTCCCCACACCTCACCTCTGACGGGGTTCCCCACATGTCACCTCTGATAGGGTTCCCCACACGTCACCTCTGACAGGGTTCCCCACATGTCACCTCTGACAGGGTTCCCCACACCTCATCTCTGACAGGGTTCCCCACATGTCACCTCTGACAGGGTTCCCCACACCTCACCTCTGACAGGGTTCCCCACATGTCACCTCTGACAGGGTTCCCCACCAACATCACCTCTGACAGGGTTCCCCACAAACATCACCTCTGACAGGGTTCCCCACCAACATCACCTCTGACAGGGTTCCCCTCCAACATCACCTCTGACAGGGTTCCCCACCAACGTCACCTCTGACAGGGTTCCCCTCCAACGTCACCTCTGACAGGGTTCCCCATCAACGTCATCTCTGACAGGGTTCCCCACACGTCCCCTCTGACAGGGTTCCCCACACATCCCCTCTGTCAGGATTGCCCACCAACATCACCTCTGACAGGGTTCCCCACACATCCCTTCTGACAGAGTTCCCCATACGTCCCCTCTGACGGGGTTCCCCACACGTCCCCTCTGACAGGGTTCCCCACACGTCCCCTCTGACAGGGTTCCCCACACGTTCCCTCTGACAGGGATCCCCACACTTCCCCTCTGACGGGGTTCCCCACACGTCCCCTCTGACGGGGTTTCCCACACGTCACCTCTGACAGGGTTTCCCACACGTCCTCTCTGACAGGGTTCCCCGTCCCCTCTGACAGGGTTCTCCACACGTCACCTCTGACAGGGTTCCCCACACGTCACCTCTGACAGGGTTCCCCACCAACGTCCCCTCTGACAGGGTTCCCAACACTATACCTCTGACAGGGTTCCCCGCACGTCCCCTCTGACGGGGTTCCCCACACGTCACCTCTGACGGGGTTCCCCACACGTCACGTCTGACAAGGTTCCCCGCACGTCCCCTCTGACAGGGTTCCCCACACGTCCCCTCTGACAGGGTTCCCCACACGTCACCTCTGACAGGGTTCCCCACATGTCACCTCTAACAGGGTTCCCCACACGTCCCCTCTGACAGGGTTCCCCACACCTCACCTCTGACAAGGTTCCCCACATGTCCCCTCTGACGGGGTTCCCCACACGTCCCCTCTGAAAGAGTTCCCCACATGTCACCTCTGACAGGGTTCCCAACACGTCCCCTCTGACAGGGTTCCCCACACCTCACCTCTGACGAGGTTCCCCACATGTCCCCTCTGATGGGGTTCCCCACACGTCACCTCTGACAGGGTTCCCCACATGTCACCTCTGACAGGGTTTCCCACACGTCCCCTCTGACAGAGTTCCCCACACCTCACCTCTGACAGGGTTCCCCACACCTCACCTCTGATGAGGTTCCCCACATGTTCCCTCTGACGGGGTTCCACACACGTCACCTCTGACAGGGTTCCCCACATGTCACCTCTCACAGGGTTCCCCACACCTCACCTCTGACGGGGTTCCCCACATGTCACCTCTGACAGGGTTCCCCACACGTCACCTCTAACAGGGTTCCCCACATGTCACCTCTGACAGGGTTCCCCACACCTCACCTCTGACAGGGTTCCCCACAAACATCACCTCTGACAGGGTTCCCCACCAACATCACCTCTGACAGGGTTCCCCACAAACATCACCTCTGACAGGGTTCCCCACCAACATCACCTCTGACAGGGTTCCCCACAAACATCACCTCTGACAGGGTTCCCCACAAACATCACCTCTGACAGGGTTCCCCACCAACATCACCTCTGACAGGGTTCCCCTCCAACATCACCTCTGACAGGGTTCCCCATCAACATCACCTCTGACAGGGTTCCCCTCCAACATCACCTCTGACAGGGTTCCCCACCAACGTCACCTCTGACAGGGTTCCCCTCCAACGTCACCTCTGACAGGGTTCCCCATCAACGTCACCTCTGACAGGGTTTCCCACATGTCACCTCTGACAGGGTTCCCAACACGTCCCCTCTGACAGGGTTCCCCACACCTCACCTCTGACGAGGTTCCCCACATGTCCCCTCTGATGGGGTTCCCCACACGTCACCTCTGACAGGGTTCCCCACATGTCACCTCTGACAGGGTTTCCCACACGTCCCCTCTGACAGAGTTCCCCACACCTCACCTCTGACAGGGTTCCCCACACCTCACCTCTGATGAGGTTCCCCACATGTTCCCTCTGACGGGGTTCCACACACGTCACCTCTGACAGGGTTCCCCACATGTCACCTCTCACAGGGTTCCCCACACCTCACCTCTGACGGGGTTCCCCACATGTCACCTCTGACAGGGTTCCCCACACGTCACCTCTAACAGGGTTCCCCACATGTCACCTCTGACAGGGTTCCCCACACCTCACCTCTGACAGGGTTCCCCACACGTCACCTCTGACAGGGTTCCCCACACCTCACCTCTGACAGGGTTCCCCACCAACATCACCTCTGACAGGGTTCCCCACAAACATCACCTCTGACAGGGTTCCCCACCAACATCACCTCTGACAGGGTTCCCCACAAACATCACCTGACAGGGTTCCCCACCAACATCACCTCTGACAGGGTTCCCCACAAACATCACCTCTGACAGGGTTCCCCACAAACATCACCTCTGACAGGGTTCCCCACCAACATCACCTCTGACAGGGTTCCCCTCCAACATCACCTCTGACAGGGTTCCCCACCAACATCACCTCTGACAGGGTTCCCCTCCAACATCACCTCTGACAGGGTTCCCCACCAACGTCACCTCTGACAGGGTTCCCCTCCAACGTCACCTCTGACAGGTTTCCCCATCAACGTCATCTCTGACAGGGTTCCCCACACGTCCCCTCTGACAGGGTTCCCCACACATCCCCTCTGTCAGGATTGCCCACCAACATCACCTCTGACAGGGTTCCCCTCCAACGTCACCTCTGACAGGGTTACCCACCAACATCACCTCTGACAGGGTTCCCCTCCAACATCACCTCTGACAGGGTTCCCCACCAACATCACTTCTGACAGGGTTCCCCTCCAACGTCACCTCTGACAGGGTTCCTCACACGTCCCCTCTGACGGGGTTCCCCACACGTCCCCTTTGATGGGGTTCCCCACACGTTCCCTCTAACAGGGTTCCCCACACCTCACCTCTGACGAGGTTCCCCACATGTCCTTTCTGACGGGGTTCCCCACACGTCCCCTCTGACAGAGTTCCCCAGATGTCAACTCTGACAGGGTTCCCAACACGTCCCCTCTGACAGGGTTCCCCACACCTCACCTTTGACGAGGTTCCCCACATGTCCCCTCTGACGGGGTTCCCCACACGTCACCTTGACAGGGTTCCCCACATGTCACCTCTGACAGGGTTTCCCACACGTCCCCTCTGACAGGGTTCCCCACACCTCACCTCTGACGAAGTTCCCCACATGTCCCCTCTGACGGGGTTCCCCACATGTCACCTCTGACAGGGTTCCCCACACCTCATCTCTGATGAGGTTCCCCACACGTCCCCTCTGACAGGGTTCCCCACACTTCACCTCTGACGGGGTTCCCCACATGTCACCTCTGATAGGGTTCCCCACACGTCACCTCTGACAGGGTTCCCCACATGTCACCTCTGACAGGGTTCCCCACACCTCATCTCTGACAGGGTTCCCCACATGTCACCTCTGACAGGGTTCCCCACACCTCACCTCTGACAGGGTTCCCCACATGTCACCTCTGACAGGGTTCCCCACCAACATCACCTCTGACAGGGTTCCCCACAAACATCACCTCTGACAGGGTTCCCCACCAACATCACCTCTGACAGGGTTCCCCTCCAACATCACCTCTGACAGGGTTCCCCACCAACGTCACCTCTGACAGGGTTCCCCTCCAACGTCACCTCTGACAGGGTTCCCCATCAACGTCATCTCTGACAGGGTTCCCCACACGTCCCCTCTGACAGGGTTCCCCACACATCCCCTCTGTCAGGATTGCCCACCAACATCACCTCTGACAGGGTTCCCCACACATCCCTTCTGACAGAGTTCCCCATACGTCCCCTCTGACGGGGTTCCCCACACGTCCCCTCTGACAGGGTTCCCCACACGTCCCCTCTGACAGGGTTCCCCACACGTTCCCTCTGACAGGGATCCCCACACTTCCCCTCTGACGGGGTTCCCCACACGTCCCCTCTGACGGGGTTTCCCACACGTCACCTCTGACACGGTTTCCCACACGTCCTCTCTGACAGGGTTCCCCGTCCCCTCTGACAGGGTTCCCCACACGTCACCTCTGACAGGGTTCCCCACACGTCACCTCTGACAGGGTTCCCCACCAACGTCCCCTCTGACAGGGTTCCCAACACTATACCTCTGACAGGGTTCCCCGCACGTCCCCTCTGACGGGGTTCCCCACACGTCACCTCTGACGGGGTTCCCCACACGTCACGTCTGACAAGGTTCCCCGCACGTCCCCTCTGACAGGGTTCCCCACACGTCCCCTCTGACAGGGTTCCCCACACGTCACCTCTGACAGGGTTCCCCACATGTCACCTCTAACAGGGTTCCCCACACGTCCCCTCTGACAGGGTTCCCCACACCTCACCTCTGACAAGGTTCCCCACATGTCCCCTCTGACGGGGTTCCCCACACGTCCCCTCTGAAAGAGTTCCCCACATGTCACCTCTGACAGGGTTCCCAACACGTCCCCTCTGACAGGGTTCCCCACACCTCACCTAGTACGAGGTTCCCCACATGTCCCCTCTGATGGGGTTCCCCACACGTCACCTCTGACAGGGTTCCCCACATGTCACCTCTGACAGGGTTTCCCACACGTCCCCTCTGACAGAGTTCCCCACACCTCACCTCTGACAGGGTTCCCCACACCTCACCTCTGATGAGGTTCCCCACATGTTCCCTCTGACGGGGTTCCACACACGTCACCTCTGACAGGGTTCCCCACATGTCACCTCTCACAGGGTTCCCCACACCTCACCTCTGACGGGGTTCCCCACATGTCACCTCTGACAGGGTTCCCCACACGTCACCTCTAACAGGGTTCCCCACATGTCACCTCTGACAGGGTTCCCCACACCTCACCTCTGACAGGGTTCCCCACACGTCACCTCTGACAGGGTTCCCCACACCTCACCTCTGACAGGGTTCCCCACCAACATCACCTCTGACAGGGTTCCCCACAAACATCACCTCTGACAGGGTTCCCCACCAACATCACCTCTGACAGGGTTCCCCACAAACATCACCTCTGACAGGGTTCCCCACCAACATCACCTCTGACAGGGTTCCCCACCAACATCACCTCTGACAGGGTTCCCCACAAACATCACCTCTGACAGGGTTCCCCACCAACATCACCTCTGACAGGGTTCCCCTCCAACATCACCTCTGACAGGGTTCCCCACCAACGTCACCTCTGACAGGGTTCCCCTCCAACGTCACCTCTGACAGGGTTCCCCATCAACGTCATCTCTGACAGGGTTCCCCACACGTCCCCTCTGACAGGGTTCCCCACACATCCCCTCTGTCAGGATTGCCCACCAACATCACCTCTGACAGGGTTCCCCACACATCCCTTCTGACAGAGTTCCCCATACGTCCCCTCTGACGGGGTTCCCCACACATCCCCTCTGACAGGGTTCCCCACACGTCCCCTCTGACAGGGTTCCCCACACGTTCCCTCTGACAGGGATCCCCACACTTCCCCTCTGACGGGGTTCCCCACACGTCCCCTCTGACGGGGTTTCCCACACGTCACCTCTGACAGGGTTTCCCACATGTCCTCTCTGACAGGGTTCCCCGTCCCCTCTGACAGGGTTCCCCACACGTCACCTCTGACAGGGTTCCCCACACGTCACCTCTGACAGGGTTCCCCACCAACGTCCCCTCTGACAGGGTTCCCAACACTATACCTCTGACAGGGTTCCCCGCACGTCCCCTCTGACGGGGTTCCCCACACGTCACCTCTGACGGGGTTCCCCACACGTCACGTCTGACAAGGTTCCCCGCACGTCCCCTCTGACAGGGTTCCCCACACGTCCCCTCTGACAGGGTTCCCCACACGTCACCTCTGACAGGGTTCCCCACATGTCACCTCTAACAGGGTTCCCCACACGTCCCCTCTGACAGGGTTCCCCACACCTCACCTCTGACAAGGTTCCCCACATGTCCCCTCTGACGGGGTTCCCCACACGTCCCCTCTGAAAGAGTTCCCCACATGTCACCTCTGACAGGGTTCCCAACACGTCCCCTCTGACAGGGTTCCCCACACCTCACCTCTGACGAGGTTCCCCACATGTCCCCTCTGACGGGGTTCCCCACACGTCACCTCTGACAGGGTTCCCCACATGTCACCTCTGACAGGGTTTCCCACACGTCCCCTCTGACAGGGTTCCCCACACCTCACCTCTGACAGGGTTCCCCACACCTCACCTCTGATGAGGTTCCCCACATGTTCCCTCTGACGGGGTTCCACACACGTCACCTCTGACAGGGTTCCCCACATGTCACCTCTCACAGGGTTCCCCACACCTCACCTCTGACGGGGTTCCCCACATGTCACCTCTGACAGGGTTCCCCACACGTCACCTCTGACAGGGTTCCCCACATGTCACCTCTGACAGGGTTCCCCACACCTCACCTCTGACAGGGTTCCCCACACGTCACCTCTGACAGGGTTCCCCACACCTCACCTCTGACAGGGTTCCCCACCAACATCACCTCTGACAGGGTTCCCCACAAACATCACCTCTGACAGGGTTCCCCACCAACATCACCTCTGACAGGGTTCCCCACCAACATCACCTCTGACAGGGTTCTCCTCCAACGTCACCTCTGACAGGGTTCCCCACCAACGTCACCTCTGACAGGGTTCCCCTCCAACGTCACCTCTGACAAGGTTCCTCACACGTCCCCTCTGACGGGGTTCCCCACACGTCCCCTTTGATGGGGTTCCCCACACGTTCCCTCTGACAGGGTTCCCCACACCTCACCTCTGACGAGGTTCCCCACATGTCCTTTCTGACGGGGTTTCCCACACGTCCCCTCTGACAGAGTTCCCCAGATGTCAACTCTGACAGGGTTCCCAACACGTCCCCTCTGACAGGGTTCCCCACACCTCACCTTTGACGAGGTTCCCCATACGTCCCCTCTGACGGGGTTCCCCACACGTCCCCTCTGACAGGGTTCCCCACACGTCCCCTCTGACAGGGTTCCCCACACGTTCCCTCTGACAGGGATCCCCACACTTCCCCTCTGACGGGGTTCCCCACACGTCCCCTCTGACGGGGTTTCCCACACGTCACCTCTGACACGGTTTCCCACACGTCCTCTCTGACAGGGTTCCCCGTCCCCTCTGACAGGGTTCCCCACACGTCACCTCTGACAGGGTTCCCCACACGTCACCTCTGACAGGGTTCCCCACCAACGTCCCCTCTGACAGGGTTCCCAACACTATACCTCTGACAGGGTTCCCCGCACGTCCCCTCTGACGGGGTTCCCCACACGTCACCTCTGACGGGGTTCCCCACACGTCACGTCTGACAAGGTTCCCCGCACGTCCCCTCTGACAGGGTTCCCCACACGTCCCCTCTGACAGGGTTCCCCACACGTCACCTCTGACAGGGTTCCCCACATGTCACCTCTAACAGGGTTCCCCACACGTCCCCTCTGACAGGGTTCCCCACACCTCACCTCTGACAAGGTTCCCCACATGTCCCCTCTGACGGGGTTCCCCACACGTCCCCTCTGAAAGAGTTCCCCACATGTCACCTCTGACAGGGTTCCCAACACGTCCCCTCTGACAGGGTTCCCCACACCTCACCTAGTACGAGGTTCCCCACATGTCCCCTCTGATGGGGTTCCCCACACGTCACCTCTGACAGGGTTCCCCACATGTCACCTCTGACAGGGTTTCCCACACGTCCCCTCTGACAGAGTTCCCCACACCTCACCTCTGACAGGGTTCCCCACACCTCACCTCTGATGAGGTTCCCCACATGTTCCCTCTGACGGGGTTCCACACACGTCACCTCTGACAGGGTTCCCCACATGTCACCTCTCACAGGGTTCCCCACACCTCACCTCTGACGGGGTTCCCCACATGTCACCTCTGACAGGGTTCCCCACACGTCACCTCTAACAGGGTTCCCCACATGTCACCTCTGACAGGGTTCCCCACACCTCACCTCTGACAGGGTTCCCCACACGTCACCTCTGACAGGGTTCCCCACACCTCACCTCTGACAGGGTTCCCCACCAACATCACCTCTGACAGGGTTCCCCACAAACATCACCTCTGACAGGGTTCCCCACCAACATCACCTCTGACAGGGTTCCCCACAAACATCACCTCTGACAGGGTTCCCCACCAACATCACCTCTGACAGGGTTCCCCACCAACATCACCTCTGACAGGGTTCCCCACAAACATCACCTCTGACAGGGTTCCCCACCAACATCACCTCTGACAGGGTTCCCCTCCAACATCACCTCTGACAGGGTTCCCCACCAACGTCACCTCTGACAGGGTTCCCCTCCAACGTCACCTCTGACAGGGTTCCCCATCAACGTCATCTCTGACAGGGTTCCCCACACGTCCCCTCTGACAGGGTTCCCCACACATCCCCTCTGTCAGGATTGCCCACCAACATCACCTCTGACAGGGTTCCCCACACATCCCTTCTGACAGAGTTCCCCATACGTCCCCTCTGACGGGGTTCCCCACACATCCCCTCTGACAGGGTTCCCCACACGTCCCCTCTGACAGGGTTCCCCACACGTTCCCTCTGACAGGGATCCCCACACTTCCCCTCTGACGGGGTTCCCCACACGTCCCCTCTGACGGGGTTTCCCACACGTCACCTCTGACAGGGTTTCCCACATGTCCTCTCTGACAGGGTTCCCCGTCCCCTCTGACAGGGTTCCCCACACGTCACCTCTGACAGGGTTCCCCACACGTCACCTCTGACAGGGTTCCCCACCAACGTCCCCTCTGACAGGGTTCCCAACACTATACCTCTGACAGGGTTCCCCGCACGTCCCCTCTGACGGGGTTCCCCACACGTCACCTCTGACGGGGTTCCCCACACGTCACGTCTGACAAGGTTCCCCGCACGTCCCCTCTGACAGGGTTCCCCACACGTCCCCTCTGACAGGGTTCCCCACACGTCACCTCTGACAGGGTTCCCCACATGTCACCTCTAACAGGGTTCCCCACACGTCCCCTCTGACAGGGTTCCCCACACCTCACCTCTGACAAGGTTCCCCACATGTCCCCTCTGACGGGGTTCCCCACACGTCCCCTCTGAAAGAGTTCCCCACATGTCACCTCTGACAGGGTTCCCAACACGTCCCCTCTGACAGGGTTCCCCACACCTCACCTCTGACGAGGTTCCCCACATGTCCCCTCTGACGGGGTTCCCCACACGTCACCTCTGACAGGGTTCCCCACATGTCACCTCTGACAGGGTTTCCCACACGTCCCCTCTGACAGGGTTCCCCACACCTCACCTCTGACAGGGTTCCCCACACCTCACCTCTGATGAGGTTCCCCACATGTTCCCTCTGACGGGGTTCCACACACGTCACCTCTGACAGGGTTCCCCACATGTCACCTCTCACAGGGTTCCCCACACCTCACCTCTGACGGGGTTCCCCACATGTCACCTCTGACAGGGTTCCCCACACGTCACCTCTGACAGGGTTCCCCACATGTCACCTCTGACAGGGTTCCCCACACCTCACCTCTGACAGGGTTCCCCACACGTCACCTCTGACAGGGTTCCCCACACCTCACCTCTGACAGGGTTCCCCACCAACATCACCTCTGACAGGGTTCCCCACAAACATCACCTCTGACAGGGTTCCCCACCAACATCACCTCTGACAGGGTTCCCCACCAACATCACCTCTGACAGGGTTCTCCTCCAACGTCACCTCTGACAGGGTTCCCCACCAACGTCACCTCTGACAGGGTTCCCCTCCAACGTCACCTCTGACAAGGTTCCTCACACGTCCCCTCTGACGGGGTTCCCCACACGTCCCCTTTGATGGGGTTCCCCACACGTTCCCTCTGACAGGGTTCCCCACACCTCACCTCTGACGAGGTTCCCCACATGTCCTTTCTGACGGGGTTTCCCACACGTCCCCTCTGACAGAGTTCCCCAGATGTCAACTCTGACAGGGTTCCCAACACGTCCCCTCTGACAGGGTTCCCCACACCTCACCTTTGACGAGGTTCCCCACATGTCCCCTCTGACGGGGTTCCCCACACGTCACCTTGACAGGGTTCCCCACATGTCACCTCTGACAGGGTTTCCCACACGTCCCCTCTGACAGGGTTCCCCACACCTTACCTCTGACGAAGTTCCCCACATGTCCCCTCTGACGGGGTTCCCCACATGTCACCTCTGACAGGGTTCCCCACACCTCATCTCTGATGAGGTTCCCCACACGTCCCCTCTGACAGGGTTCCCCACACCTCACCTCTGACAGGGTTCCCCACATGTCACCTCTGACAGGGTTCCCCACCAACATCACCTCTGACAGGGTTCCCCACAAACATCACCTCTGACAGGGTTCCCCACCAACATCACCTCTGACAGGGTTCCCCTCCAACATCGCCTCTGACAGGGTTCCCCACCAACGTCACCTCTGAAAGGGTTCCCCTCCAACGTCACCTCTGACAGGGTTCCCCATCAACGTCAACTCTGACAGGGTTCCCCACACGTCCCCTCTGACGGGGTTCCCCACACGTTCCCTTTGATGGGGTTCCCCACACGTTCCCTCTGACAGGGTTCCCCACCAACATCACCTCTGACAGGGTTCCCCACCAAAATCACCTCTGACAGTGTTCCCACCAACATCACCTCTGACAGGGTTCCCCACACGTCCCCTCTGACAGGGTTCCCCACACGTCCCCTCTGACAGGGTTCCCCACCAATGTCCCCTCTGACAGGGTTCCCCACCAATGTCAACTCTGACAGGGGACCCCACCAACTTCACCTCTGACAGGGTTCCCCATCAACGTCACCTTTGACAGGGTTCCCCACCAACGTCCCCTCTGACAGGGTTCCCAACATGTCCCCTCTGACAGGGTTCCCCACACCTCACCTCTGACAAGGTTCCCCACATGTCCCCTCTGACGGGGTTCCCCACACGTCCCCTCTGACAGAGTTCCCCACATGTCACCTCTGACAGTGTTCCCAACACGTCCCCTCTGACAGGGTTCCCCACACCTCACCTCTGACGAGGTTCCCCACATGTCCTCTCTGACGGGGTTCCCCATACGTCACCTCTGACAGGGTTCCCCACATGTCACCTCTGACAGGGTTTCCCACACGTCCCCTCTGACAGGGTTCCCCACACCTCACCTCTGACAGGGTTCCCCACACCTCACCTCTGACGGGGTTCCCCACATGTCACCTCTGATAGGGTTCCCCACACGTCACCTCTGACAGGGTTCCCCACATGTCACCTCTGACAGGGTTCCCCACACCTCATCTCTGACAGGGTTCCCCACATGTCACCTCTGACAGGGTTCCCCACACCTCACCTCTGACAGGGTTCCCCACACGTCACCTCTGACAGGGTTCCCCACCAACATCACCTCTGACAGGGTTCCCCACCAACATCACCTCTGACAGGGTTCCCCACCAACATCAACTCTGACAGGGTTCTCCTCCAACATCACCTCTGACAGGGTTCCCCATCAACGCCACCTCTGACAGGGTTCCCCACACGTCCCCTCTGACGGGGTTCCCCACACGACCCCTTTGATGGGGTTCCCCACACGTTCCCTCTGACAGGGTTCCCCACCAACATCACCTCTGACAGGGTTCCCCACCAAAATCACCTCTGACAGTGTTCCCACCAACATCACCTCTGACAGGGTTCCCCACACGTCCCCTCTGACAGGGTTCCCCACCAACGTCCCCTCTGACAGGGTTCCCCACCAATGTCAACTCTGACAGGGGACCCCACTAACGTCACCTTTGACAGGGTTCCCCACCAACGTCCCCTCTGACAGGGTTCCCCACCAACATCACCTCTGACAGGGTTCCTCACCAACATCTTTTTGACAGGGTTCCACACCAACGTCCCCTCTGACAGGGTTCCCCACACGTCCCCTCTGACAGGGTTCCCCACCAACATCACCTCTGACAGGGTTCCCCACACGTCCCCTCTGACAGGGTTCCCCACCAACATAACCTCTGACGGGGTTCCCCACACGTCACCTCTGACAGGGTTCCCCACATGTCACCTCTGACAGGGTTCCCCACACCTCACCTCTGACGGGGTTCCCCACATGTCACCTCTGACAGGGTTCCCCACACGTCACCTCTGTCAGGGTTCCCCACATGTCACCTCTGACAGGGTTCCTCACCAAAATCACCTCTGACAGTGTTCCCACCAATATCACCTCTGACAGGGTTCCCCACACCTCCACTCTGACAGGGTTCCCCACCAACGTCCCCTCTGACAGGGTTCCCCACCAATGTCACCTCTGACAGGGGACCCCACCAACATCACCTCTGACAGGGTTCCCCACCAACGTCACCTTTGACAGGGTTCCCCACCAACGTCCCCTCTGACAGGGTTCCCCACACGTCACCTCTGACAGGGTTCCCCACCAACATCACCTCTGACAGGGGACCCCACCAACATCACCTCTGACAGGGTTCCCCACCAACGTCACCTTTGACAGGGTTCCCCACCAACGTCCCCTCTGACAGGGTTCCCCACACGTCCCCTCTGACAGGGTTCCCCACCAACATCACCTCTGACAGGGTTCCCCACCAACATCACCTCTTACAGGGTTCCCCACCAACATCACCTCTGACAGGGTTCCTCACCAACACCCCCTCTGACAGGGTTCCCCACATGTCCCCTCTGTCAGGGTTCCCCACCAACATCAACTCTGACAGGGTTCCCCACCAACATCACCTTTGACAGGGTTCCCCACCAACGTCCCCCTGACAGGGTTCCCCACACGTCCCCTCTGACAGGGTTCCCCACCAACATCACCTCTGACAGGGTTCCCCTCCAACATCACCTCTGACAGGGTTCCCCACCAACGTCACCTCTGACAGGGTTCCCCTCCAACGTCACCTCTGACAGGGTTCCCCACCAACGTCACCTCTGACAGGGTTCCCCACACGTCCCCTCTGACGGGGTTCCCCACACGTCCCCTTTCATGGGGTTCCCCACACGTTCCCTCTGACAGGGTTCCCCACCAACATCACCTCTGACAGGGTTCCCCACCAACATCACCTCTGACAGGGTTCCCCACCAAAATCACCTCTGACAGTGTTCCCACCAACATCACCTCTGACAGGGTTCCCCACACGTCCCCTCTGACGGGGTTCCCCACACGTCCCTCTGACAGGGTTCCCCACACATCCCCTCTGACAGGGTTCCCCACACATCCCCTCTGACAGGGTTCCCCAAACGTTCCCTCTGACAGGGTTCCCCACACGTTCCCTCTGACCGGGTTCCCCACACGTCCCCTCTGACGGGGTTCCCCACACGTCACCTCTGACAGGGTTCCCACACATCACCTCTGACGAGGTTCCCCACACGTCCCCTCTGACGGGGTTCCCCACACATCCCCTCTGTCAGGATTGCCCACCAACATCACCTCTGACAGGGTTCCCCACACATCCCCTCTGACAGAGTTCCCCATACGTCCCCTCTGACGGGGTTCCCCACACGTCCCTCTGACAGGGTTCCCCACACATCCCCTCTGACAGGGTTCCCCACACGTCCCCTCGGACAGGGTTCCCCACACGTCACCTCTGACAGGGTTCCCCACACGTCACCTCTGACAGGATTCCCCACCAACGTCCCCTCTGACAGGGTTCCCAACACTATACCTCTGACAGGGTTCCCCGCACGTCCCCTCTGACGGGGTTCCCCACACGTCACCTCTGACGGGGTTCCCCACACATCCCCTCTGACAGGTTCCCCACACGTCCCCTTTGACAGGGTTCCCCACACGTTCCCTCTGACAGGGTTCCCCACACGTCCCCTCTGACAGGGTTCCCCACACGTCACCTCTGACAGGGTTCCCCACACGTCACCTCTGACAGGGTTCCCCACCAACGTCCCCTCTGACAGGGTTCCCAACACTATACCTCTGACAGGGTTCCCCGCACGTCCCCTCTGACGGGGTTCCCCACACGTCACCTCTGACGGGGTTCCCCACACGTCACCTCTGACGGGGTTCCCCACACGTCACGTCTGACAAGGTTCCCCGCACGTCCCCTCTGACAGGGTTCCCCACACGTCCCTTCTGACAGGGTTCCCCACACGTCCCCTCTGACAGGGTTCCCCACACGTCCCCTCTGACGAGGTTTCCCACACGTCCTCTCTGACAGGGTTCCCCACACCTCACCTCTGACGAAGTTCCCCACATGTCCCCTCTGACGGGGTTGCCCACACGTCACCTCTGACAGGGTTCCCCACACGTCCCCTCTGACAGGGTTCCCCACACCTCACCTCTGACGAGGTTCCCAACATGTTCCCTCTGACGGGGTTCCCCACATGTCCCCTCTGACAGAGTTCCCCACATGTCACCTCTGACAGGGTTCCCCACACGTCCCCTCTGACAGAGTTCCCCACACCTCACCTCTGACGAGGTTCCCCACATGTCCCCTATGACGGGGTTCCCCACACGTCAACTCTGACGAGGTTCCCCACATGTCCCCTATGACGGGGTTCCCCACACGTCAACTCTGACAGGGTTCCCCACACCTCACCTCTGACGAAGTTTCCCACACGTCCCCTCTGACAGGGTTCCCCACACCTCACCTCTGACGAAGTTCCCCACATGTCCCCTCTGACGGGGTTCCCCACACGTCACCTCTGACAGGGTTCCCCACATGTCACCTCTGACAGGGTTCCCCACACCTCACCTCTGATGAGGTTCCCCACACGTCCCCTCTGACAGGGTTCCCCACACGTCCCCTCTGACAGGGTTCCCCACCAACATCACCTCTGACAGGGTTCCCCTCCAACATCACTTCTGACAGTGTTCCCCACCAACGTCACCTCTGACAGGGTTCCCCTCCAACGTCACCTCTGACAGGGTTCCCCACCAACGTCACCTCTGACAGGGTTCCCCACACGTCCCCTCTGACGGGGTTCCCCACACGTCCCCTTTGATGGGGTTCCCCACACGTTCCCTCTGACAGGGTTCCCCACCAACATCACCTCTGACAGGGTTCCCCACCAAAATCACCTCTGACAGTGTTCCCACCAACATCACCTCTGACAGGGTTCCCCACACGTCCCCTCTGACAGGGTTCCCCACCAACGTCCCCTCTGACAGGGTTCCCCACCAATGTCAACTCTGACAGGGGACCCCACTAACGTCACCTTTGACAGGGTTCCCCACCAACGTCCCCTCTGACAGGGTTCCCCACCAACATCACCTCTGACAGGGTTCCTCACCAACATCTTTTTGACAGGGTTCCACACCAACGTCCCCTCTGACAGGGTTCCCCACACGTCCCCTCTGACAGGGTTCCCCACCAACATCACCTCTGACAGGGTTCCCCACACGTCCCCTCTGACAGGGTTCCCCACCAACATAACCTCTGACGGGGTTCCCCACACGTCACCTCTGACAGGGTTCCCCACATGTCACCTCTGACAGGGTTCCCCACACCTCACCTCTGACGGGGTTCCCCACATGTCACCTCTGACAGGGTTCCCCACACGTCACCTCTGTCAGGGTTCCTCACCAAAATCACCTCTGATAGTGTTCCCACCAATATCACCTCTGACAGGGTTCCCCACACCTCCACTCTGACAGGGTTCCCCACCAACGTCCCCTCTGACAGGGTTCCCCACCAATGTCACCTCTGACAGGGGACCCCACCAACATCACCTCTGACAGGGTTCCCCACCAACGTCACCTTTGACAGGGTTCCCCACCAACGTCCCCTCTGACAGGGTTCCCCACACGTCACCTCTGACAGGGTTCCCCACCAACATCACCTCTGACAGGGGACCCCACCAACATCACCTCTGACAGGGTTCCCCACCAACGTCACCTTTGACAGGGTTCCCCACCAACGTCCCCTCTGACAGGGTTCCCCACACGTCCCCTCTGACAGGGTTCCCCACCAACATCACCTCTGACAGGGTTCCCCACCAACATCACCTCTTACAGGGTTCCCCACCAACATCACCTCTGACAGGGTTCCTCACCAACACCCCCTCTGACAGGGTTCCCCACATGTCCCCTCTGTCAGGGTTCCCCACCAACATCAACTCTGACAGGGTTCCCCACCAACATCACCTTTGACAGGGTTCCCCACCAACGTCCCCCTGACAGGGTTCCCCACACGTCCCCTCTGACAGGGTTCCCCACCAACATCACCTCTGACAGGGTTCCCCTCCAACATCACCTCTGACAGGGTTCCCCACCAACGTCACCTCTGACAGGGTTCCCCTCCAACGTCACCTCTGACAGGGTTCCCCACCAACGTCACCTCTGACAGGGTTCCCCACACGTCCCCTCTGACGGGGTTCCCCACACGTCCCCTTTCATGGGGTTCCCCACACGTTCCCTCTGACAGGGTTCCCCACACATCCCCTCTGTCAGGATTGCCCACCAACATCACCTCTGACAGGGTTCCCCACACATCCCCTCTGACAGGGTTCCCCACACATCCACTCTGACAGGGTTCCCCACACGTTCCCTCTGACAGGGTTCCCCACACATCCCTTCTGACAGAGTTCCCCATACGTCCCCTCTGACGGGGTTCCCCACACGTCCCCTCTGACAGGGTTCCCCACACGTCCCCTCTGACAGGGTTCCCCACACGTTCCCTCTGACAGGTATCCCCACACTTCCCCTCTGACGGGGTTCCCCACACGTCCCCTCTGACGGGGTTTCCCACACGTCACCTCTGACAGGGTTTCCCACACGTCCTCTCTGACAGGGTTCCCCGTCCCCTCTGACAGGGTTCCCCACACGTCACCTCTGACAGGGTTCCCCACACGTCACCTCTGACAGGGTTCCCCACCAACATCCCCTCTGACAGGGTTCCCAACACTATACCTCTGACAGGGTTCCCCGCACGTCCCCTCTGACGGGGTTCCCCACACGTCACCTCTGACGGGGTTCCCCACACATCACGTCTGACAAGGTTCCCCGCACGTCCCCTCTGACAGGGTTCCCCACACGTCCCCTCTGACAGGGTTCCCCACACGTCACCTCTGACAGGGTTCCCCACATGTCACCTCTAACAGGGTTCCCCACACGTCCCCTCTGACAGAGTTCCCCACACCTCACCTCTGACAAGGTTCCCCACATGTCCCCTCTGACGGGGTTCCCCACACGTCCCCTCTGAAAGAGTTCCCCACATGTCACCTCTGACAGGGTTCCCAACACGTCCCCTCTGACAGGGTTCCCCACATCTCACCTCTGACGAGGTTCCCCACATGTCCCCTCTGACGGGGTTCCCCACACGTCACCTCTGACAGGGTTCCCCACATGTCAACTCTGACAGGGTTTCCCACACGTCACCTCTGACAGGGTTCCCCACACCTCACCTCTGACAGGGTTCCCCACACCTCACCTCTGATGAGGTTCCCCACATGTTCCCTCTGACGGGGTTCCACACAAGTCACCTCTGACAGGGTTCCCCACATGTCACCTCTCACAGGGTTCCCCACACCTCACCTCTGACGGGGTTCCCCACATGTCACCTCTGACAGGGTTCCCCACACGTCACCTCTGACAGGGTTCCCCACATGTCACCTCTGACAGGGTTCCCCACACCTCACCTCTGACAGGGTTCCCCACACGTCACCTCTGACAGGGTTGCCCACACCTCACCTCTTACGAGGTTCCCCACATGTCACCTCTGACAGGGTTTCCCACCAACATCACCTCTGACAGGGTTCCCCACCAACATCACCTCTGACAGGGTTCCCCACCAACATCACCTCTGACAGGGTTCCCCTCCAACGTCACCTCTGACAGGGTTCCCCACCAACATCACCTCTGACAGGGTTCCCCTCCAACATCACCTCTGACAGGGTTCCCCACCAACGTCACTTCTGACAGGGTTCCCCTCCAACGTCACCTCTGACAGGGTTCCTCACACGTCCCCTCTGACGGGGTTCCCCACACGTCCCCTTTGATGGGGTTCCCCACACGTTCCCTCTAACAGGGTTCCCCACACCTCACCTCTGACGAGGTTCCCCACATGTCCTTTCTGACGGGGTTCCCCACACGTCCCCTCTGACAGAGTTCCCCAGATGTCAACTCTGACAGGGTTCCCAACACGTCCCCTCTGACAGGGTTCCCCACACCTCACCTTTGACGAGGTTCCCCACATGTCCCCTCTGACGGGGTTCCCCACACGTCACCTTGACAGGGTTCCCCACATGTCACCTCTGACAGGGTTTCCCACACGTCCCCTCTGACAGGGTTCCCCACACCTCACCTCTGACGAAGTTCCCCACATGTCCCCTCTGACGGGGTTCCCCACATGTCACCTCTGACAGGGTTCCCCACACCTCATCTCTGATGAGGTTCCCCACACGTCCCCTCTGACAGGGTTCCCCACACTTCACCTCTGACAGAGTTCCCCACACCTCACCTCTGACGGGGTTCCCCACATGTCACCTCTGATAGGGTTCCCCACACGTCACCTCTGACAGGGTTCCCCACATGTCACCTCTGACAGGGTTCCCCACACCTCATCTCTGACAGGGTTCCCCACATGTCACCTCTGACAGGGTTCCCCACACCTCACCTCTGACAGGGTTCCCCACATGTCACCTCTGACAGGGTTCCCCACCAACATCACCTCTGACAGGGTTCCCCACAAACATCACCTCTGACAGGGTTCCCCACCAACATCACCTCTGACAGGGTTCCCCTCCAACATCACCTCTGACAGGGTTCCCCACCAACGTCACCTCTGACAGGGTTCCCCTCCAACGTCACCTCTGACAGGGTTCCCCATCAACGTCATCTCTGACAGGGTTCCCCACACGTCCCCTCTGACAGGGTTCCCCACACATCCCCTCTGTCAGGATTGCCCACCAACATCACCTCTGACAGGGTTCCCCACACATCCCTTCTGACAGAGTTCCCCATACGTCCCCTCTGACGGGGTTCCCCACACGTCCCCTCTGACAGGGTTCCCCACACGTCCCCTCTGACAGGGTTCCCCACACGTTCCCTCTGACAGGGATCCCCACACTTCCCCTCTGACGGGGTTCCCCACACGTCCCCTCTGACGGGGTTTCCCACACGTCACCTCTGACAGGGTTTCCCACACGTCCTCTCTGACAGGGTTCCCCGTCCCCTCTGACAGGGTTCTCCACACGTCACCTCTGACAGGGTTCCCCACACGTCACCTCTGACAGGGTTCCCCACCAACGTCCCCTCTGACAGGGTTCCCAACACTATACCTCTGACAGGGTTCCCCGCACGTCCCCTCTGACGGGGTTCCCCACACGTCACCTCTGACGGGGTTCCCCACACGTCACGTCTGACAAGGTTCCCCGCACGTCCCCTCTGACAGGGTTCCCCACACGTCCCCTCTGACAGGGTTCCCCACACGTCACCTCTGACAGGGTTCCCCACATGTCACCTCTAACAGGGTTCCCCACACGTCCCCTCTGACAGGGTTCCCCACACCTCACCTCTGACAAGGTTCCCCACATGTCCCCTCTGACGGGGTTCCCCACACGTCCCCTCTGAAAGAGTTCCCCACATGTCACCTCTGACAGGGTTCCCAACACGTCCCCTCTGACAGGGTTCCCCACACCTCACCTCTGACGAGGTTCCCCACATGTCCCCTCTGATGGGGTTCCCCACACGTCACCTCTGACAGGGTTCCCCACATGTCACCTCTGACAGGGTTTCCCACACGTCCCCTCTGACAGAGTTCCCCACACCTCACCTCTGACAGGGTTCCCCACACCTCACCTCTGATGAGGTTCCCCACATGTTCCCTCTGACGGGGTTCCACACACGTCACCTCTGACAGGGTTCCCCACATGTCACCTCTCACAGGGTTCCCCACACCTCACCTCTGACGGGGTTCCCCACATGTCACCTCTGACAGGGTTCCCCACACGTCACCTCTAACAGGGTTCCCCACATGTCACCTCTGACAGGGTTCCCCACACCTCACCTCTGACAGGGTTCCCCACAAACATCACCTCTGACAGGGTTCCCCACCAACATCACCTCTGACAGGGTTCCCCACAAACATCACCTCTGACAGGGTTCCCCACCAACATCACCTCTGACAGGGTTCCCCACAAACATCACCTCTGACAGGGTTCCCCACAAACATCACCTCTGACAGGGTTCCCCACCAACATCACCTCTGACAGGGTTCCCCTCCAACATCACCTCTGACAGGGTTCCCCATCAACATCACCTCTGACAGGGTTCCCCTCCAACATCACCTCTGACAGGGTTCCCCACCAACGTCACCTCTGACAGGGTTCCCCTCCAACGTCACCTCTGACAGGGTTCCCCATCAACGTCACCTCTGACAGGGTTTCCCACATGTCACCTCTGACAGGGTTCCCAACACGTCCCCTCTGACAGGGTTCCCCACACCTCACCTCTGACGAGGTTCCCCACATGTCCCCTCTGATGGGGTTCCCCACACGTCACCTCTGACAGGGTTCCCCACATGTCACCTCTGACAGGGTTTCCCACACGTCCCCTCTGACAGAGTTCCCCACACCTCACCTCTGACAGGGTTCCCCACACCTCACCTCTGATGAGGTTCCCCACATGTTCCCTCTGACGGGGTTCCACACACGTCACCTCTGACAGGGTTCCCCACATGTCACCTCTCACAGGGTTCCCCACACCTCACCTCTGACGGGGTTCCCCACATGTCACCTCTGACAGGGTTCCCCACACGTCACCTCTAACAGGGTTCCCCACATGTCACCTCTGACAGGGTTCCCCACACCTCACCTCTGACAGGGTTCCCCACACGTCACCTCTGACAGGGTTCCCCACACCTCACCTCTGACAGGGTTCCCCACCAACATCACCTCTGACAGGGTTCCCCACAAACATCACCTCTGACAGGGTTCCCCACCAACATCACCTCTGACAGGGTTCCCCACAAACATCACCTGACAGGGTTCCCCACCAACATCACCTCTGACAGGGTTCCCCACAAACATCACCTCTGACAGGGTTCCCCACAAACATCACCTCTGACAGGGTTCCCCACCAACATCACCTCTGACAGGGTTCCCCTCCAACATCACCTCTGACAGGGTTCCCCACCAACATCACCTCTGACAGGGTTCCCCTCCAACATCACCTCTGACAGGGTTCCCCACCAACGTCACCTCTGACAGGGTTCCCCTCCAACGTCACCTCTGACAGGTTTCCCCATCAACGTCATCTCTGACAGGGTTCCCCACACGTCCCCTCTGACAGGGTTCCCCACACATCCCCTCTGTCAGGATTGCCCACCAACATCACCTCTGACAGGGTTCCCCTCCAACGTCACCTCTGACAGGGTTACCCACCAACATCACCTCTGACAGGGTTCCCCTCCAACATCACCTCTGACAGGGTTCCCCACCAACATCACTTCTGACAGGGTTCCCCTCCAACGTCACCTCTGACAGGGTTCCTCACACGTCCCCTCTGACGGGGTTCCCCACACGTCCCCTTTGATGGGGTTCCCCACACGTTCCCTCTAACAGGGTTCCCCACACCTCACCTCTGACGAGGTTCCCCACATGTCCTTTCTGACGGGGTTCCCCACACGTCCCCTCTGACAGAGTTCCCCAGATGTCAACTCTGACAGGGTTCCCAACACGTCCCCTCTGACAGGGTTCCCCACACCTCACCTTTGACGAGGTTCCCCACATGTCCCCTCTGACGGGGTTCCCCACACGTCACCTTGACAGGGTTCCCCACATGTCACCTCTGACAGGGTTTCCCACACGTCCCCTCTGACAGGGTTCCCCACACCTCACCT